>CAJPEX010000009.1:0-382759 GCA_905338405.1 Notodromas monacha | reverse complement strand
TTATTCAGAATCAGACAACTCAAGCAATCCGAACAATGCGAACGGCAGGGATTCTAAACGGACTCTGACTCCTTAGAGGATTCGGTGATCAACTGATTTTAGCAGTCTGGAGCTAGGGTTTATATACTCCAAAAACTGCTGGTTCCAAGTTGGCCAAGAGTTTAAACATATGCAGGTCATTGCCTCTTTCGAAACAGTGTGTAGAAAGTACTGGACAGGACATGCATCAAGGCTTTTTATGGGAAGAGGGAGTGGAGAACGCGTCTTGAATATTAAGTATCCTGATACACTGTTGCAGGTGTAAAAGGTCAGCAGAGATTTACGGCTGGTGAGAAACATTGTAACGCATGAGAAGGGAGCACCACAAAAGGTGCTGGTGAGAAAATCTCACTTCAATCGGAATAGGAATGTCTCGCGGAAGCGTGAATTCCTCGGAGTACGAAAAATAGTACTTCGTAACAAGTTTTTAAAGTGTTTTGCTGAGAATGAGTTGATAGTTGGTTTATTTTGGACAATACGTCGTGGCTTCAATTAATTAAGAAGAAGATCGCAGAATTAGTCATTTCCTCGGGTGCTGAATTTAACAAGTCCAACTGCTTTCATGCCAGGCTGGTTGTGAATTTCATTCGGCCCATGAACGACTCGCGTGAGAAGATCTGAAGCAATCTTGAAAAAAAAGTCGTTCTAAAAATTATTACTGTAGAAGGATATCTTCATTGAACGCGACTGGATTTGAGCAACCAATTAGAAGGGCGGGAAAACCTGTGAAATTTTACAGTGAATTTATATTTGATTCGGTGATTCAAGGATTACATGAGTTAGGTCATTGACTCTTTTGGAATGCCGGAATAACCAACCAAAACACCGAGAATTCGAGAAGGGAAACAATTCGGATATGATACCCGAATCTTTTCATTCAGAGTTACTGTTGCCCGACTCCAGGTCATCTCGAGTGTTGGCCTTCACTGCGGCCTATCCTTTCGAAAAAGGCCACACCGAAAAATTGCAGTCAATTTTTTTGGGTGAAAAGTAAGCTCTTTAATTGATTGAGTAAACACGGATGAATAGTTTCACTGTTCGTGATCATTCTAAAGAAATCGTTTACTTCATTCCCGTGCAAGGGCAGTCCCTGCGTTTCAACTTTCCTTCAAGACGGGTATGTAGGCCCCAATTGGAGCGCCCTAGTTAAAGACAGATTGTCGCAACATAAAACGAAAAGGTCCCTCACAGCCTGGACAACCTGGGAAAGGAGACAAGGGCGACAAAGGCGAGCAAGGTGAGAACTGTGGTCATCCGCAGACGCAATCCCGTCCGCCCGCGAGCAAAGTGAATTATCGACTGCTCGCGATCTCAGTGATGGAGGAAATAATTTCGCTTCCGCAGGCCTGGCGGGCAGGATGGGTCGCAAGGGGGACAAAGGCGACCGAGGTCGCGACGGGCAGCCTGGAGTGCAGACCTACGCTCTCAACGACACCGAAGTCACGAAAATTCTCGTTCCCCCGAAGATCATCAAGCCGCCGAAGGAAGCCGACTTCCGAGGTGAGGGCTTTGCTTCAAACTCGCATCTGCCATCTCCTGGAAACGCAAAAAAGACAGTTGTTTGTTTTTTCCCCCCAATCGCGGTTTTCTATGGGCCGCAGTTATTTTTCTCCCTCCACCTTTTGTCATCCGAACAAAGACCCCGCGCGTCGCTCGTCAAACGCATTTCCCGAGAGGAACACCTCGTACTCTTTCCCACACCGCTTAGGTGAGCATCCTCCATCAAAAAGTCACTCGCTTCGCGTCATTCCGCCACGACTCCAGGAAGTGACAACATTAGTGGAAAATATAGAACTCCGTTTACTTGAATTAAAGGGTTAATCCGCAATGATGAAACGATATAGCCTCACGTACTCGAATTCAAGACATTATCCATTAATTATATTAATAAACATTAATTAGGCATCAATCAGATCTTGGGAGCATTTCATTCAGAGGAACGATATTCAGACAGCTCACTGAAAATTCGAACAGGTGATCAAATGGAAGATGCCATGAAATACTGTATAGCAAAAATTATTAGTGTTTAGTTCTCCTAATTTTCGAGGAAGAAGTACGTATGATAGTCGAGGAATTACACGAAACATTTCCGCAAAAATCTCCTCGCGCGTTCTTGTCCGAAAGACTCTTTATAATAGTGAAAATATCACTTCAATGTATAAATCTCCATTTATCTGAATTAAAGTTTTATAGAATACGCCGATGAAATGACAGAGCCGTACATACTCGAATTCCAGACATCACCCATTAATATATAGACATCAATTAGATCTTGGGAGCATTTTATTCAGAAGGACGATTTCCAGACAGCTTATTTAAATTCAAAGACGCCATAAAATAGAAGACGCCGTGAAATTTAGCAAGGTGCATCAGCTTTTCTTCAAATTTTGCGAAACAAATACAGGTACGTATGATCCTCGAGGAATTACGCAAACCATTTCCGCTAAAATCTCGTTGAACATTCATTCCTATCGGAACAACTCTTCGTATCTAACATATCACTGGAATTTATAAAACTCAGTTCACCTGAATTAAAGTTTAGAATACAACGATGAAATGACAGGGTCGTATGTACTGTACTCGAATACAAGACATCATCCATTATTGATAGACGAACCAGCGTTTCTTTATTTCTGTGACTGGAAAGTTGGATTAATTTTCGCCTACAAGAATAACATGCACATTCATGGCATCTAATGCTGTCTTCAGAATAAGAAGTGTCGCATAATTCACTTCACACTGCATTCACTAGCTCGATGTGTGGCAATGCTTCCGATAGAAAACAAAACAAAAAATAATTAGACCCGTTGTTCCGTAAAACTGAAGCAAGTGGTGGAGATTGGTTCAATGAGATCTTGGGCACTTTTTATTCAGAAGACAGACAGTCAGACAACTTACTTGCAATTCCAAGACGCCATGGAATACTTTATAGCGAGACGCATCAGTATTTTACGGATAATTGTTGCGAAAGAAGTACTTATGATAGTCGAGAAATTACGGGAAACATTTCCACAAAAATCTCCCCGCACATTTTTGTCGGAACAGTTCCGAGTTTTCAGTAATTATTCACGCTCTGTATGTTCCGCTCTCCTCCAGTCGCGTCGCCGGAAGTCCATGACGCTTATATTTTTTTTGTACCCCACTTCACTCCTGTCAGGAAGGAAAAAGCCCATGGTGCTTTACGAAGGAGAAAATTTGCGACTAGCCTGTGCTGCGTCCGGCCAGCCGGAGCCTGTTGTCGAGTGGACGAGGACAGATGGGCAACCATTTCGCGTGGGCAAATGGACGAGTAAGTCTATTTTTAGTGATCACTAAAAACGCGAAACAAGAAAAGCGGAACCCTTTGCAGCCGGCGAGTATGTCGCTGTTTCAAGCTCCATTAGAGGTTTACATCGAACAGTTCTAGCTGTACCTCATTATGTCGCGAGTTCGTAATTTTACTCTCCTGTATGA
The DNA here is from genome assembly GCA_905338405.1 of Notodromas monacha. Taxonomy (NCBI): domain Eukaryota; kingdom Metazoa; phylum Arthropoda; class Ostracoda; order Podocopida; family Cyprididae; genus Notodromas; species Notodromas monacha. The sequence continues at coordinate 379,267 of CAJPEX010000009.1, read as the reverse complement.
TGTTTTTTTTGGGGATTTGTTCGGCTCAAATCCGGTCAAACGCTTTCTCAAGTTGATTTTTAATCATGCGAAAGCGTTAAGTTAGGTTTAGACTTGATTCTCCCTATTTACGAATCTTAGGAATGCCACCAATATTTTTCAGTGAAGCACCGGATATGTAGCGTAATGTCCGAATACTGTACTGCTGAATATGTTTATAAGTTAATGCGAATTTCCCCAAGATTGTATTTGCAAGAACTGAGGCGCGCATGTTACACAGGTGCATGTGGCACACATATGAATCCACCTGGTTGATTTTTCAATAAGACGCAATTTTAAAGTTTGTTTACGTATTCGATTATGTTATGTTCAGTCATAAGTCTAAAATTGTAGCAAACCCTGCCTGACATTTGAAAATATCGGAAGGTGGAATGGAGGAGACTTGAAAGAGCTCAGGAGTATTCTTATGGTTATGTTAAAGGAATCCACGCGACGAATTCCACCGCGTGTTTCAAACAGATGTGAAACAGGAAAAAAATTCAAAAGTGAACTCGCATGTCTATTTTGAAGCTCAACAGCCAAACTGAGTCTGCATTCGGAATCAATTTCATGTTCAACGCATTTATGTATTCGGATAGATCGTAAGGCGCATAATAGCTTCACAAGTAATTCGCAGCAATCGATTGTTGGCGAATTTCAGCCTTGAAAACGCAAAAGCCTTTTGAATAAACAAAAGAGGTATCAAGTGCCATTCCAGGCTTGTAACTGTGATATTGATGTGGGGCTGAATGCGTACTCGACTACTGTATTCCCCAGTTTCCGAACTTCGGGGATCAATTCTGGGAGAATGCCGAGTATTGACAAGCTCTGCTTTTGCCTAGAAACAAACTTATCGACCAACTTTGGGTGATTTTACAGAATATCACCAATACGTACAATAGAGATGGTGCAGTCGACATCGTCTCATATGTAGCTTATGTAGTGATTAAGAAGCCATTTCACATTACTGAGACGCTTTACTTTAGGATTAAGAAGTGGCATCGAGAACTAGTCGGAGGGTATCATTAATTCAAGAAGCGTCGTTTATCAAGAGCATACTTTGCATACTTGAACTAGGTTTAACGTGATAAAGTATTTTTCATGACAAGACTTTTCAAAGTACAGCGCAGTACAAACAACGATTTGAAGAAAAAGCAGACATGCAAGAAATCGAAAAGGGTTTTTGGTTGGTGGAACATCAGGCTTCATAAGATTTGGTGTCACTTTTTTGCGACGAATACTGCATTCTTTGAATCTATTATACCGTTGATTTTAACTTTGTAATTATACATTTACGTACATTCAAAATAAAAACTTATATTTATCCGTGCGCAAAGCATCTCCATGCTTGAAATTTTTCTCAAGTACATTTTCTTGAAAACTGCGTGCAGTATAAAGGTAAGTGTCATCTCCCAAAAATAAGCGCATGCATTAGAAAAATTACCCCCTGCTTATGCACAATTGGCGATGTACAGATAAGTTTCAGTGAGCCACACAGAAGAGCAAAGAAAAAAGGCTGCCATCTGTTCTGAATAAATAATTTTGTCTTAACATCTGATCATTTCGTGTCAGTGTGCTCCTTTGTTTGTCGTCGAGCACATCAAGGCTGGTACAGTGCTGTACTGTAAAACTGTACATCATTCTACTCTCTTTGTCCTTGTAATAAAAATCAGTGATAACTGCACTGCTTTCAACTGGTGCTACGTGGAGCCCTCAGAAATCTTTTCAGAGTTGCCGCGGGATCCGCGACTGAGCCCATTGAAGTGAAAGAGAAAGCTAATGCATTTTTGTAGTCAGGAATAAAGTTAGAATGAATTTTCAGTTTAGAATAAAGGAAAATGTAAAGATTCCAATGGAAATCCGTGCCAGGATTAAATTTGTAGATCATGTCGAAAAAAAAGCTTGCTGAAGGGGCTCCGTCAGAAAAATTGCAGCAATTCCAAAAACTGTTACGCAAGCCGGACAGGCTGAGAACCGGAGGTTCGATACTGTAAACTAGAATACTAGCTTAAACGTTATTTCTTATAAACTAAGCTAAACGTTCAAATTTTCTCAGAGCGTTTAAGCTGCGTAATTTGACGATCAAAAGGCGAACACACAAAAAAAATAAATAAAAATAAAGCGAGGGTGCCTGACGAACTAATTTCCTCGACTTCTAAGCCCGATTTCATCAGTCGGGTAGTGGAATCATGAAAATGTGCAGATGGTACGTAATGAAAGCCCGCTTCTGTGAAATCGTGGGAGGCAGGGGGTAAAGATCCGTGGATATTCTGACCCCTCGAGTTTCACTACGATCGATTTGACTGATGCTGCATGGGTTTCTAAATATTGCTTCTCTATCCTGCGGACTGACACGCGGCAGCAACCAGACGCCCGCTCCCCACAGCCGGATACAATCTCGACGCGTTGTGGGGGAGGAAAGGCGAGGATAAAGCTGATTATTTCCCCACTTGCTTTTCTTTTTGCCTGGAACTTTCCGGCGGATTACTTCCCCTGGGACTTTCTATCCCGAGCACAGGCGCATTTCAAAGAAATCCTCGCAGACCCTCGTCTACCGGAAAATCAATTCGTTAAAATTTACCTCCTCTTAGGCTATAATTGAACCCCGGAAATGCGCTGCTTGAATGAGCAAGGCATTGCTTTGAGCGTGGGGAAAATTTATGCAGCGAATCTTTACGCTATGCTCAAAGTTGGTCGCACTTTGAGAATGACTTCAAGAAGAACGACTTTCATAAAGTATTAAAATGAAGTTCCAGTCCTTACAAAACGTTGTAAAGCTTTCGAAATTTTGCTCTGCTTTTGAGGAATCGCAGGTGACATCAATCTAAGTTGTCACACGCGAGACCTTCAGGTTGTGTACTCTGCTTTCCCAAGTCATGGAAACTTCAATATCCAATCATATTTCTCTGAAGAGAAAAATAAGTCATACGAAAAGTTCCAGCCAAAACATCGCCACGAGTGTACATTTGAGTTATAACCCAACAATAAGCCCTGATCAGGGTTCGGTTCGGCGGGTTTGCGGAATGTAATGAGGAAAGATATACAGTATTTTCTTGATATGGAACAGGAACAAATCACTATTTTATTTATCCTGATCCTCTTTGCTCGAATTCATTTGAAAATGCATGCATTGACGATTGAGGAAAACAATAGCGTACTTCTAACCTCTGTAAGCTTCGGAGTGTACAGTATATCAATCTTGAATATTGAATTTTATTGCACCGTATCAGCATATAACACATATCCTCATGATGAGTTCTACTCATTTTTTGCCACCAACATCATGCCATAAAACGTCCAACAGGAAAATACGGCACGTAAAACTTCGTTATGATCATACAAGGCTGAAGTTAAACCCTCTTCACTGATGCACAGTGTTTCTTGAAAAAGCATTTTGCATTGAATAATTGACCATGATTCTTTCATCGTTCTTCAGCAAATGCGGTGCTAGGGAAGTACCTAAATTTGACTGAAATTCATCGGGATCACATGGGTGAGTACAAATGTTCCGCATCCAATGGAATCCCCCCGGACGACGAGAAGAAATACGACGTCGAAGTGCACTGTGAGTACACCCGGCGAAATCGTTATTTTCGTTTAAAAAAAAATGAGTTGATTAGAAAAAACTAAAATTAAGGATAATGGTTCCTTCCAGTCGATTAGTTTATTTCTATTGCTATTTTATATGCATCACTATTTTGTTCCAGGAAAGAATTTAGAATATGTCAAATGAACCGTGCATTCTTTATAGAAGAGTTGGCTACGTTTGTTGCTTTTTCGAATGCATGTAGAATAAAAATAAATTATGCATAGACGATACGGGAGAAGTTCTTCACTACACGAAGAAGCGAGTTGATAACTCGAGACTTCTTGAAATGAAGACGTTCCGTACTATACTGCCAAACGCATGTATGTTTTTCAACTGCGGATTTTTTATTTTGCCCGCTGTGATTGAATTAGATTCAATGAAGATACGAGGACAGGTTCCCTGTGTTCGGTTTTCTGGATTTATTGGTTAAAAAAAAAGATGTTTTCCAACTTTTCCTCATATCGTCGATTGTGAGCGACGTATAAAAATAAATGCAGAATATTTGAAATGCAATCAATTCATAAGGGATGAAAAAAATGTCCAATGATAAATTATTATCATTTTTAAGACTTCATCGTTCAATGCAAGTTTGTACGAAAATGCAAAAGCAGCCAAGCAATTATTTTATCCTCATGCTTCTTCAGTCGTTTTTGCGCTTCAATACAAAATTTCTTCACTTACTGTAGCACGGACGAATGTCTGTTTTCTTGTGTTTCTCATTCACATCGTCCCGCCAGAGAAAAAAATATCAAGAAATGTTCTGGATCAAATTTAGAAACGAAGTACAGAATGAGGACAAATTCTAAAATGGCATTATTGCGATAAAACGCATAAAATCCTCGAATTTGTGTGCTAGAAGTAAATGGTATTATTTTCTTGGGATTCCAATGAACCAGACGACGGCTTGTAATTTCCTTCACAGAGTCCTTTCATTGAGTTGGATTGTGAAATCACTGAAAGATAATTTTTACTGAGTGTCCCCCTTGTAAAACGTGTCGTATATTTGAGGGTGAAAAATGCATTAAAATTGTTTTTGAAATCAATTGAGAAATTGGAAGTAAATGTTGAGTTAATACAGAGTACCTTCGGCGGCACCGTGTATAGTGACGAAGCTTTCCTTGTAACTGCAATGGGATTTTTCTCACCGTGATTTCCTCCCTCGCAACATTGAAGAGAATTCTCGGAATTTCAGGGAAAGAAAAACGTTGGTAGAATCCCAGCATCGTATGATTTATTCGGTGTTTCAGTTCCTCCGTACATCGAAGTGCGTCGTACAATGGTGCCAGCGCCGAGAGGGTTCTGGGCCTTCCTCGTCTGCGACATTGAAACCTACCCCGAGGCGGTGACCTATTGGGAACGCGGTCCGAGAGAACGCGGACCCCGGGAACGTGGCACACCGGATGAGCGAGTCATTGAAAAGAGTCGAGGCACGTACTGTCGCAAACTTTTCTCCACCTGCTCACAAAGCAACAAGAAAACCCCGCATGAAATGATTAGAATTTGATTGAATTCCGTCGGAAGCCATCTCAGTGAGCTGTGTGGTTCTTCATTTATCGGCTGTCCGTCGTCCGATCGATGCTACCAATACTGTTCCTGAGTTGTTAAGGGCTAAAAATGTGTCGACAAAAAATTAATGAAATTCCGCAATGTCCTTGAGTTTTCGGACGGAAGAATCCGCTGCGGGGCTTAACGCGTCAGCGAATTCTCGATAAGGAACGCCGCTCCCCCGCTGTTGGCTTCGCAATGTTATCTTATAATTCTTACGAATGAGGGTTCACTTATCGCTCCGACAGACACGTACGTCCTCAGCGTCACGCAAAAGGAGAACAGCAAGTACAAGTTCAACATGACCCTAAACATCACGTCTATGAAGGAAGACGATTACCGTCAGTACCGCTGCGTAGCGAGCAATCTCCGGGGACTCACCAAGGGAATCCTCACTGTGCACGGTAAGGCAACGGACGAATGACACGAGTCATTAACACTCGATCACATCTGAGCGAATCATTACTATCGTGTCATCTCGCTATTTTCCGGTTTGACGGCTTCATGATTGCGCAGCAAAAAATTGCTCCGTCTGATGACCTTTTGTTGTGAGATCAGTAGATTCCGTATACTGTATACCGTATAACGGGCGATTTGCAGATGCTTTAAAGATTCCCTCCACGTGTTTCTTCTTTCTTTGAATAAAATCTAAGCTTTCTGCCTTGTCGCTTGAAGAAGACTCAACTTATTTCTCCCGGGGATATAGGATAAATATTCGCCGTATCAACGCACCACGCTCAGGACTTCAGAATTTTTTTTCGTTAACCGGAGTTCCTTTTCCCCTCCTTGAAATTATTATCATTTTTAAGACTTCATCGTTCATTACAACTTTGTACGAAAATGCAAAAGCAGCCAAGTAATTATTTTGTACGCTCTCTTCAAGCCATTTACTTACGATCATCTTGATGCAGCAAATGTTATTTCAGGGGTATCGAGAAAAGGTCATGGACATTGGCAAATTTTTGCGAACCGATAGAATGATGCGAGGATAACCGTAGCATCACTGGTGTATTTCATGCTTATGCATCCGTCTAGGAAGGCATGAGAATTTCACATAATTTATAAGAAATCGGGTCTTTCCTGTTTCCTCTATAACAAATACAGTTCATTTCGTTGTGGCATCCAATAAAAATACTGTATCTTGAGCCGCAGTGTCACTTGAATTATTTTTCTTTGTATTAAATGTGTTCTAATAGTGAAACTTGAGTAATAAGTTGAACTCGATGTTTGGGGATGACAGATTCCGAAAAAGTACAGTACATGAGAATTTAACTTTACAAGCTATTCAAAGCAGTTCGCACAGCAAATAGGATTTTTACTTTGGAGTTTGGTGGTGTATTTGTTCGAGAAAAATCAGCTAAAGTTGTTGGTTTTCCAAATTGTATGAAAAATAATCCGGTTAAAATTAACGACTGATTGATTTATTGTTATACCATTTACAAAGAACCTGGCGCCCAGTCATACCTTTTCGGGTATTTTTGATCAGAAATTTGAAAACAGATGAGTTTGTGGCGCGGCAATGAAAAAAGGTCTTTTTTCTGTTCTGTGACTGCGTTTCTCTCTGCAGATGACCTATTAGTTCACAACTTCAGACGGATTCAAATCGAGATAACATTGCGATCAAGGAAAATAAAATATGTCGTCGTTCTGACCCTGATCTCGTTTACGTTTAAATGTCGACGATGCTTTTTCTTTTTTTTTGACAGAGGTCAGCCCAGATAACTTCAACCCGGTTCCGTACGACGGAGAAAAGGCGACTTTCGGCCACAGACCGGACCACGTGGGATACGAGGACCTTTGCCCACCGCCCCCAGACTGTCCGAAGTGTAAGCCGACTCTTTGTTCCAGCGATGGGTCTCGAGTGTCTTACGCCGGGATCACGGGAAGCGCTTTCGGGAATTATTCGAACGCTGCTCATCCGAAGCGACTGCCGACCGGAAGTAAGATAACTTCCTGCGTTTTGACGACTGCGGAAATCCCCACAGAGCCCGTTTCGTGCCGGGATATTGTGGTCACAGAGAGATCCCTGACAAAATCGTGGAATGCAATGGGATTCTCTGCTATCCTTTCTATGATTAAACTTGGAATTGAATCAGGCTCGTCTCCAAAGAAAACACGCAACAGGTTGCAAAACGTGTTTCACATACTGTACTGTAATCTCGAACTTGTGACGCTCTCGGGAGAGTCGGGACCCCTTGATTGCGTGAATGAGATGCGTCTGATGACTGGAAGTTCAAAGGGTTCAAGGTTCATTACCCTTCGTAGCTTTTATCATGTCGAAAATAATCCGTTCACCCCAAATGTTGAACCCCAAAACATCTATGACGAGTTACGAATACCGCACAGGCATGACCAAGCACTTTTTCCCCGTGCTTTCTTGTGTACCAAACGCAAATTTTTCCGAAATTTGAAGACAAACGAGTGAGTCTCAAACACAGTTGCAAATTCTATAAATTTTTACGTTTTCATTTAAAATCCTGGTGTGCGTTGTACACGGGGTTAAATTATGATTCTGTCCGAAATTCCATAAATTTTATGATGCTCATCAGTTTAATCTCAGCAATTGTATGTGGATGTTCACAATTGAATTAAAACGAATTCAAAATAGTCCCGCATAATTTCATTCAAGATTTAAATTATGCAGGCAATCAACTAGTAATGTACTTGTCTTTTTAATCTCCAAAATGGTGCCTGGTTATTTCATAGGAATGTGAAGGTTTCATCGAAATTCTCTCACATGCATTTTTGACGCATACATTTACTATAATTATCCTCACACCATAATACCCAGAACTTTTGAACGAAATTCTGTTCTTACAGGCAGGAACATTTTTGTGCATGGTCTGCCCATTCTTTAAAGTGCATATATTAAGCAGGACCGCAATTTTTTTCGGTAGGCGTTGATCAATGCAGGAAAAACACTTCCATTTAAAAAAAAAACATATGCTCCTTCCACAAAGAATGAACGCTGTATAGCATTCAAATTCGTGGACGATTGATGGGAACTTATTTGGATTTCAGACATGCTGTTTTGTACGAATTCACATTCCATGGTCCAGATGAGTTCTCCGAAAATTCGTAGCTTTTGTTCGTCAGAAAGGCACTTCAGTTAACGTAAGAGCATGAGAACTATACCTCTTATTTCCAACAGAGCTCCAAGGACTTGAGCATGTTGCATCAAACGGAGCTCAGAAATAGGATTCAAAGTTAATGTTCTTAGACCGCGAAGTTCTCAACTGAATGCGCTGTTCGAAAAGTTTTTCGTCCAGACGCGCAGTTTGGTTGGAAACTTCTCCAAGAACTACTATCGGTAACGTAAAACGAAATGAGTGACTCCATTCCAGCCTCACATGGGATTAATTCTCCGGAAAAGGTCATGTGTGAGGGAATGACCCAGTGAAACAAATCCAATTCGGTTACTCTGTAGGCATTGAAAAGTAGATCACTTGATTTACAATGAAATTTGTCGAAGATTAATTTTAAAAAACGAAGCATAAACGTTCTTTTCCGTGTCTGAAGACATACGAGTACACCTTCGTAAAACAATAATTAAGGTTATCGGGTTCTAACACTCCGAGGGAAGCCACTGGCAAAATTCCCGGTATTCCTAAAAAAAAACGAAAACAAGGATCCATTATTCGAACAATTGGTGAATATTAGAATCTGTAAACCTTTCCTCTCGTTACGCATAGACGAGATCACTTCCAGATGGATTAAGAGACAAAAAGAGAAAAATAAATTAGGGGCACATGGATTTTCTTGAAAAGCGTCGGCTTCACAATTTCAGTTTCCCAAGAAAAAAATACTTGGAAATGAGGTACTGTACTAGAGTGTCTAAAATTAAAAGAAATATTTCCAGAATGCCGCCTGGAAGCCGTCGGCAAACCCGTGTATTACCGTTACACCCCTGCTTTCGGAGCTTGGATGCAAGACAGCAATCCACCGTCTCCAAAAGAAGGAGAGAAGTTCTGGGTCACTCTGAACAACAACTCAAACATCCTTTACGAATTTGCGAACAAGTCTGCGTTTAGGGACGACATCGCAATGAAAACCTACGCGTTGCCGGACAACGGTTTCACTGTAAGTTTTTCAGACTCAACTAGATGCCACTGCTCTGCGAGCGGAACTGAATGTAACTTCGCCGAGAAACCTTCTGTTCGTCGGGAAATCGCTTTCATTGACATTCTCGTCCTCAATGCGGAAGCTATTGGTTATTATTCAGCTGGGTCAGATGCTGAAAATGTATCTTTCAGGGAAGCAGCCATGTGATTTACAAAGGGTCGTTCTTTTACCAAACCAACGACCAGAACAGCACAAGGGTGGCCCGCTACGATTTGAAGACCGGCATCGTAACGACCATGATTGTTCCCGAAGCGGAATACGCGAACGGGACGAGACTGTACAGTTCGAGACACTCGTTCTTTGATTTCAACGTCGACGAGAACGGGATTTGGGTCATCTATGGCCTTCGGAAAAAGAAGACCATTGTCGTCGTCAAATTCGATCCGACGACGATGCAAATTGATTATGCTTGGAACGTGACGCTGGAACATCACAAAGTCGGTGATATGTTCATAGTCTGTGGAGTTTTATACGCCGTGGACAGTCTCACTGAGGGAGAAACCAAGATTAGATTTGCTTTGGATCTTTATTACCACCAGCTGCTTAGCGACGTCGACTTGACTTTCAGCAACCCCTTCCGACAAAATACCATGGTTGGATACAACCCGAGAACAAAGGCAAGTTGTACTTCCTTTGTGAAAGATCAGAGGAAATCCGTTCAGCTTATTTTACACAAATAATAGACCTCCTTCAAACACGGGAAAATTGCCGTGGTTACGCGCGGAATGAAAAGTCGAATAACTTCATAAGAATTTCCGCAAAAAAGCATGGATGCACCATTTTCCGGAATCTAAATTTGGGGAGCAAATTATGCAATATTCCCTCGGTTATTTCTACTCTGTTGAAATCAAAGAACTACTGTACATTACTGTACCTTGTTTCAAAAGATTCCCATAAAATCGTCTATTACCTGTTAAACAGGCGAAAACGTGAAAATCACAACCACATCAAAATTTGTGAAAATGTCGGCAAGAGTGCGCCTGTGTTATGTCAGGCCACTGTAGGATACATTTATCAACTACCTGTCGAATGCTGTATTTGGATGTATTTTGAATGAATGTACAGAATTGAATGTACAATACTGTACTAGAATATTTGATTATCTGTGCTGGCTTATTATCCGGGGAAAATAGCCCGGTCTTGAGCCTAGATGATCGAAGTTATATTGCGGAGTAAAATAAATTTTTCTAAAGATTAATGGCAAGTTTTAAGAGAACGGGAGACTCGTCAACTTTTCTTTGATATGCTCCAATGTACAGTATATGTGCCCAATTACCGAAATGTAGCAGATAGTAAATTACACCAACAAACAGGCCAAGATAAGTTATTCTCAAAAGGTTTAGCTTATTCAATCAACTGAACCATGTTTTTTCATCCACAGGAAATCATCTCTTGGGACAATGGGAATCAATTAGCATATCCCATCAAGTACACATCGAGCGGTGATGAGGACTCAAACGGACCTGATGTAAATGCCCTTCAAGAACCGCCTTCAAAGGACGGCTTCGCTTTTGCTGGTTGAATCCCGACGTGGCTCCGTCATGGCAGCAGAGGCACGCTATGGACTGAAATATAAAAATTCGGCCGGCTGCAACAACGCCTATTTTTTAAAGCCCCCCGCGCACGTTTTTTTTGTGTGTCGCTAAGCCCGCTTTTTCGTGTCTTCGTGTGTCTCTTAGGCTAGTGAATCCGAATGATGAGGCAGCGGGGAAAAAATCATTTGAAACAGGCTCGTCTCCTTCCTCAATTTTTTTCTGATCGTATCTGCGTGAGGCGAATAAATTCGTTTTCTTTTTCTTTGTTGCTGTTGGTGTCGATCGACCTCTCAACTTCAGATCAGAGGCCATGCCTACTGGCGTAGTTTTTCGATAGAAGAAGCGCGACATCTGTTTCACTCGAAGCAGTCAAGCGAAGAAGGTTTCATCTTCCACGCAACGTTGTCGATGAATGCAAGAAACTCACCTGGTTTTGTACGGTACTGTACAGTACAGTACTACAATAGCATGTCTCAGAAGACCGTATCAAGTAAAGTTTGAGACTTGATTCAAGTCGAAGTTGAGTGTTAGTTGGAAAGCAAAGCCCCATGGGATTCAAGTCTGACACAACGATTGCACAAGGAGTGCGAATTAGATTTTCTTCAGCGGGTTTTCTGCCATCATCAGGAAGTAAAACCTGTAACCTGATGAAATACCTTACGGTATCAATTATACCCCGGGAAAGAAAAAGGGTGCGAAGGGTTTCACAGCAATTATCGGATTTGCAAATAAAATGCTTTCATAAAACTCGATTGCACATGATTTTGTACTGGAAGAAATAAAAGCCACGTAGAAACACCACAGCTGATTTATTTTGAGTCTCATCAACGAACTTTTTTCAAAATGTGTTTTGTGTCAACGCATTCGGACGACTGGAATCTGTTCTTAACGTTAGATGGAGCCAAAATGTCAACAGAAAGTCCGGGAGGCAGAAAAGGAGGGCGACTCTCGTCCGACCCAGGTTTAAAAAAAAACGATAACTTCCACCAGGCATATAGCCATTTACCCAAATTTTGATTTACTGATAGAAAATAAAGCTCGGCCTGTAGAAATTGAATTAGAATTGCCTTTTCGCATTATCAACTAACTATGGCATGCAAGTATTCAAATTACATTTGGTGAGATTCCGGTGATGTTACCAATCATCAGTATTTTCCTTCTCATCCGATAACTACTCGTTCTTGACGTCTTGTTTAATTATCTGTGGTGATTGATTATCACGACTTAGGTACCCGAATATTATTCCGAATAATCGGAGATTAGCTGATGCACGCGGTCCAAGACCTGTTTTATTTTCGGAAAAACACTGTTCATGATGCCCAAGAGATCTCCATAGTTGAACGTGCTTCACTTAGCCTAGAATTGCATAACATTATGATGGTTTATTTTCATCGAACCCAGGTTCAAGTTCACACAGTATATTTTCTGCGGGTAGCTTGCGCTGCGCTTGAAAACAAACAACGGAGGGGGTCACAGGATGCAACATCAGAATAATTATGATAAAGAACCGATGATGCGTGAAATGCAAGGGCTTCGCCGTCACAGGTCGACGGGTCCGAGTAACGATTCCTTGAACAGCGGCAAAAGAAAAAAAATCTGATTAGAAAAAAAAAAACTTGATCAGATCGCCCACAGGAACGCCTCGCGGGTCGGCACTCCGTCCATATTCCTCCCGTATTCATCTCCGAATGGCGCAAATATCCATGCGAACGTCGTCTCGGGATTCCACTCTCGAGGGAAAAGGCAAACACTTTCTCGCAATATAATATGCAAAAGGGACGAACTTTGCCCGACACGCTCCTTCCGAAGTTCTTTTCAAAACGCGCGACTATGGAAAGTTCGCCGGAATACCTTCCATGAATATCAAAGTTGAAATTTCCGGCTTCCTCGTGTCGCTGCGGCACTTTGCGGGCTATATACTTGCTGCATGATCGCTTTGCTCAGTGAATTACGAACTGCTGTCTTTTTGAGAAATGCCACGCATCCACCGGAACTCTCGTCGGGAATCGAGTTAGATTCCCCAAAATTCAGCAAACTTCGCTCCATAATCTCTTGCCTTTGTCTTTCCAGCCGTGCGCAGTGAAACAACCGTCGAATTCCGGGTTCTCAGCCAGCAGTGTCCCAGATCTTCTACGAAGTTCCCTGTATATATGGAAGCTATTCCCACTGAAAGAAAAATTACGAAAGTAGAATGCATAAAAGGGATAGGAAGGAATGAAAATTTTATGTTCGTGGAAGACGTACGGATGTGCAATCAGCTTATGAAAATAAATGTGGACTACTAGCTGTCCGTGATGAGGTAAAGGCGCAAAAAATTATTTTTCGAACGGGGCTAATTCTGACATAGACATCGAAACCGAAGGAAAATCGATACATGTCTTCACACCCATAAATAACGGAAGTTACTGCACTGACTACGGCACAAATAACGTCATAAATACGTATAAAAAACCGGATCTCGGCGAACGAGAGACTGCTTTCATGTTTGTATTCAATTAGCCATGTGTCACGCGCTTCCTGAGTGCCATGTTCCCTTGATGCTTGTTTTCCTTCCTATATTCGTCGGCATTTCCGGGAGATTCCTTTGTAGCCAGGAAGAATCTAGCTCTTCAAGACGAATATCTGGTTCCGAAAGAGACTTGCAAATCCCAGATTCATTCGCGCCTCTGACTTGATTTCTAACGGATTCTTGGGCTGAAGTCCACTTCTTCAACGAGGCGAGAATTCTGCTTGGAGGTGTAACATGCAGTTGAACTTCTTGGATTACCCGGTGTTACACAACGGAACCCTTCAATGTGATAGTCAAGGCGAACTTAAACGAAATACATTATTTTTTATCTCTGTATGGGAGGAATGCTGATATTGGAAAAAGGAATGCCTTTTTTATGTTGACGTTCAGGTGACTTCATCGGAGATTTGCGTGCGGGCCGCCGCAGCGTTTCCCCAATTCACGGGAAGAGAATTACCCGCTATGGTTCTCTTGCACGGAATTGTGAGAGCTGCTAACGCGATTATTGACCTTTAATTTATCAGCAACGCATGCGTCAGTCTGCAGAACGAACCTGCACCAACATCCGTGCCAGCGAAAAGGTGTTCAAACTTCCGCTACTTCCGCATTAGAGCGGAGTGCTCTTAAATTATGTAACGAGCCAATATGTGAAAGAGATCCCTTCAGTCAGACATCGTCGGATACTTAGAGAAGAACTCCAATTACTCGGACTGATGACCGGTCGCCTTCGCAAAAAGTTTAAAAATGATTTAACATGTGCATGCCAAATGTATCTATAACGAGTACGACCGGGCAAGATATAGTATCACAGTTCTTCCCACGAATCTTCAACTGGACTGGTCTGGATAATCAAATTCTTTGCCGAATACATGATGGCCTAAAGCACAGATTTCATGGCATTTATTCTACGATGAAAAATTGGTATGATGGTCGAATATTTAGTAATTGCTGATGTTTTGTTAGCTTGCTGATTTTAATCATGCGTATCTTGATTTTAAGCGTTATATAATTCAATACTCTCATTATTTCGATCAAGGGAAATTAATTGTTCTAAAATGATTCGAATAATCCACATCGCTTACTGTCGTGGAATCAACATTTAGAACCCGGTTAATATTGAAGCTTCAGTACTCGGAGGTATAATACACACTGGGTTTATTTGATCGATGGACGAAATCTGGTGAACAGTTCATATTCGGATTTTTTTTAATTTGCGGAACATGCATTTTGGACGATCTCTTCGAGAAAATGCATTCAGAAGTTGTATTTCCTCCATCGTGAGAAACAATTCCTCGAGCAGAGAATCCGTCGCATTCGGTTGCTTTCTTCGCCCGAACTCGACCAGAGATCACGAGAAATTCCATAAGTTGAACGTTCCAGACAGCTAGAAAGTTTGGTTGTCTTAAGGCCATTTGGGTTTCTAGAGAACTCTCTGTCGGAATGGGATGTATACAACGGTTCCGCGAAACGCAATCTCTTCACGCTATGTAGGAGGGCGCAAAGACGGTAATGAGAACAAAACTTTTATCCAGCCGACCGGGGGAACAGCACAGGGGAGCCCATCACCGTCTGACCATCAATTCTCGAGGCAAACGAGACTACTGCTGCACATGTAGCTGTGCCAGCATGTAGATCAACACGTATTCTTCCGCTCCGTGCCCCAATTTCGACGATCAATAACGAACATTCACTTTCGCGTTATTCACTGATTTGTCTTGACCTCCTTATTCGGAAAGTGTTCATTGCATGATGGCGCGGCCTTTCCGCAAAACGGACACTGAGCTGGAGGCGCTCAACTGGGCAAAGATGTCATTTGTCCATCGATACTAATTTTCCTCACTGTTTTACCATCAATTATTCCGAAAGATTAAAATGCAGCCACAAGGAATACAGCTCTTCAAGACTAAGTAGCTAACCGCATTTACTCGAATACGAGACACCATTCATCATCATAAGCACCTTTAATTCTTGCAACTTCTTGAAATAAATTATAATGATCTCGCGTGCGAATGTAAGATGCACTAAACGTCTCTCGTATTCAAACTCTTCAGAATCGGAGAAGTTCATCTATTATACACTCATCCGTCTAATAAAAACCTAATTTTTTAAAAACAACCACTAGTAATTATATTTTTGTGCAAACAGGAAATTAATTCCAATGGAGACTTTTAAATGTCAAAACACCACTTAGAGTACCCCAAAATATCACGCTGAGTAAGGAAGAAGGTCTTACTTATTTACTGACAAATTTAATTAAGACAGCGTTCATGCATGATACGAACATTTCAGCTCTTGTAAGAAGTCACAAAACAACTTTCTCTCGGGTTTTTATTAGTTTGAAAGATCTTTACTCCCTAAAAAAAAAGACACCGATAGCCAAATTGGACCTACAAACAGTACTTCTTGATGGTTTCGAGTTGACTGAAGGGCTAATATTCGAATAGAAAGTCGCAGTCCGGCATTTTTTAAACCAGCAAAGGGCCCCAGGCTACATCATTAACTTACGTGTCATTGTCAGATGAGGTGTGGTATTCAAGAATCATCTTTAAAATACTGTATACAGATTCAATAACTGTCATTAAATGGATGCCAGTACAACTCAAGAAAATCCAAGGATTCAGACTTTCTGAATCAGAATGAGACGAGTTCTTATTGATCAAATTTTCTCACGTCTCGTCTAGTCTGGATTTAGAAAACAATTCGTTATCCTGCATTGAGTGCCAATTTTAAATTTTTTCGGGGAAACGAAAGGTTCATAGCTCATGGGTAATGCAGGTACGTTGAGATTTGGGGTATAGCTGACAGAAGCAATACTTCCACAAGCCCTCCAAGATTGAAAGCTGAATTACGCGGAGTGACAGCAAGAGAAAAACGCGGATGATCATCCGTCGCCGCATCGGAATCGAGGAGCAGAAAAGGAGAACTGGCGGGGTTTTCTTATTTCTCAACGGCAGCAAACGCCCCACACAAAAAAACATGCGACCGGGTTCTTCGCAGATTTCTGCGCTTTGAGGTGCATATCTTCTTCAAAGGGAAAAGGAAGATGGATTTGTTTTACTCGCTAAGGGATGCAATCGAAGCTCGCGGGGAAGCCCGTCGAGGGATGCGCGGGGTCGAGATGCGGCGAGCGAGGTGGGACCCGGACGACGGAGGTTTTCGGGGATGTTGCCCGCGGATTACATTCCGGCTTCATTCTCCTGCGAAACCTTGTTGTCACGAAGAATGAGAGGCCCGGAAGGAACCACCCGGGGTTCCGGAAGAACGGGGGTGCGAAAAGAGAGGCGCAGGGAAGACTTTTCGAAATTTCCGCGGCGAAGACCACGACCGTTACAACGCGCGAAATGCCCCGCGTGGGAATCACTTGCAAAATCTTGACAGTTTCCCATTACAAACACCACATGACAATTTTTCTTCTTAAAAAAAATCGGACACGACCTTTCTGAGAAATCCACAAGAAGGGTAAATGATCTTTCCTAAAAGATTTGAATTTTTTTCATCAAGAATATCAAGTAATATGCAGCTTTAAATCTGTCCGATTTGTAGGTCAAATTTGGCTTTCGATGTTTTTTAGGGAGTAAAGATCTTTCAAACAAATAAAAATCTGAGAGAAAGTTGTTTTGTGACTTCTTACGAGAGCTGAAATGTTCGTATCATGAAATACCCAATGCAAAACCATGTCCTTCTCTTACAACATCCTGAATACGAGTATGCATACAGTAATTTTAAAATGTAAGTTCTATATGGTGTAGGACACTACGGAACAATATTTCAATGGCTAGGGGGGGGGGGGGGTTAAGTTAGAGGGAGAAAAGGAAATGTCTCCTTTTTCGAACGCGTTTTCCTAAAGTCTTCTCAGAAAAAAAAGAAACAGAACCATCGTCAAAGTGAAACACCTGACCCTTCTGGCCTTTTCTTGAAAGTGGATCTCTAAACATTTTTTGGGGCTGTGGCCTTTTTACGAATACATTATCAAGATTGTTGAACATAGATGACTCGATTTTCAACTTTAATCACATCAGTTTTAAAATTTACATATTTGTGAGAGGGTTTCAAACGATTTAAGGCTGAAGACAGTCAGGAAAGATTTATTAAGATTATCTTGCGGAACACTATGATTTGTTCGAAAACCAAGTTATGCCCTTTGGGATCCCAATTTATCTCAAGATATAATTCTTGGTCTTGAAAATTTGGGTTGTTACGAACAATTTTTACTTACACACTCAGTCTTTCATTTGTCGCGAATTACGCAAAAATTTTAAATAATGGAAAACGTTTCTATTCTAACAAATGCCAAAATGAGAGACAGAAAAGACTTCTTAGTGAACGCATTTCTTATTAAACTCATTTTCCGACATCCCTTGGACCTCCGGACGTTACTCAAATATTGATCGCTGAAATAAATGTGAATGCAATAAAACAACTTTCAGAAGGGCTTAATGAAGCTCACTCGATTATTACCAGTATAAGCACATTATTTTATTTCCGCCGCATCTTGTGACAGTTTCAATCAAAGGGAAATTGGGTCACTCATATTGACACGAGTCACACGACTGACTTTTTGTGTGTTCAGCATGAATCCTGCGAAGTGGTTTTTCGTCGAAAAAAAAACGCCACTCGGAATCCACGAACACCAACTTCCTGGGCTTCGCTGTCCCGCAGCGGCGACCTCATTAAAATTGCTCTGCTAGCGAAACAACTTCCGCGCGGCAGCCTTTTAAATATTCAGATGAAGAAACTTGGTTCGGCGAAAAGGTTTCCGGTTTTGCGCCCGACGGCGCGCTTGTAAATATTTAGGTCCGGAAACATTGCCGTCCGATGCAATGAGGAATAGCGGATTTCTTCCGAACGGAGTGCGCCTAATAGCTAATTCGTCAAGAATGACAGTCGGTTCGCCCCCCCCCCTCCCCCTTAGCAACCGAAGATTGCATTCCTGATCGAAGAATGCGCCGGAAATTTTCAGATACTCGCGAGTCACCGCAACAACGTGACCGCACGAGGGGATCGCGAATTGGGCAAACATAATAGCGCCTCTACCGAACTTCAAAAGGCCAGTGTTTATTGAGAGAAATTAGATTAAGCCTCCCGCACGTGCTGTTCTGGGGAGGGTGCGATGCAATTGGCGAATTGAGTCAACCCGGCTTTTCCAGGCGCCAGGAGATGTCACTGAGATGTTATTGGACGAACAAGCCTTCATCTGACAGCCTGAAATCGAATGCTATACTTTCCATCGTGACGGAGCATGAATTCATCTTTGTAAAAAAAGGGAGACGTAAAAATGCGGAAAGCCGTCCGACCGGAGGGTTTCAAACCATTAAAAATTAATAATACTCTACGTCGTACTTTACTGTATATGAATAATGCGTGCTTGCGTAGTCATTCGGGAAAAGAATAGGAGAAACGAAAATGTTGAGGAATCCGGTAAATAGTATCATGCCTGAGATGCACAAATGCGTCTGTAACTCAAAAAGAGAACCATGCAGTCGCTAAATACTGGGAACTTGTCAAGAACACGGTACATTCAAGAGATTCGTGAAATAAATTAACTTGAAGGGGCTCCGCCATCATGGAGGTTTATTTTAGAAACGACCCTGTTCGTAGTTTAAGAAGGCCGAGAAGTAAAATATACAATACTGTATATCTCTTATTTAAGCTACATCATGGAACTACCCTCAGAACAGAAACCAGGATAAACCGAACGGTGGTTCCAAATCATGATAAAATATCAAAAAAGAAAAACATTTTGGATAGGCGATTTTCCTCTGATATTCTTTGTAAATAATTAATCGATGACGAATCATTTAATCAGTGTCCGCTGAGCGAGAATAATTTATATTGAACTCCGACCTACGGAAAAATCTTTGAAACATGCCACGACTAAATAGAACAAAAAAAACTTGAAATACTGTACAGTAAATAATGTATTCAGGTGATATTGGACAACTTTTCTTCTCTGAGGTACATCGAACATTTTGCGCCATAATTCCTCGGAAAATTAGGGAATCTGAGTTAAATACAGCCGTCACAAACCTGATGGCATGCATGACAAACTTCATTGCATGTCGAGGTCCAATTTGCGTCATGTTTTTCCAGCTCACTTCGGACTGATGCTCCAAGTTATTGGATTTATTCACGAGCAAATTGATAGAATGGTAGAATTGCATCGCGTGTCATGATTTCCAACCATTAATACTGTACTAGCATACAGTATCTACATACTGTACATACAGCTTTATCTTTTTCATTAAATAATTCTCTTTTCCTTCGACGCATTAAGAATCTGGACCTACTACGGGAATCTCATCACGATGAAACGTGATCAAGTAGTAACACAGTGGCAACGGTCCCGAAAATTGTGATTATGTTGTTCAGAAAAAGATTAGATACAGCTAAAAACATTTTTTATGGGTCGGTCATTCGTCCCCAAAATTGAAAAAAAGGAGGGGACTGTATATAAATTACGAGGTACTGTACTTTCGTTTTAAAATTTCATTTTCGATAAAATATGAAAAAAAATGTAACTGGTAGGGCTTTTTTGGGGACGCATAATCGTAACATTTCGGTACGCTGTCGCGAAAACTTCTGCAAATTATTCGCGAACATTCTCGCCTCAGCATCCGCTAGTAAAATCACTCGCCAAATACGAGATTTTAAGTAATCCGCTTCACTTCTTGACAAACTTGCGTTTGACGATTGTCTGTATTCGTGTGCACAGTGCATCCCTTCGCAGCGATGCAATGAAACGCAAGAGGGATGAAAGTTTATAATTCGGGATATACGCGGAGGAAAACTTCTAACCCCCAGGCGAGGGGGAAAAAAAGTCTCGAGGAATCGTCGACGTGATGCATTCAGTATTTCAGGAAAACGTTTCCAAGGAATCCCCTGACGCGATAACAGGAGTAGTCAGCGGTGTCACGCATGATCCGCAAGCTTGCCCACGACGTCGTCACGCGAGATTCCGACGCTCTGCGTCTATGGCATTGCGTTGCACTTGTTGGTCATGCCATTAATCATGCCGCGCTGAATTATTCCGCGTGACTTGACGGACATTCTGGAGCGGAAGAGTTACATTCATTACCTGGACAGCAAATAACGCGAACGCCCGGCGAATATTGCTGATGCAACGGAAACACAAGGCGGGGAAGAATATCCTCACGGGACAGCTATAAACGAGGTCGGCAATGCGAGCGAGAACCATTCTGGAAGTTTCTGCCTCTCGAGAATGATTCATGTTCTCGGAAGAAATTTGCGTTCATTCACGAAAGGTATTCCGCAGTAAGTACAGTATTGAATTTCTCCACTTGGATTTTTCAGATTAGTCTTGAAAAAACCACTGGCGTAATGTTTATACTTCTGACTTGAATAACGCCATCTCTTCTCAGTAAGTGCATATTTTTTGCCTTTAAAATGAATTACGTACTAATCTTAGTTGGATATTCACTTATTTTTTACTGAATCAGAGGCATAGCTGATCTTGCCGCATCAATGTAATCTAAATCTTCACCTTCTGCACCATCAATTTTCATACCATCTTCCTTTGATGCTAATATTACAGGCTTTGAAGATGCAGGAAGGTCCAGAATATGAGGTTTCAAAGTACAGTACTGCACCATTCTTTGGCGAGAAGCTCTCGCCAAAGTTACTGTTACTTTGAAATATACTGAGCATCCATGTTGTCATGAAATTACTGTAGTAAAAATTACAGTACAGCACATCTTCGATTCATTGAATTTTAGGCTAATTCGAAGTTCGAGTCAATTCTAGGCGAACATTCTGATATTCTTCTGCTAATAATATGCGTCGAATTCATACATCGAGCTAAGAAATTAAATTCAGAGGAACGATTAATGAATTGTTTCATCATTCAAATGCGGCCTTTCTTCCTGATTCCCATCTTATATAACCATGCTGTCGTGTTTACCTGGAAAAGCCCCGTGCCTCGTGAGGTTGATTCTGATCAAGTGCTCAAGGAAATAACCATACTCATGAGCTCAGAATGAAGAGGAAATGATTCGGAAAGGAACGACAAAGCAGAAAACACGTGCCTAGTGGATTGAAAAAATACATTTGAACGAGATCAGATTGTTTGCCTCTCAAACAACGGGGTTTTCCTAGGTTCAACACTGTGAACATTGTTGTCAGCGCACGCCCAAGCGAGGAAGAAGTTTACGCACCGGAACGCTCTCAGCAAAAAGGTACGAGTTTTCAAAACCCGTGGATTTCCCCTGAGCAGAAATCGACGCATTGCGGAAACAAAAGGGAAGAAAATCGGTCTCACGAGGATTATCGACCAATTCCATATCGGAAAGATGAACCTCGTCCACATAACGAATGTGCCGTCGAACAAGCGCTATTGAGCCACGCGCTCGACGTACGGCTCCGACCCTGGCTGAGCATTCCGCTGTCGGTGATCGAGAACCGGAATCGCGCGATTATTTATATGGAGTGCATAATGGAGTGCGGAAGAAGACCGCAGCTTTATTGTCTTCTGGAAGAAAAAAAAGGAAAAGAGGAAAAACGCGTCGGTGCGGTGCGGGACAGCAGCGCAGAGACAGCAAAGGGGAAAACAGGAGCAGTGCAATCCAGGTCACGAGCACCGGATGAAACCGGTACAAGGTTTCCACCCTCGAAAGCATACGACGGATGCTTTCGAAAAGTATGAGGATTTATTGCCTCAAATACGGCGAACCGGCCATTTGTAAAGGACGACTGAAAAACGAAAATGCGCGAAATTCATGCCAGAAGCCTCGTCTATCGTTTTTCCAGACCTTGAATTGCCCGCGTGATATCACCAACACCCCATATATGGTAATGGTGCGATGTGATTTCAAGAAAGAAAATGCATGAACCGCAAATAATTTGACATTTTTAAAGGGATAAATGGGGCAAGATCCCGGAAATGTTATTGGAAGAATACTGCAATTACTTGATAACAGTTTTTCACTCCGAAACTTGACCAAAAATTGCTGCTCTTCTTCAGATTTGTGCTGATTTGTATTTAATCAGATGGACGAAGAAATTTCTCGGAATTTTAAAACACATTCACAATCCTTTGTTTCCCATCTATTGTAAGTTATTCAACAGCAATATTATTCGTAAAATGAACGTACAGTAAAAACCTGCAGACGAATACTTGAGAGACATCATTTTTTATTAATTTTGTTCAGATTATTTTCTCTCACCAAGATTTACAGATTCTTCCCTGCCTGCAGTTTTCCTCGGAATTTGCTTCGCAAAATCAGGGTGTGCTTAATATCCGCAGAATATGTGGCCTACAGTCGTACTTGGCTTGTGCTGGTTTTATATGATGTACCGTAAATTAGAGAATAAGAAACTTATTTTCAGATTACAGCCTGACGAAAACCAGGAACTGTTGAATGAGGCATTTTTCCAAATGAGACAGGATTGCGCTTTACTATTGAATGTTGAACATTCATACTCGTATAATTACGAGTAATAAATGGATTTGGTGCAGGAAATGTTCGAATAGAGACCGCATTTGAGTTTCCGGGCACAAAGAAAGGGGGAAAGAGGGGGGGGGGTTAAGTAGCCGACAAATCAAGAAAATATTATAACTTCCGTTGAAGGAAAAACTCCATTCAATCGATGTGACTTTCATCAAGAAGAAGGGCTTGTTTGATCGCCTCCTTGAAGAAGAAAAATCACACGACCGTCAAGTAATTTTCGTTACCTGACGTGCAGCTGCATCGGCTCGAATTGATTCATAGTTGTGAACCAGCGGTCCTCCAAGCATCGCTGACCCGTCATTCAGTGTCGGTATAACCCGGGCTTTTCTTTATTTTCACTCGCGACTGTTCCGATGGGTTAAAATGGTGAACGGTGGGGTTGAGCGTGCTCAACAGAGCATAGAGGCGGGAGTCCGTGGACACAGAAGTTGAAACTAGGGGTGGCAACGAAGACACTGTAGGGGAATTTTTCTTCATTTTTTCGCGGACGTCAGCAGAGCGCAGACTCAAAATTCGAGGATCCCCGAGGCTCACTCGACTCGACGTTCATTCCTATTCCAATTGTCTCGCGCCCTAGGTCCGACTCACACAGAGTATCCAGACGTCGAGAGCGCCCCAGTTGTGCCACGGCTGCCTTCTCGGAAGCGCCACGTGCAGCCCTTCCAGCTTGCAAATCAACCCTCCGCGGAAGAGTGCTCGTCAGTGCCAGCAGTGAGTTCCTTTCCTTGTGGCATCAACGTATATTGCATGCGAGACACTGGGTTAACCCCCTTTGAATCGTTCGCGCGAAGCTCCGGCATGAAAGCGACCCTCAAATTCCCGTATTCTCGTGGGAAACCTGATCGCCCGGCGAACAAATGTTTCGACATACCCCTCGAAAATATTATTCCCTGCTTAAATACTGGGTAACACACATTATACTAAAAGAACAAAAACAAGGATACAGTACCGTTTTCCCTCGAATACGCGTGTCAGAAGCCTCTGCAGTAGTTTTTCCCGCCCGGAGATGAAAACAATTTTCTTCGCAAATGTGAAACGAACTCTACCAGCAATTTTTAAAATAATCCGATGAGTCCATTGATTCTATGGACGCTTCTCCTGCCAGAAAAATGCTCTCAATAACTTATACTGATTTTTGAAACAAAGTTTTGCAAAGAAATGCGCCTTATGCTGGTCGAATAAATAAATAATTTTCGGAAGTTATGAACACACTTACTATGCTCATAGAAGATGGAACGACGTGAATGAATGCAGCAAAGTTCAAAGGTTGACTCTCTATAACGATTTTTATCTATGGCGATACGTTATGTTCTTCGAGCAGCGACTTTGTTTATGGTTTGGAATTTTATACAGATCTTCTCTTACTATAAAAAGCTTCTTTACGACGTTATTACTTTTTATAATTATCTATTTTGGTCCTCTGAATATAATTGAAGTCACCAATGTCGTTGACAAAGCTCTGGTCTTTTGAAAAAGAAGCAGATTGTTATTTTGCCAAGCGACTCGAATAATTATGATTACTCACTAAATCTTGTAAAAAGTGTTGCTGATTGTTTTATTTTTATTTTCAGCATTATTCTTACGTGGTTGAAGTAGGGAAAGTCATTGCTTGCCCTCGTTGTATTCCAGGAACCCCGGAAATTCTTTTAAGGAGAGAGAAATGTTGGAGCATTTCCGGAGGAACATTTGGGTTGCGGGAATTGTCGGGGCGCTGCGCTAAATTATTTATACAGTTTAGAGACTCTTTGATCCGAGTTACTCTATGGTTTCGAGAATATAGCCGCTTTTATGCCAGGACGGGCTTTGATGCTAATTTTAAAAATGCAACTTTGTGCTTGAGTTTGCCGGTGATTTATTGCAAAGTTGCAGGCAAAAAATAAAAATAAATCTAGAATATTTACATTTTTAAAAATCATATACGCAGTCTTCGGATAATATTTATCAAGTTTTTAACGATTCAATGATCCATAATACAGTAATTGTATATATTAGTGTAATTTAGCAGGACCGGGAAAAGAAACAGACGAAGGCAACGCCTTTTTATACAGAGTATATAATACATTACAACTGTAATCGAATTGTCAGGTTTATTTAACCAGGAAATCACTTTTCCTTTTCCGGGGTTCATGGGATAATCTTTCCCTTTCCACCTGAAAGTTTCAGGGATTTCCACATTCACCGCATCCGTTTCCCTAAAGATCTGTATTTGTAGGACATGGGTAATCCTCGGGTACCCGAGGTAGCTTGCGGAGCTCATTCCGCTGTCCATGAATTCGTAATCGAGGCGTTTGAAGCTCCCCAGAGACCCCTTGTGACCATCGAACCCTGCTTTGTACACCAAAGTTGTTCCTTCAAAGGCAACGCTGGATTCAATGGCACCCCCTTTTTTTTAATACTGGGAAAGTCTAAATTGAGGTCATTTTCGTAGAAAACTTTGTGCGGACTCCAGAGCCGTCCAAAAAGTCAAAATAAAAATGCGATTTCCGACCGGTAAAAAAAAAGCGTTGAAAGTTCTGAAAAGGCAATCAAAGTCTTGCGGATGCCTCGTCGGCATATTTAACAAAAATCCTGAGAAAATTTTTGAAATTGGGCAAGGATTCGCGCAACTTTTGTTGAAGGGTTTACTCGATCGAAAATTGAAAGATCCCTGTAGGTAGAGCTCCAGGACTCGCAAATCGTGGAAGTTGAAGTCCCTATATCTGCATGACTGTCCAATTTCCAGCTCTTCATCAGAATTTTCCAAAATGTACACTATGAATAGAATCAGTCGCCATCTCAGTTGTTGCACAGGATTTTTCACTTCAGCAAGCCAACCAAAGGACCAAATCATCTAGATTATAGTCTGCGCTGTTTCCTCATATCCTCATAGAGTGCACTAAAAACGTTTGGGTCACTCATATACGCACTCTGAAGAAGTTTTTGCGTAAGTCAAACTACCGCTCATCTTGAAGGCTAATAAGAACAGGTGATC
Organism: Notodromas monacha; assembly: GCA_905338405.1. Classification (NCBI taxonomy): domain Eukaryota; kingdom Metazoa; phylum Arthropoda; class Ostracoda; order Podocopida; family Cyprididae; genus Notodromas; species Notodromas monacha. The sequence continues at coordinate 353,514 of CAJPEX010000009.1, read as the reverse complement.
AGAAATCGACCAACTCTATTCTGGGTTACTTTCCACTCAAGCTGCGGTAACCCGGCCCAACGTCTCTAGCTATCATCAATCCATAATATGGACGCAATGCTCCACTTATCGTTAAATCTGGGACCCACACTTTTCGAAAAAAAATGTGACCTAAGCAGCAGCAGGTCTTGTCAGAGGTATGAAAACCCCCGGTTGCCCTTTAACTGCTCTTCGCAGATTACCCTTTTGTTCTCCGTAAATCACTGCTCAAAATCAGACTGTGGGGAATAATCGCATGAGATCTATAAACGCGTAAATGCGGTATAAAATTGCAACCGTAAAGTGAAAAGATTCAAGTCATTTTGTGAAGTTACAAGCCCGACTATTCCCAGTGAGTGTTCTGACTTCTGAGCATCACACTGGAATCCGGTGTCAGCATGCTGTGGAGATGGGACTCGTAGCATTAATCAGCCGTAACTGACGCATAGGAATGAGAGAAACAGGGAATGCTGGTGAAAAAGATGAACAAAATACATATTTTTCCACTCAATCAACGAAGTCCATCGAGATGCGATCTTTTGAATGCTTTACCATTATCGAGCGGGAGAAATGATTTCTTTCCGCGTCTGCACGTCTCATACACGCAACCTACGGGTCGCACCCAGATTTTGAGACTCAATTTCAGGGGAAAATAAAAATATAATTCTTCGGAAATACGTACACCAAGAATGAAAATTTTTGTCACAATTTTTCGAAAAAGCTGGTCAAACTTTATGATGAAAGATGAATAAAGCACAGTAATACGAAGCTCCCAGATCGAAGACGGATGTTTCATGTTCTAGGGGGGAGACGAGCCTTTGTCGATCATGACTATAGATGGAATATTAGTGGTCCTTCATGGAAGAAAAAAGAACACCTCGGATCCCCAAAGGCCGACATATATTTGCTTCGGACTCGAGTTATAGACATAGTAGTCCTCAGGTATTCAATTGTTGGCACACTTTCTTAAGCCCATGGAATCTCTCCCTTCATGGGTATTCGTGAATTGATGGTATCGCCTTAGTCTTCCGTTTCATATAACAGGGTTGTTCTTGGTTCGCGGAATTGTATTCTCTGACACAGGAGCCCCTCGAACCCCGCGGCGGATTCCCAAAGGCTCCGCGGAGCACCGAACTCATAGGCCTCTGATCTTGACAATGGGCTGCAAAGGTGAGATTGCGGTGCGGTCCGTACTCGAGCGTATCTCGAGTAAAGGACGCGCTCGAGTTTTCCAATGAATTTTCCAGGATGAGACGAAACGCGGCGCGTAAATACGGCGCGCTTCTCTCACTTGAACGAAAATGTTCAGTTCCAGTTTTCTCTCCGTGTTAGCGGTGGTCGCGAAGGAAGCAATGGGATTCAAGGAAAGATGAAGTCGCTCTCCCCCCCCCCCGTCTCCTCTATTCCCTGCTCGCTTCGACGGATGGTGGTGGGAAAGTGTCGCGTGGGACTCGGAGATGCTTGAGGGGCACCCGTTCCGGAGGAAGGGGATTTGGTGGGAAGGTGAACGTACTTGGAGTCATCCTGTGGGTGCCCGTATGCTGACGACGCGCCCGGCTCAATGAGCGACCGTCGTGTTTGCACGCGTCCGACGAGCCGGTGTTCCGGAGCGCGACACCGCAGTCATTTCGCGACGCGGAGTCGATTAAGCCAGAGCTTTTCAATCCGCAATGCGCGTAACATCAACACTTGTCGGGCGGTAAGCGAGAATTTTCCCAGTGTACAAGCACATTTTTGAAGAAATGGCATAGAGGCAACGTGACGCAAAGGAAATTGAATGTACCGTGGTACGCGTACCACTGGCCCTTGTCATGCGGTAAAAGAAAATTTTTGCAGTGAAGGGGCTGGTTGTTGAAGAAATTGGATAGAGGAGGAAGCAAGGTGACGAGGGAAAATTGAATGCACCGTTCTACACGTGCCACTGGTACTTATCAGAAGATCGAATACTGTATAGATTGCTCCATGCATATAAATATTGTTGAAGATGAATGGCAAATACGTAGAACGGAAGAGGAAGCAAGATGACGTGATGAACTTTAATAAAGGTATAATTAAAATAGATTAGGAAAACTCAACAATTCAGGAAAATTAGATGACGCGCTTAAATTAAATGATCGGAAGTTTGATTCAATAGTGTATGTCGCTTGAGAAAATTTGAATTAATCCTTTAATCACGGTTGGTGATTTAAAAAAAATTAATAATGGTGCTGGTACGCAAATCAAACCATGTCTCAGGAAAATTGTGCTATCCAGAAAAGATTGAGAAGTCTTCGTTCCCATCTGATTCCCCTAGAATAGGTTCGAGTTTTTCTCTCCCTTGAAACACGAAAGTCTGGCTTTCGCGCGAAAAATTCCTTCCAAACGTATTCTGCTGCTTTTTTTAAACTTTAATAAAATTTCCAGAATTTCTGTGGAATTCCGATGAAAATGTACAGTAGTTCAACAGTTAGGGTCTTTTGTATCTCCCAGGTCTTCCAGCAGGAAGTCATGAATAAAAAGCACTGTTGCAAAACGAAGGGCATGCTGCACAGTAGATACATTTTCAAGGCATTTGTCACTTCTCTTAGCTGGCTTAGCATACCGGGAAATTATTTTGTAAATCAGCTTGCGTTAGTATTTCTGGCTCAGGGCGGTACGATATTCAATCGAGCGGGGTCAAGTAATTTATTCATTTGCACCAGGACCAGACAGATTTCATGTATCGCCGTAAGTCAAGGAAAATGTTTCTGCATAATGGGACATTGCATATCGTATATACGTGATAATTTAGACCCGTAGAGCTTGAATGTAGCTTGTATAGAGTGAAGCAAATGAATAGCACTGTACTTTTTCCTTGACTCGGACGAGTAGCGTTTGCGCTTTGTGAAGTAACCGGTCCGCAAAAGGGTTTTTCATGCTTTCACAAGTTCGCAGTAGGAGTTGAAAGGTCAAGGAAAGCTGCTTTGAAGTCATGCGTGGACGAATCTGGAAAATGATTTGGAACGGTGTTTGTGTGTTTATCTGTTATCTTTTTTGTGCTTGGAAAACCTATGGAAAGCATGTTGATTTGGAGGATGAACCAAACGGATTAATCCACTCAATCTGGTTATCAAAAGATTCTTGAGTGCCCAAGAGTTTCCGGTTGAATACTTCGCTCGCGCGGAAACAAGACACTTCTCGTGCGTCTATGTTGCGGAACTTACCCAATGCTACTTATTGGCATATCTTCCCCAGAAAGTGATTATTTCCCTGGTCATCACACGAACTGCTAAAACATATTTTTCCCGATACTGATCAGTCACCGAGGAAATGTTCCCGCTGTGCTCAAAGACAGGAAAAAAGCAGCGGGGTTTACGACAAGTCAATCGAACATTTTACTCCGAACGCCTTTGCACTGTAATCCAATCGTGAGGGCTCTCCTGCGAATCGAATTCCATGGACGGGCAAGCTCGAGCTCCGAGGTCGGGTTGCCAAGAAACCCCGTAATGCTCGCGTATTCCCGGCTCTGAACTCACTTTTCCCTTGATCTGATCCTCATCTGGTGAACATAGCATTGCTGTGACCGCAGGAACTGAGTGCTAAGCAAGACAGACCGTATGGCGCACGAATCTGAGAGCCGCTAAGCAACGGAAGGTAAGGGCGTCGGCGCATCGTTCCTCGCGAACACCCACGCAGCCCGTGGAGGATCTCCCCTTTAAGATCCTGGGCTCTCGAACGGAATTTCCCCAGGTTCGGGGTCCTCACATTATTGAAATATCCAGACTTCTATATCAATGACGGCCAATCTATTTCATTCACTTCTCAGCAGCGGATGCTCAGACGTTTGGCGGTTGATGTTAATCAACTCGATAAGTACACTAACTGAATAAAGTGAGATGAGTAGCTACTTGGTTTCTGCCTTCCCCGTATCGTAACGGATTTACAAACAACTATATTCCAAGATCTCTTGGGAAATTTCTTTCATTCATTTCTGAATACGTATCTGACTAAATTGAGGGCGTTCTTGGAAAATCTCAAAGATCAGCAGCGAATATTTTCAGAAACAATCAATATAACGCTGAATACAATCAAGATTATAAAAAAGGCTGATTTATTTTGAAAGTTGTGTTGGCAGCCCCAATTATCATCACAGAAATTCCTTTTAGAAATAACCTGATGTAATTACGATCAATGTAATAAATCAAGATCAGCATGATTAACAACATTAAATTTACGAGTGAAGCATCAGAGAAGCATATTTAGAATTCCAATGCGTGACGCACGGTGGGAGGAAGCCTGTTTTTGTTCATTACATTTTTTGACGTTGTTTATCGAATATGCGGTTGATAGAATCACGAATAATTGCTGTTTTACTGCAATCTGTCATGAGTGATCGAGGCCTGTCATAAAATATCGAGATAAATTGATTTCCATACATTATAAATTATCAAGGGTTTAGCCGTGCGGCGGCAGATGACTAAAATATCTCGAATCATTAGAAGCTTCATAAAGATGAACTCGAATTTCTTTTACGAACAAAAATTTTTTCACACATTTGAAAGGGATTCGAACTTTTGTCGCTCCTTTTGAAATCCATGAGAATTTGAGTTCAGTGAAGTAAAAAATCTCGGTTCTGCAAATGACAATGTTTTATTCATGAAAATAACAATCAATCCTTCTGGAAGATGATTTTGACTGAACCTGAATTTGCACCTGACTCCTGACCATCATTGAAATCGCCATTTTGCTCTGAACATAGAAGCCATGGTTTGAAAATATTTTTAAACAATCTGAAACTTGTTAGTATTCCCGTGCCGTATCGCCCTCATCTTCAATGATCCTCATATGCGAAATAATTGCGTTGCCAGTCGCAAGATGATCTTTTAATACCGCATTTTCCTGAAGATAAGACGTAATCATTGAACAAGCCGCCATGCTTCTTCAAAATACGTACTGTACTACCAAAAATACAAGTATAATCTCCGTTTGAAAAAAAGCCTTGATCACCTCGATGATATGCGACTATGAGAAGATGCATCTTTTTTTTCGAGCTGGAGAGAATTCTTCCCATATGAAAAATTATATTTCTGCGAATTCACTCTCTCAATTGAATTCTCCTGCATCGAAGATTCCGGGAATCGGAACGGGCAAGACATACTTCAATTCATGAATATTCTTGCACTTTTCCTCAAAATATATTGGAAGGCCTACTTACTGTTCGAGATCGAGCATAAGACTTGTCCAGTTTTTGACGATAAAATGTTACGAACAACTTTTCAAAGTTGAGAATGCCTTGCAATTCTCAGTGGATACGGGCCGTACGAGCGGGAACTTCGATAAAGATACCGACCCTCAATTTATGTTTCATGGGATTGCATTCCGGAGGGCATGGGAGTCCGTCGGCAGAAACAACGTTATTCGAAAGCGCCATTTCGATTGATGCAGACGAGCGTGGAATTCGCCATGTGAAAATCACGACCAGGAAAATATCAATTTCACAAAGGTCGTACAGCCGTTTCACGTTCGGAAGAATTGTTCGTCTGTTGAGCGAGTACTCTGATTGAACGCTTCGCCGTACTCCAATCAATGCAACCGTCAGCTTTGAATATTCATTGCTGTTTATCGGCACCGAACCTCAAGGGAAATTCCCGCGCAACCCTTTGATCTTTCCATAGGGTAAATGTTTGAATGTCGCCATGGTGCATGATGGAGGGTCGTGAGCTCAGTGAAACTCAACTGGGAACCGCTTTCAATCCCGCGCGAAAGCTTCGATCCCCGTAGACAGAACAGAGCAATCCCAAGATCCCCGCGCAGTAATGAACCCTTTTCAAGTCGAAGATTCACCCGCTTCGCTATAAGGCGGAATAAATGAAGTTTCTCGCTCCGGAAGTGGATTTCAAAGCACAGCGTAGGTTTATCAATGTGGAATGCTGCTCTCGGACACGGCTCTGTCTTGAGCTCTGTCAAAAGAACGAGAAATGATGACGCCAGTGCAATCGGTGGCGGACCGTTATATCCACGCTCGATTCTGCCTCGGCTTTTCAACCAGTGGTACACATAGCACTTGTGGTACGCCATGGACGGCTGGCAGGTGGTACTTGAGATTTTCGAGAAGTCCAAGATGATCTAAATTTGAGGAGTGCCTTTAGAACTCTGGAAATATATTTTTTCAAAATCTAGAGATCTCCATGAGCACAAAAATATTGAATTGGAGCCTGTTCCGTTAAACACGCAAGTTTTCAGCCATGCGACTAGTACTTCGCCATATAGTATTGCTAACCAAATAAGGTTATGTTTTGAGAGTGATACCATTTCCAGGAAGGATCAAGGACTGAAAATTCCCAGTCGTCATTTTCATCCTTTTCCTAAAGGGATTCGACCTTAAAATCAAAGAAATGATCCAAGTATTTCTTGTTGAATATAGGAAACAGGAAAAAAAAATAGAAAAGGATTTCTGAGCCATTCTTCATTTGAGTAAAGATTGCTCGTCAAAAATGCATCCCACTGCTGAAGACAAGCTACTTCCAATACGCTCAAGGTACAATGAATTGAAAGGGAATTTTGAAAGAATTACAGGAATCGGGAAAATTTTGACATATAATCCTCAATACTTTCATTTTCCGGATTACTTGATGGAAATCTCGCAGCTTGAATAATACTATTGAAAATCACTTGTTCTGTTGAACTGCGAACGGTATACGAAATCTTGCAGGATCATCACAGAAGGGGAATTTCAGTTCTTACAATTTCTCGAAATTTGACAGATACACCAACTTTAAAAAAAGAATTTATACTGTAGTTGTCTTATAAATGTTCAGAATTTAGACTCCTAAGTAACTAAAAGTAAGTACTGCATAGTATTGTGTCGAGATTTTGCTCTGATTTTGGGACTACTGCGTCTTTTACGAAAGAGGCAGAATAAGACAGGGAGCAATTTAAATTATTTTTGTGGTAATATAAATCAGGAGATCATGAGCCAATATATCTGTGAGAAAGCAATTGCAATTGGTCTGTGGATTTCCACAGAATTGCATATACAGTATACAGGATAGTCGGGCTCAATCAATGAATTATGCAGAAGTAAAAATAATTTAGATGGGGGAATCCCGCGGGAATATGTTCCTGAGTGCTTTTCTAATGAAGGGATGTTTTGCCAATGACATGATCTCTTCTTCATTAGATCACAAGTATAGTTCTCCTCACAGCAGCTGTCTTCTACCTTCTCCTTTTACAGCAGCTGTCCATATTCTCGAAAGCTCAAGTATATAGGCCACATCAGAGCGTTCTAAAAGATTTGGACAGGTGCGGCTTGTACAGTAATCAAGCATAGGACGCACATGGTTCTCCAAGAATAGGCTAAAATCAACGGGTGTGCAGTTTTACTCAACGCAGACGGACGTGGGGATAGGCCATTATCGGCCGCCTGTTCCAGTGATACCAAACTGTTTCTATAACGACCTTTTCTGTTTTCCCGCGTTGAACTCGTCTCGCTTCTGCGGAGCCATGAATCAATTCTCAGAGAGGAAAACTTCTTTTCATCCCCCAAGAATGACTTGCTGCACGGGCTGGTCAAAAGGTTGGAACGTTCCGAAAAGAATTCCCGCCCATAACCAACCTCCGCAGTGGGCAGAGAATCTTTCATCAGTTCTTATGATCCATTCGCTGAATACCTCCGTTCTGCAGACATCCCCGATCCTCTCCACTGCTGTGCTATTGATGGGAATGGGTCTCCTACCGGTAGTACCGATTTTGCCGGCTGGGCGTCCCGCGCGTACGTGGTTTCTATCCGGATAATTTTCCTTTTCGCTCCAGGGAGGCGCAGACGATCACGTCTCAATCGACGCGTGGGTTTCGCGATGAAATTCTGTTCCCACCGCAATCTTGCGTTTCGAAAGAAAAAAGAGAGACCGAATGAGAATAACTATACGCAATACGCAAACATTCCCCGACATCCCGACATATTTTGAACGAAGCCTATCATTGCCATCAGCTAGAGGTCTCGTTCGGATGTACTGTACTCGTAATTTAATTCAGTCGCTCAGTCTGGGGTTAGTGATGACTATGATGAGGTCCGTGAAATAATTCTTAAAATTACACCGCGTAACATTTCTATTCTATTGCAAGTCAAGTCTGATTACACAACCGTTTTTTATAGTCAAGTACAGTATTAATTTACGCTCTAGGGGACAAAACTCCAAAGCGTGCGTCCGTATCGAAGAAATTATCGAACTTTCAATGACTTCAATTTTTCTGTGCTACTTGAGGGATAAATTGAGAAACTCAAATACTGTCAATTTGAGAAACTCAAATGCTCGTGCTTCCGGACGCGTATGAGCAGCAGTTTCATGGGAAATGTATGTAGAAGGCACACAGTTCGGAAAAATTGGTGTGAAATGCCTTGTATACACAAATACAATTTTCAAATATTCCTGATCACAATAATAATTCAAAGAGACGGGAGTAACATACAAAGTCCCAAGCAATAATTGTTGAAACTAAACGGAAAATCTACGCAGCATGTTCTGGGTGGGAAGTGAGGTACTGTACAGTTATTTACAGCGTGTTTTTCGTTTTGTTTCAACAATTATTACTTCAATTTAAGTCCGCATAGATGACACCGCGCTGTGACCTTTACTTGAATATCCTGAGTATAGGCCTCAAACGTGTTTTTCAACTTTTTTTTTAGTTTAAAAGAAAGGTTCTCCTTCATGCTGTAAAATGTGGTAATCGCATAGATTGCCGTCAACCGTCAATTTGTCGCCACCCATACTTGACAAATTTCACTTGAACATATCTTATTCGTCTATTTTATTTGCATGTCCTGAATTTATTGTGACCCTCATTAAGTATTAAGAAATAGCCATCAACAGTTGAGGGGACGAAATCTAATCGATTTGTTGAAATTATCTCGACAAATAAGTTGAGCTGGGATGGACGACAGAGGATCCGAAACTTTAGAGCAGGTCCTCGTGCGTGTCGAGGATGGGTTGACTCCGGCGCGGGGATCCTCACGAAGATTCCTTCGAGTTCACTCGTGCATTATTGACGGTCTTCTCGGAACGGCCGCCGCCGGCTCGGGGCGGCTGACGTCTTTTCATGCCAAAAGCACGCACCCGCACGGTGAAATGACCTTTCCCTGCCGACTCTGACGGGATCCACTCAGCAAATGCGGTCGACCCCGCTTTGACGCCCGGAATAAGGACTCAGCTGCTCATCACACGGAATTCCTCCCACGCCGCGGCCCGCTCATTTTCCCGGCTGCTCTCCTCTCGAAAATCCCGGGTTGTCATCGCTGCTTTTCGTTTTGCAGAAATCCGGCTGCCGTGTAAAAGCCCTCGCTGGCTTTTTCCTGCCTGTTTTCTTATCAAAGGGTTCTAGGTAGACCCATAGCGGGAGCGCGGAGGACAACTGAGCGTCGGAATCCTGATTCTCAGACAACTGAGCGCGAAACACCTGCCAATCGAATATTTTTCTCAGTAAGTGTCTGGCTACATTTCAACAAAGCCTTTCTTCCTATACAAGATCCATGTTAATATTTCAGGAAATTAATTATTGCTAAAACAAGAATATAAAGTCAACAAATGGCGACGGAACTTCGAAATTGTGGCCAGCAATACTTTAAAATCAAAATTGACAAATAGACGGTTGACGGCAATCTATGCGATTACCACATTTTACAGCATGAAGGAGAACCTTTCTTTTAAACTAAAAAAGAAAGTTGAAAAAACACGTTTGAGGCCTATACTCAGGATATTCAAGTAAAGGTCACAGCGTGGTGTCATCTATGCGGACTTAAATTGAAGTAATAATTGTTGAAACAAAACGAAAAACATGCTGTAAATAACTGTACAGTACCTCACTTCCCACCCAGAACATGCTGCGTAGATTTTCCGTTTACAGTTTCAACAATTATTGCTTGGGACTTTAAATAATCACAGCTTAAATAGGAAGATAATTAATCATGATTTAATTCATTCTAACAGGAATAGGGAGAATGACTAATATCCAACTTAGACTTTGAGTAATATTTATTATAATTTATAAGAGCAATTCAGAAATAATGTAGCATAGAAAAAACACATAAGTCAGGTTCTTCACGCCCAGTTTTCCTCGACGCTCAAATGTCCCTGTCATCAAAGGGAGCTGGGTCGAGTGAGAACTGCTGAACACAACTGACACCGACTTGTTGAATTTTTTTTTCTCAATATGCTGATCATTACATTTGATCCAGCGTTACACCGTTTTTTTCCAACTTCATCAACACTCACTTTGATGAACAATAGCATGAATGCCTAAAAATAATGGAGCACTAGGAAGTATCGATCAGACAAAAGCAAAATGCGAAAATGTTCCATATGACACTCAGTTCTCCGATCAAACCGAGCTGGGTCGAGTGATAGTGGTCGCCGAAGGCAACTGAGGGTTCAACGTCTGACAGTCGAGTTTTTTCTCCTTAAAGAGTAGGTCATTAAAATTATAGCATTACGTTGGACATTTGCGGAACCTTTTCCATTTTTACGCTAATATTTATTTTTATGAGCAATTTCGTAAAAAATTAGAGCAATAAAATGGAACTTTGTAGCGCTCGCATAAAAAGGGAAGGAACGAGAGTCGGGTGTCTGTCGCCGAGTTTTCCGGTTGGATGGCCTTCGGGGCCGGATCGACGTCTTTTTCCCTACTGTCGAACGGATGTTCGAAATCTCCGGTGCGTCGACGGATTACCCCTACTCTCTTCAAACTTGATGAGCCATTTGCTGAGCTTGGGGAGGAGGAGTGTGGGGATCGTATGTGTGAGTGCTCGCGAAATATTTCATCATCCCACGCTGCCCTTTTTTTTTTTTTTTGACATCAGTGCGGCCTACGCCTCTGCGGATGCGAGCCGAAGACGGTTCCTGGCAGATTGTTTTTGCGGGATATTGTGTCTCCCCGTGGCCCAACGCTTCCGCAGTCGGTCCTGGAGACTCCATCACGCGAGATGGTCTCGTCAGCGACAGAAGAAGTCGGCAATAATAAACTCTGCAGGTCCCCGTTCATCCGGGGAACGAACACCGCCGCGGGAAGCGTTTGTTGAGATTACATTGGGGGGGGGGGGGGGGGGGGAAAATCCGGCGGGGGGAGCGGTTGTTGAGATTTCATTGGGGGGGGGGGGGAGAAAGACGCAGGAATTTCTGCCGACGACTCCGGGCGTGGGTGCCTCTGTTAATTTTGACATGAGAGCGACGCTTGTGCAACCTCACGAGCTCGCGCTCTTCGCCTGACTGGCTTTAGAGGAGCCGACGGGAAATTCCGCGGTCCACAGCACCGCCTCGCTGACACCGACTCGATTAATCAGGCATTTATTAGGCACTACGCTGCGCATCGCGTTCAACGATTAGCACACGCCTGGCAAACTTCATCACATTGTTCAGCCTTTTTTTTTTAATTTCTTCGACACATCAGAAATCAGCGCATAAGCTTTGTCCGTCTAATGGTTTCCTGGTTGGAGTCCCGGATGGATGGAGATGCCCCAGATTTTTAAACAGGCTATTTAATGAAAATACCGCTGTTACACTTGCCCAAATTGACATGGAGAGAAGACAGGGAGCCGAAAACAAGCCCCATTACACTCAGGTTCAAGTGCCACACTTAGCATGTTTTACGAATTCTAAAACATACGAAGTCCTGCCAAAGATTTTGAACAAGCAAAAAATTTTCTTAGCGATGAAGTTCGAGGTGTGAAAATCATCATCCGATACACACACAAAAAAAGCTCCGATATGCTGAATGTGAAAGGTTGCGTAATAATTGAACATTTTGAGCAAGACGTTGCCGAAGCAATGCTTACAATCCAAGACAATAATTGTCAGCGGATTTGCGAAGGCTTTGTTCAAGACATTTTATTGATCCCTCGATTCCCTGCCCCGTGTCTCAGAAACATGAAAGTCCAAAGACTTTCATGTTTGAAGAGTTGATACAACGTTTTAGTCGAGCAAAACATCCCTCGCAATTTATTCATGCAGAATCAATTCATACTGATGCTGAAAAAGCAAAGCAATGGAAAATCTTGGCATTGCGGTCTGTTTTAGTCAAGTGAAATTTTAGTATTCTTCTGTCAGGTCCAGCTTTTTTTTTTTACAGCGGAATGCCTTTCCTTATTGAAATATGATTAGAATTTGCGATAGAAAATTGATCGGAAGAATGAAAACATAATGAATCTATCAGACTTTCTGACCTCCAGTATATTTTGCTTTCACCGAGGGACATGACTCTTGGATAAGAAATGATTCGACCTAAGTATTGCGTACAAAATTATACGACTACGTAAATTACCTTACACAACGATTATTATAGATTTAGCCAGGAGAGGCGCGAAAAAGGTCGCGTTCTCCGAAAATACTCGAATTCAAGTGAGGATTCCATCATTGTTTTTTTTTCGCGAAATGGTATTCCGGAGTTTGCAAACCTCTTTGACTCACCGGCCCTTTTTGGAAATTGTTTCTGCCGCGGAGCCCCACGGGAAACATTTTCTTGGGTCTTGAGTCGAGGAAGCAGTGACGTTTTTATTGTTGTTGCATAATTCCATGTGAAAATGTCCAGTCAAATGATTCTGCAATTGTTTCTTTCTTTGATTCCGTGGTATTTTATTTTATTTTTGGAGCAACCTTGAAGCCCCTGGGAACTCCAGGCGAAGCCTCAGCAGCTACGCGGAGCACTGGTTGGGAACTCGTAATTTAATCCGATCCGACGCGAGAATTGTGCGGCCACGAAGGGCATATCATCGTCCCATGAGATTTTAAAAACATCGCCGAAAGAAGTCCCGTAAATTCTTCTAGGAGAGAAGTTTGCACAGAAATAATATTTTAATGCTCCAGATGGAGGCTGCTTCAAGTGAGAAGAAGCAGCCGTGCGCGGATGTAGCGAGCGAGGAATTGCAGGCGAATAATTCAGCGAAAGGAAGTGATCCGGGTTCTTCAACACCCATCGCCGGGGATTCTCGGAAACCCGCGAAAACTCCGGCGACGGATCCGGGGGTTCAGATTCAGGCGCCGGTCGACACGCGGGCATCGAATTCCACTGCCGTCCCGGACGGGACACCGCCGGAATTGACCAGGAGGAGTTCGGGTTCTTCGATAAAGATGGTTTCCGCGAGGGCGGCGGATGTTGAGCTACCGGATCCGGACGCCATTACTGTCGACGGAGAAGAAGAAGGCGCGAAAGCCGCCGCTTCGGTCCATCGAATGGACAGCGTGAACTCGATGGACGCATTCCATTTCCCAGAGCCGCCGGAAGATAACCGCCGCAAAGGTGCACAGCCAGTGGAGGAGCCCGAAATACAACATTCGCCTTTCCTGGTCTTTTGCTGCAGTCGCTGCTTGTAAGAGTTTCTACATTTTATCTTGTATTTTCACTCTTGTATTTTCTGTCGTGACTGCTTTAAATAAACTCGAAACACGCTCAATGGGACTTTCACAGAGAATCGGTGCAAATTATGAAAACATGAAAAAGGAAAGTTCGGTGGCCATTTTATCGAATGTTGGATAAATAAATTTTTTTATCCTTTGAGACTCCAACAAATATGTACACAAAGGTTGGATCAAAATTTTTCCCAGCATCATTAATAACAAGATACGTAGAATTCCGATTATCTACAAGATCACACTAATCACGGGGTTCCTTAATTAACTTTTTTTAATCATGTACTGACATCCCGCAACTCTCGACGTTCAATATTGTGGAAATTACAATCAGATGGAATAACGCGGTTCACTGTACAAATGCCATACTTTGCTGATCATCAATTAACAATAATTAAAAAATAAAATTAATTTATTTTTTAATTAAAAAATAATTTTTATAATTTGATTTAATAAACTCTCTATTTTGAAGACCTGAAAATCAAGAGTTCCGCTTTGATTTCAATTATTCAATTCTGAACCCGACTTTGGCTTTTTTCGACTTCGGCACTGGTGCGAATATAGTATATTTTATTTTAAAATATTTTACTCTCAAAAATAATGGGTGGCAATCTTTCATTTACAGCACAGTACATTATAACAACATACTTTTCATGAATTCGAGTTTTGAGAGGGAGGAATTCATTTTATAGAACATCATTTTCAAAATTGTATCCTATAGTATAGTGCGTCGAAAGACAGCATACAATTCACTGTATATCATTACTACGGGCCACTCGTCCAACAATCGAACAATCTTTCCACTCCCAGAACAGAGATAAGTTTCAAAACGCAAAATCCAGAAAATATTGAGGGCTGTTCATAAATTTTCTTCACTTTTCGTGTTTGAGGAAAGCATGTTTGACTTTTTCCAAAAGCCAATAGATGAACAGAATGTGCTTCGAAACATCTGAAAATACGCAGTTTTTTGTTCAGAGATAAAATTTGATGAAGTATAACTTCGGTAGATAAAAATTTGAGCGTTAAATTAAGGTTCTTGAACACATTTTTGCTGTCAACATTGTGTAGACTTTTGCTACTTTTCCAGATTTATTTTAGAACTGAAGTTCAAATAGACGAGATGAAAGAAATTTGTTTGCTGCTCGAATAATTTTCTTATAAATGGAATCCTTCATTAAAAATTTTTCAAAACAGTTTCATTTCAGAAAATAAAGAAGTGGCTCTGCAACGGATATTCAATTGCTGTACCCATTATATATGACACGACGGTTTCTTCGAACCATTAATTATATATTTTAGAACTGAAGTTCAGGTCTGTATTTTAAGCAGCTTCTCATTAAAAAACACTATAGAACGCTTCTTTTATTTTCCTTCGAATTTCCGTTAATTAATTTCATATAGTGGCTTGCGTTCACCAAGCATAGTACTGTACAGGAACTCAAATTTTCAGCATTCTTCGGTACAAGATTTCTTGTATAAATGTTTGTGTCATTGGAATGCATTGAAAGAAATCGATAGATTTCACCGCAGTGGGAGTGGAAATTTTGTTTCTCAAATCCATTCATATAGCACTTCTGAGTTCTGATCTTCTGAAATATTCTTACGAAGCGGAACCACTTTTGAAGAAAATCTTACTCTTGCAGTCTTGAGTCTCATTAGATCAAAGCAAATGCAATATGCCGTGGGCGATTCTTCCATGTTCTAACCGACTTATTTTATTTTAACAGTCTTTCGATGCTTGAAAAACGCAGAAAGAGGCCTAAAAAATTCAACCCGAAGAAGCTCGTGCGTGGGTAAGTGTCACGAATGAGATTTTCTTTCATTAGCAAATATCTCTCACTGTGGAGAGGCGTTAAAATCGTAATTATTTTTCAAGGGTGCCGCTTGACGAAATCCGGAATTGGGGAAACTCTTTCGACGCACTCATGAAGCACGAGAGTGAGTATAGATAAAGAAGTTCCGCCCAATCCCCTCTGTGGAAACCCATTCTCATGTTCTATAGGTACAGCTTTATGAGCATCTGCGAGCTTGAAAAGTATCCATCCTTTCGTCTTGAATAGCGAATTACTAAAAAAAAGTTTATTCGCGCTGTACCAGACCCGCAAAAATTTTAGAAATTCGGGGAGTCACGAGCATACCATGTGATCATAAAGTTCCTGTACGAGGAAGGTAAGACAGTATTTGAGAAGAGGAAAATTCTGGCAACATGCCAACAAATGTTTGGCACCTGAGAGGGAAAAAGGGAAATATTTGGCCTTTTCAGGGCAAATCCCAGTGTGATTCATTCACCCATCTTACGGACAATGGAGAGTCAAGGATCCTTTTTCATGATGACACGACTTGTTCCTCTCATCTTTCTCTCTTTTGGCAGATATAAATTGCTGCTCGGAAAATAATTTTATTCCTGGCGCCAAACACTTTTGGTTGTTCGGAAGATGATAGGATTTCCCCGCAATTTTCAGATTGCCCACCTTCGTTGAATGCGAAGTTCATCTGTTTCGTTTACTGAAATGTCAATGGTTTTGCGGGGCCAGAATTATCGAGTGAACGCTGTGAATACTCATGAGGAATTCGGATAATCTTGTATTCATGAAATAATTTCCTGTCGCATTCCGATAAGCTTGCCGCGTAAAATACTGTATTATTGACGAGGTCCGTGTGCCCGTTTGCAGAAGGTAGAAAGCTGTTCTCGGCGTTTCTTCGTCATGAGTTCAGCGAAGAAAACATGCTGTTCTGGACTGCCTGCGAAGATTTGAAGAAAGAAACCTGCCAAGAAAAGATGGCTGAACAGGCCAGAATCATCTACAACGATTACGTCTCAATACTTTCTCCGAAAGAGGCAAGTGGATTTCAGAACAAAGGAAAGCCGCATTTACGTCATTAATCACACGGTAAATATTCCAACAGGTTAGCCTGGATGCGAGGGAAAGAGAGAGGATCAATAAGAGAATCACCAAGCCAGCGCCGGAGATTTTCGTGCAAGCCCAATCACAAATCTTTGTGCTGATGCAACGAGACTCATACCAACGCTTCATCATGTCTTGGATGTATTTGAAGGTGGCTCACTACAAGAAAGATAGATACAAGCAGAACAACAAGCCTCACACTACGAATTCCCCATGAGGACACGCCGCTGATGGACTCGAGAATCTCATGCCAATCGTTGTGCCCACAACCAAATTGATTCTTACTCTTCTAGGTTTTGGAGACGTTCTTAACGCATCGAACGATACGCTTAAGCCTCGGGAACAAAGCTAATCGCTTCGAAATCCCTTCTCGATGGATTTTTCGTTTCCCCGGCAACTTTTTAAAATTTTATTTCCACAATATTTGCATCGCAACGATTGAGAGATTCCAGTTTCAAGAGGCGTTCGTTCGTCCCACGGAAACTTTCGTGTCCTCAGCGGAAAGCTTGACTTTCATAGTCTTGGACGAAGGAGGGGGTGAGAAGGGGTAAGGTGGCGGCGGGGAACAACATCAAGTGGCACTTACTTATTCCAAGTCGTTCGGAAGGTATCTTACAAATAATGACGAAAAAAAAGAACGAGTCACTGTTAATATGGTGACTCGGTCTTATTTTCGAGAAACGATATATAATGAGATATTATTCAAATGCAAGGTATGAAGAACTGGAAATAAGCCACTTCGCGTGAAGTGCAAATAATAATGGTCTGAAGACATGAGCTGAAACTGAATGTTTTTTATGTGTTGGAAATTGAAAAAAGTTGACGCGATGCATCAGTCTTTATAGAAGTATTAGACCCGACTCATGAATAGGCTTAAACCCCGAAGGAAATGGCCGCCCCTCAATTCGTTATTATTGTTGTTATTATATAGACTCGTTACGTAACGCTCTTTTGAGTTCTTGATCAGATCATTAAACTTAAAGGTCGGACGCGGTATTGAACAAATCGCCATTGAAATTTTATAATTTTTTCAAGTGCAGTGAAATAACTAGAAAGAGGAACTTCATCGATGATAATACCTTTACATTATTGTATTTACGCCATCACGGGCCGCCCCTTTTAATCGCAATGCGTCAAAAAGACTTGGGTATATTATTCTCTCGAGATATTATATGGAAGGCCGCTCTGAAAAGATTGGAGGACATTATATTCGCGAGTCAAAATCATGCTGCGGAGGCAAATAAATTGGTAGGGGATAATACGGCAGACAAAATCCTGCCTTATAGAAAAATAACCAGGAGATTTTTTCCACTAATGATGTTTTTTGGTGTTTTGTTGTTATATCAGTGTAGGAAGAATTGCATAATTTTTTTAAACAAATTCATACAATGTATGTACCAGTTTTATTAATAGCTGTGACATTCCAAAGACCATATTTGTTGCTATTTCTTGCACGTATTAGCTGCAGCTTCCCCGCATTTTTAAAATTTATCTGTGGTTAAAAGATAATCCTCGTCCAATGATTCTGCGGCCCATGCAAATTTTCTACCCAAATTGGCTGCATGAAATCAGGATGTGGCGTATAATCGCGTAAAGACGTTAGTTTCAAGTAGTGAAAATTAAATTACTTCATCGAGAATACTGGGAGCTTCTGATGGTCAGGAAAAATGAAAAGTCTGCTTTTGCTATTATGAACTGAAATTTGCAGCGATAATTTACTGTGATTTTGTTCACCGGGTCTAACGCAGAACGAGGAGTGATGTCTTGCGAAAGCATAGACCTGAAGAAGACCAGTGTTGGCTCATTGCCAAGCGCAGAGTTCTTCCGGAAAGTGCACCGATTACGCTCCGTTTATCAAGCATTTCAGTGTCAGCGCACACTAGTTCAGCCCATTGAAATGGAGGGAATAAGAACACAATCCGGCCCCACTTACGTGAAGAAATCCAATTTTTCGATCAAGAAGTTCCCCTGAATGTGAATTTGTCCTTCTTAGTAGTTGAAAAGCAATTTAGTGGATGGAATGCGAAAACCTTCTGATGCTGGGCCGGATAAGTTCGCCTTTTTTTATATTCCTATGCGTATATGTTTGTGAATGAATAATGGGAGAACTTGGCTCTTAAATGACTTGTGTACTGTATACGACCATTAAGCCACTTTCAGCTGCTTCATTCTGCAGATAATTCCTCTTCGACATCAGAATTGCTTGTTTGGTTTTATTTGATGCGCGAATCGCTCAATCTTTGCTGACTCATTTGCACTTCGCATCAGACGAATTGAGCCGACGTGATCAGCTATATGTGATAAAACGCGGAGGTGTTTCCGATGTCACGGCGAGGGAAAATTTCGATGCGCACACTCTTTAAAAAAGTCTGCTCTTTGATACTTGTAGAACACAGATTAAATGCGCGATTGTGCAAAACAAATTTTAGGGAGGATATCAGTACAGCTTGTATAAATTTTGTTCAGACACTTCTTGAAGTGAGCAGGATGTCAGGCTGATGTGACCGTTGTATCATGATTCAGAGGAGTTTCGGGAGAAAACGCCTGTGTGAAGAAAATGTCTTGTAGCTTGGAGTAAAAATCGACCGAGCAAGATGCAATAACATTCGCTATATGCTGGTATAGTAGGTGTTGCTATCAAATCTATTAGATTCTTCATTTGCAGCAGCTTTCCTGTATGTTGCTTCATAAATTTGACACAACGAATATTTTTTCGCGTGCTCATTTTGGATATTGCTGACATTACCCGGCTTGACTTTTTTCGTTTGAATAATATTCTCCGAGAAAAGTTTATTCGTAATGTTTTTCATGTCATGTTTTTTTCTTGGTGACATTTATTCTCCGACATCTTCTGTACGTAGTGGCATTTTCTTCCCCCCGGTGTTATCTCCATCCCGGCATCTTATTATTCTGAAGACGCCGTTCATGAAGACTACGCATGTAATACGACGGATGAGTCGAACGCGGCGACTCTGATTTCTTCGAGAATAATAACATTTAGCTTACGTTTGAAGAACTGCTTGCGAGAGCTAAATAGCAGGTCTATATTATATACTGTACTTCGCTCGAAATGATTTTGTTGTGGGGCGTAAATTCAAAATTTATAGAGCTCGGCGGAGCGCCGCTATTACAAAGAAATATCGTGTGTATATTCAAGTCTTAGAATGCTGATGATCATAATCTCGAGAAAACTCGATCGAAAAGAGACGATGAAAATGATGTCAGCAGCACCGAACAATGTGATGCAGATCGGGTTGAAATGTCTGTATAGTATCGCAAATTGCATAATGAAAAAGGCTGCGATAAGAGCTGTTGGATGCAATTCAGTTATACCATGGTCACTCCCGCGTAAGAGCAACCTAATATAATTGATTCCAAGCACACGATGGAGAATTTTCACGTTGTACCACAAAATTTAAGGAGTTATTTAAAAAACTGATTTTCCTACCGCATATATATTACCGGTACGCGCCAAAACCAGCATACCCTGGGAAATCAGAAAGTTGTTTTAATGCTTCTGCTGTATCTCATTGGAACGAATCCGGTACATTTCGGTCCATTCGAACATGTCTGAAACCTTTTAGAAATTGATTCTTAGCATATGTTTAACGGCAGTGTTTTTTCTTGCTAGCATCGTCTGTAAATGTTGAACCATTGATGCATCATCGAACCGAATTTTTCCGTTTGTTTTTGACTCCTCGCTGTTCCGGGAATTCACCCAAAAACATACTGCGCACGAAAAACCTTGTCCGAAGTGCGACAAAGTTTGCAAGACCGTGCGATTTCCCAGCATATTAACAACACATTTGAAAACTCAACTCAAACGAAGGTTCTGCATAACTAACCGATCACGTTCGAATTTTTCCACTTTTTTCAAACCTCCTTCTTACCCGAGCAGCAGCAATAGAAGTCGCACTCCATAGAAACACTCCCCATCCGGTTCATAATACTGTATCACATTTTTCAACAACGTCCTACGAACGCAGGTGGTATCAGATTACTTCATTTAAAATTTGAGAAACCGAAGCACTATCTTTGAATTAGTTTACTTTTCCTTTCGCTGAAAACACTCCTCTTTCGATAAAACGACAGTGGCTTACATCTGCTCTTTCTTCATCAACAATGCTGGTGCACAAGATCGAAGTGAAATTCGCAGGTTAAACGCTGCTAAATACAGTATTGCGAGACGGAGGCATTTGCAGGAGAGAAAATCCGGAAATCGTTTCGTTACTCAGGGAGATGATTTCTTTCAACCCGAGAATAATACTAGGAAAACATTCCACGCTTCATCGAAATCGTACAATTTTTGTTTTGACTAGTTCAGCGCTCCCTTTCGATTACATCGCGATTTTACCCATGATTGAAAGCGGAACTTGTAACATTCCGGCCCACTGATCTTATTTTTCCAACGATTACGAAGATGTGCATCTCTCTTGAACTTTTTTTTATGCTTTCGAATTCGCGAATTCTAGTTGACCCCGCGGTGACTTACGTTTCTACCACGTTTGAAGGAAAATGAATGAATGAATGAATCCATCTTGTTCGTGATTCAGAAATTATTTTCAAAAATACTGCACCCTGCTCGTCGAGATAGAAAAAGGCTCCATATGAAATAAAAAGACAGCATTTAGTTATAATTTCAGTAATTTTATTAGGAATACAAGAAGAAAAATCCATGAATCGAAAAACGGATAAAAAATAGTTCCGTATCTCTCCGCGTCCGCTCTGTAAGTTCTTTTTTCACAAGGGGGCAATATGTTTCGAATTTCAATACGTGATCAGCAACTTGAGACTTAGCACGAATCGAAAGACAAAAAGAAGAAAACAAACGCATTAGTTGATCACGAACGAAAAAATGTGAACTTTGAATAAATTAAATCGCTGCTTCTGCTCGTCTCAGGAGTTTAAGAAGATCTGCAACTTTAAATCAACAGCGTGAAGTCAAGACTGCGGGCTAGGACTACCAGCTACACCTGGCTGAAATGACATTCCAACACAATAGCGGGAAAATCTACCTATTTTTCAAGAATCACGCGAATAACTCTTTCAAATCCGCACCTTGCCCATCTCCGCTCGCGAAGCACTCTGGATAAAGCAGCAAGAAGAAAGGCAGAAAAACAAAGACGGATCCACGATCACGATGACCGACTCCTCGGACAGACCAGGCTCCGCTACAGCGTCAACTCGAGGTAACACCGAGCGGAAGTCTACAAAACGATGAAACACGCTTGGGCCAGAACGAGCAGTCCGGCGCCGAATTATCACAATGACGGCTAGTTATTAACAAGAAGGTTCTCTTCGGCGGAGTTTCGCATGTCCAGTTTCACGGAAATCGTCATCACACCCCAACATGCGGAATTCTCCCAGCAGTGCAGAACACAACAGGAGAAGAAATAGTACAACCTCGAATGAACAACTGCGTTAGGATTACGAGAGGGTCACGTCCCGAAATAGAAATCCCAACGAGGAAATCTCTTCACGTATCTTCCTTCAATGGAATCGTTTTTCGGATTCCAGAAGCTTAGCTTTCTTAAACGTTAGGCATCCAGTTAAAACGAGTGATTCCCGCGGAAATCCAGGTTGAATTTAGCACCAAACGTTCAAAATTTAAGCAAATGATTATTTTTTCCCCAGTCAAATTAATGTGACTGGAATGCTGTTCCGCACGCAACTATAACCTTCCAGCCATTCCTCAGTAAACACATTTCTCACGAACTTCGTCTCGGCCCCCAGGGAATGCCACGTGAAAATTAGAACAGCACTAAGTAACAGTAAGATATTAAGGGTTGAGTTTTCCCTTTTTCCACGAAGTCCACGCTGTGAATGAATCATCACTTCCAGCGCGGTTTATCATCACTCCCACGCTTCGCAATGTCCGACGCTCCAGATCCTTTCCGGGTCAATCGTGTACCATTTGAGGCCAACGACGAGGAAGTCAATCCGCTCCCACCTTGAGAAATCCTCGTTGACCTTGACCAATAGGAAGATATTATCAATCAATGCCAACAAAATAAATACAATTTTCGGCAGGCAAATGCATCGCGACGAGGATCCAACTCTCGCGCACTTTACATCAACATAAACCAAACACTGCAAAATAAGGGAACAAGACCCTCACGATTATGCACCATCAAAAGCATAGAGCGATCGGGTGAAGATGCAAAAGGGAGTGCAACATGAAACTCCTTTATAAACGTGCACGCACACAAAAGAAATGAAGTCTACGATCAAACTTCAGGTACCTCATCCTCGGGATAGCCGATGGCATAAGACCAGCAACCGAACCCGTCTTCCGCGACCTACGACAAACGTGGCATAATCATTAGGCATGCAATAATAGTCGTTGGGACAACAGAAAAGGCCTCCACCAGTTTAATTTCCAGCAGTAAAGTAAGCTTCCATCACAACTTCCCAGAACCAATTGAATTTACAACAAGAATTAGTAAGCATTGCGAGTTACCTTGCCGATGAGTCGACAGTGGTAGGGATGCTGCCGCTCGAAGGGGTCCGAGACCTGACGAATACGGGATTAGTGATTAGCTTTCGTTTTAGGAATTTAGGTGGATAAACCAGCTCTAGTTCAATCCTTTCCGTTTTACGGCGTCAAAGCGCAATTAGAACAAACAACTACAACAATATCAAGCCCAAAACCGATGTAGGAACACCAAATCAGTTCCTTGTTAAGGACTAAAAATCAAAACGACCAGATTCTTGTTACAGATTGAAGTTCACACCGATCAGCTTCATGTCAAGGATTTTAATTTTTAAAGCGTTATCACTTCCACGTCTACCACTTCACACAGTCTCCAATAAGAAAAAAAAAAGTTGAACAGTGAACGGTAAATCGGGGATATGAGGGATGGACATGTACCTAAGGCCCGAGTTCGCAAGGATTACCGGAAGGTTTGACACGGAAGATGCATGTTGCAGAGGCCTAAAGGTAAAAGGAAACACATGGTTAGAAAACACGAAACCAACCCACAAAAACTAAGCAAAATCACGCCACGGCTGCCAACATAAACGAACAGCAAACCGTACCAGAAAATTAGTAAACCACGAAAATTACCTAGGCGTTACGCCGGTCAGAACGGGGATTTTCGATCTGCAAGATGAAAAAAGCCAAGATCAGGAGAGCCTTCACGAAGCCACACGATTATGTCTCTACCAATCCAACATTTTATTATTTACCGTAATTAAACCACCACCAAAATAGATTTAAATGACAAGAATTTGAAACCGAAAAATACCTTGGTCCATTGGAAGCCGTCGGAACCGAGAGTTTCGGTCGTCTGTAAAGTGAGTCGAGCAACATTTTAAAACACCCTTCCAAAATAATCACACGTAAAATTTTCGACACCACGATAAATTGAAGATACAATGCATTGATAGAAGGTTAAGCCAAGCAATCAGCGCCCATTACCTGCTTTGCGCAGTAGAACTAGCCAAGGAAGAAAGACTGGACGTTGAAGAAGTGGGAGACCTGTGAAGAACACATACCCGAAACCATTTTTACAAAACACAAACGTAGACAAGAGAGGCCAACACCAAAAATTAATCTCAACTTCCAGTCGCACGAATGACAGGACGCCGAAATGGACATGAATGAAGTACGTCGCTCTGGGAATCACCTAGAAATCATGGGTGATGCTGGCGACCTGTAAGCAGCAGAAGTCAGGGGCGTGGAAGCCTTCCGCGACAAATTCCCAGTACTTCCAGTTCGAATAGGGATAGAGCCTGAGCGAGTTGGAGTTGAGCTGCGTCCTCCTACAATAGAAACGAGATATTAACAATTTTTCACGTGAGGTGCAATAGTACAGGTACATAAAGTAAATGATTGAAAATAAAAACACAATTACACAAATCGCTGAAAATTACTCCTTCTAATGCAGCATGATTAGAGAAAAACAGGATTTAGAAGTGTTAACATGAATTTGATGACGAGACTCGTAAGATTTCATACTTCCAGGTTAGGGAAAGAATATTTTTTCAATTAAAAGAAAAGGAGGTGACAAGTTACGAGGGTCAAGTTCTCGCTTTCCTGTCACAGATGATTATTTATTCAAGATTATCTGAATCCCATCCACAGGTTCCACTTACCAACGGTCTTGGAAGTTAGGCTCGGCGTCCGTCGCACAGTAGCGGATTTTCTCGCCGAGAAGCTGCCATCTGTGCTGTCAAGCGATATGTCGGAGCCGGCACGCGACGGAGGACGCGAACCACTGGTACCAGGGCCGCGCGACGACGGCCGACTTCCGGAGAGAGCGCCACCGCGTGATCCTTTACGCGGATGAAGGAACGTCAACGGTCCTTCGTTGTCACTCTGCGAGTCAGGTGTTCCCGCGGAGAATGATGTCCTGCCCATCGGAGTGCTCCGCGAGGTCTTCTCTCGAACCTTGAAAATCACAATGAAATGCGTAAAGCACAATCCTGTGCGTACCGATCAGCAAGCGCGGCACCGCACACGATCAAAATCCACGACATGATCCATTAAACGGAAAACGAGAAACCCTCGACAGAGTTAAGTTTTTTCCGGCTTCCCAGCAGTCTCCTAAAAGATACTGATCTGCCAAGTTTTCTCGACATTCGGTATAAACATACTTATCAGAATCAGATGGATAAACTAGAATCCACGTGTTAAGACGACGCTACGGAAATCTCGCAACGTCGCTCAACCAACCAAGCATTACACTAGCTCCTGAGAAAATGTATGGGACGGCACGCAATGGGGGAAATAAGAATACCGAGTCCGGAATGCCAACAGCAGATGCACGCAGGTCGAATACAGACTGTATTCGGATTGCGCGGAAAAAAACGTAGCCTATATCGACGGATCACACCATGCAACGTGCTTTCAGTAGCTTGATCAATTCAGTTAAGTCAAAGAACACGTATGATTCACACAAGACTTTCAGAAGACACGACATTAACTTGAACTGGTAGTGCGGGTATTAATTGGAACACAATGATCCTAAGCACTCAAGATACCCCATGAAGTAAGCACGTGGAAGATGGCCCCACAAAAACCGCTTGGGGCATGGGGATGTACATCCCCGAAGTCAGCCTCAGACTGTCCATCAGCGGCATCAAATGACGCAAGAAATATTCCGCTGAAGGAAGGGCATGAAAAGATGCGATTATGCAAAATCCGCAAACGTTTCCTCCCCAGTGTTCAGCCGAACAGTCAAACTAGTTCCTCCACCGCTTTTTAACACCATAAAGAAACACATAACAAAATACCTTTGTGATCGGACCGGTAGTCAGCAACGACGGCCGCTGACCAGATTGCGAGGGCGTCGACGACATTGTGAAGGGCAATCCAGAAGTAGACATGCCACGCTTTTCTTTAAAAGGCGTCATACTCTGAGCGCTGCCATCCGGCAAATTGAACTGCTCTCGAAGTTCGACGTTTGTTCGTCCCTTGGCTGCTCGATGATATTCATGCGCAAATACGGGGAAGGGTAAAACACACGTCAGTCGGCGTTAAAACGGTAAAAAAACGGGCATGCAAACGGCGACAAACAAAATTAAACTTGAATTGCATTATCGGGTAATCGGCACTTGCATACCCGGAGTGCAAAGAATATTATAAAAGCACTGCGAAAAAATAAAATCTCACGAAGTCGCGCCACACAATTTCCGAACTGCTATACCGTTACACGTGCAAAAATCAATACTGTACTACGGGGATCTCAATACCAAGAAAAATTGACGACACGGCAACCGGAGGCTGCACACGAAACACACGAAAGCGTGCAGGTTTTCGACCGTACGTGGGTGTGGTTCCATACACGAGAAACCGACTTGAATTAGCATGCTGAAACGTTAATCAATAAACCAAGCCTTACACAGGTACACTCCCAGTGGGCAGTCCGGTTCGTGCTCTTCTGGTGTAATAAGTTCTGGCAAGTGTAGGATAACCACTGGCCCGAGTCCGCGAAGATAAAAAGAATAAATCATGATGAATATTGATAGCTAAAAACCACCGCAAGTCAGATTAGTCGGGTGAAAATTACATGGGATTATGAACAGTTGCTGACAGCGTAGCAGCCAAGAGACGTTTCTCAAAGCGATTCCCAATTCAAGTCGCAATGATTTAGAGGTACCCCGAAAAGTCAACGGTAAGAGATAGTTCTTCGATCGGCCGACTGGAGAGGCTTGTCGAGTCTCATGAAGTGAGCATAAAAAAAGAAAGAATTCCTTACCTCGACAGGGGTCGTTCTTTACCAAGAACTCGTCAAGGGCAACCCAACCGCCTCCGACACGAACCATAACAGTTGAACGTAAAATTCGGACCAACCGGAGCTTCTGACTCTCTCCAAACTAAAATAAAAGATCATTCATCTCAAAGAACCAAATTTTCTCGATTGAGACAGCATTTATTTAAAAAAAAAATGCAGTATTTATTAGGAAAAACCTTGCAATGGCCGTTAATGTTTGTTACAAAAATGAAATAAGAATACATACCCGATATTTCCCTTCACCCACGTGATGAACACGGAATTTGTGTCTGCATGTACACTGAGCAACTTGACGCTGGACTTCGTCTTCAATCTGTTCTTGTTCCGTCAAAGGCAGGTTCCAATCCGGGCGCAATGCAGCCATGAACTCCTGGTGATCGATGTATCCGTCGTTGTTGCGATCAATGATGTCAGCAACCGCCTGCATTTCCAGGCGACTCGTCGGGAATTCTAGAAATAACTGATGGTAACAGAAACTTCCGAGACACACGAATTGACGATCTCACTTGATTTTATGATGCCATCAATGAAATCTGGATCTTTCAACACGCGACCGTCGTTGTCTTTATCCATTTTCCTGAACAGATCCATGGCTCGAGATTTCTTGTGGTTCAGCCACTTCATAAACTGATGATTAACACAAAAGATTAATAGGAAGATGTTTGCAAGCCCATGTTAAAAAAAGAAAAACTCACCCTCTTACGCCATTCTTCGAACGAAAAATTTTTCAGGCGTTCGACCTCCTGGAGGTAGTTGTATTTGTCTTGAAGCCGTCGCTGGCGATCCCAAGCCATCATCCACACAGTCCTCCATTTTTCCCACAGTTCTCTCGCACGCGGATTCTTGATCGTGGGCTCAGCAAGCGTCACTTTGCTAAATTAAGTAACAATGATTTTGAATAATCGAACTTTGTAAGAAGCCCAACAGTGGAACGCTTATTTCGCCAAAAGCTCCGAAAAATCTAAAGGAGGTACTGAGGAGGCAACACGCCGAGAGGAAGAGTCGAACCCCGCGAGTATCTATCAACTGACCTTCCCTTTCGACTAGGACTCGGACTCGGGCTACCAGCCGGCTCCAAAGGAAATCTAGGACCAATGTGTGGCCATTTATCCGGAGTTCGGTCCCGGTCAGGCGTCGATCGACTAATTAAATCAGGAACCGAGCAAAAACGAAACCAGTGAACATCGACGCAACGAAAACAAAACACTAAAATGCCATTACATCAAAGTCCCCTCCCAATCTCTGAAATGAACGTGCGTGCTCGAAAGGTGCATCTTTCAATAAATTCAAGCACCGAAAAGCAAACTTTCTCGCAAACGAATCCTCTCACATAGCAAACGTAAGCAAAAGCTTCAGCAAATCCACCGAAACACTTGCAGTTTCCAACCGCCAAAAGCATGCGACGGCAAGAAATTCACAGCAGGAATCAAGAATTTCAATTCAAAAAACTGTACAGCAAATTTCCTCCAGATTTCTGAGCATTCACAAAAAGTAAATACGCCTGATAAAATCGGGAGGAAAATTGCAGCACGAAGACGTAAGCGCACTTCACTTACTTGGCGCCGTACATCCAAGGTTTGGGATAATCGCGCATTGGTGACAACTCTCGACCAGGAGATACTCGACTGCGTCGAGATTTTTGCGAACAAAATTGATCCAACCCAAACCATCGGAGATAGCAGGCACCATCAACGCAAGAAATCCGCAGGGGGAAAACCAAAAACGAACAAACAAAACCCACGCAGTCAGGCACCAAACCACACAGTCGAATCCTTTTCCAATACTGTGAACGAAACTCTTCCTCTATCATCAAAACTCCATTCACGTGCAAAAAGTAATCCACAATTAAAAATCCAGGAAAAATTGCTTTGGAATGAACAAAGGTAATTCGAAAAAAAAAAAAAGCTGAGCGACCTCCTGCATTTCACTGAAGCTGGCAAAATCGAAGCAAAAACCTTCTTCCATAAAAAAGAAGGCCCGGTGATTCAGGATCTTACCTGGAACGACGCGACCCAAAGTCACGATCAGGAGAAGATTCTCTACTCGGGGTTTCCGGCTCACGACTGGAAAGAGTGGAATAACGAGAAAGGATGCATGCTACAGTGAAGAAACATTCCGAGTGCCACAACAAAACAGAACGACGAAATATTCCACTTTTACCCAAGAACACGAGGAAAATGGGCATTCAGACACTTCTTAGAAAAAAGATTTCGAATTTGACCTCGTGCAACGACAAAAGTTCCCGTTCAACTGCATGCTTCCACAAGATTCAAACACAGTACAGTACTTTCATTTTCCAATACAGTACTCACATTCTAATTCAAATAAGATTTACCTATTCACTATATTGCGAAACGTGACTTGACATGCCGTGCAAAGATAGGCTTCCAAGCACCTGGTAGTAAGTGAGAAGACAAACCTGGCTTGGCGAGATGCTTTGGACACCCTCCGGTCGCGCAAAGATGGAGGTACTGTTGTAGACGGTCTCTTTGGCTTGCAAACACGATCAACATCGGGTTGTCGTTTTGCCATGTCTTCCATGAACTCCTGCTTCCACATCATATCATATGCAGGCTCTTAATTTCTTAACAAATAAATCAACATACCTGATGTTCTTTTATGAGTACTTCAATCGCAGGAAGATCATCAGGAAGCTGCTCCGATTCAAGCGTTTCCAATGTGCGTTCCCGCTCATTCAAGTAGCGCATGAGCTCTTCTAACAAATCTGCCAGGTCTTTGAGCTGTCTCAAATGATCCACAAGTCTTTGCTCACGCTATTGAAAAAAGGAACATGGATGGTGTTCAAGTAGTCAAGATGAAATAATAATCCTTGCCTGTTTCGCCCAAGAGGATACTTCATCCCAACGAGTCTGAATGATGTTCATCCAATGCTTGATGACTGTCATGCCGTCAGGATGACATTTGTTGTAAATCTCCTGGGCAAGCGCGAGAGTACGGTCCTTATCAATTTCCTTCATTTCCAGCTCGCGCATGAATCTGAACCGAAAAGAAGTTATTAAAAAACAACAAAACCGCAGTTAGCTAAGGATAGTACTTGTGGTGATCGTTCAGTTGCATCTGCGTCTCTTCTTCCGTGTCGGGAAGCGGACCAGCGAAGCGTAGCTTCATCTCAGCGTCAGAAAGCCATTCCAGCAACATGTGGACGGCCTTATGCAGTTCCTCCGCTTGTTTAAGCGCATCTGAAAGTCGACTAGATTTGCTGTCTGAGAGGCGAACGACCTTTTCCCAAACGGTGCTGAGATCTTTCGTCTGATTCTTTATCGTCACGGCGTCTTCTGCACTTGCACTCTTCAGAAGTTCTTCGGCCGTCGTCTTCACGGAAGAGACTTGACCAGCGCGTTTATCAAGCTCTCCACGGAAAGTATTATGCTGCTCAACGAGTCCCATGACAGTATCGAGATCTCCATGCACAGGGCTCTCATGACTCAACTCCTTCTCGGCTTTTTTCAGCCAGTCGAGCAAAGCCCCAATGGCGTCTTTGAACTGTCCAGAGAATAACAAAGCCTCTTCCAACTTGCGCTGGCGATCGACGGAATTAGTGCAAACGGCATTCCATTTGTTCTTCAGCTCGTTCATCATATCCTGAAGATGGGTGTGATCGGTTTTCGGCGCTTTGTCCTTGAGAACACGACCGGCTTTCATGGTGGTATCATACGCGGGTTGTTTCGATCCAAGCTGCCGCTGGAAGTCTTTGTGCCGGTTGAGAAGAGATTTGATTTTATCCGGATCATTGCCAAGACTTGCTGTCATCTCATCCAACTTTGACTTCGCGTCATCCAACCAGGCGCAAAGTTCCATCCAAGAATCGTGAAATTCCTTAGCTTCTTTATAGCCGTGGTCCAAAGCACGAGTGCGTTCGGCGGATTTCGAAACAACACGCTCCCAGCGATGCTGGACACTGATCAACAGATTCTTAATTAGGATAACGTCTTGCTTTTGACTGAAGTATTTGAGATGCGTTCCTTTCTTGTCCAGATTCAGCATTACTTCTCGATGCGCACCAACGTCCTTCTGGAATGATTTGTGCTCCTCGATTTGCTCCAGGATAGTGTCCATGACCCGACTGACAGGATTCAAGCTACCCAATAGCTTTTCCGCTTTTGTGAGCCAGTCTACGAATGACTGAAGAGCATCGTGAAATTCAGTTGCTTCTTTGAGGGCGATTTCTAGCTTAATTTTCTTGTCATTAGCCCTGTTCAGAACGGAGTCCCAGCGTTGCTTGAGAGTTCGCAAGTTGTGCTGGAGATTCGATGCAGCTCCTTCAGTAGAACGCTTCAGGTAGCCCTGGCCCTGCTGAAGAACGGAGTCAACCTTAAGTCTGTTCTTTTCCAACTCGTCAAAAACTTCCATGAAGCGAGCGAGCTGCTCCTTTGCTGTTTCAGGCAAACCGCCAACAGGCTTTGATGATGACAGTGCACTATCGACGTCACTCATCCACATCAGTAAATCTTGAATTTCAGCGTTGAAAGCTTGAGCCTCCTTCAAGGCATCTTCTAGCTCTTGCTGACGATTTTCTGCCTTCTCTTGGAGCCCGTTCCACCGCTGGTTCAACTCGTTCAATCGTCTCTGCGTCGTCGTGGCGTCCTGCGAATTCTTATCACTCTCGATCAACTGGTGTCCAGCATCGTTCAGTGTGTCAACGCTCGACTGATGCGCGTGGATATCGTTCACAAGAACCTTTAGTTTAGCAAGCTCAACTTCAATCACAGCTGGATCGCCAAGTACGGGTTGGAGAGAGTCGAGCGTGCTTTCTGTGCGGTTGATCCAGACCAACAGTTCCTCCAGAGCGTGTTGGAACTGCCCCAGACGAAGTAAGGCATGTTCAAGAGCACGCTGGCGATCGACAATGCCCTTCAGAAGTGTGTCCCACCGTCGATTCACTTCGGCCAATGGTTTCTTGATTCGAGTAGCCTGATCAGGAGAAGTTCGCGCCGTCAGCTCTTGCGCTTGACGATTCAGGGCTTCCACCTTCACCATTTGCGGGTCGACGTCCGATTTGAAATCCTTCAGCTGTCGAATTTGCTCCTTAACCGCATCGATGTCTGCTCCAAGAGCTCCCATTTTTTCAAATTTATTCTCGGCGGATTCCAAGAAATCGAGAATGTTCTGAAGCGTGTCATGGAACTCCATTGACTTTTCCATAGCATCAATCAGATTCTGTTCACGTTTGGCGTACAACGCCGTGACGTTGTCCCAGGCGGAATCGAGGTCTTCAATGTGCTTCTTCACTTCGGGTTTATCGGGTTCCCCACAGACCGTCATCAATTTCTTTCCAGTTTTACGGCATTCTTCAACCTCTGGTTGAGTTTGTTCGATCTCGTTTTTGATGTCTTCCAGAGCGAACTTCTGACGTTCGATTGCAGTGGGCTCGACTGCTGGCGGTTCTTGAGAGGACAAAGTTCGTTCTAAATCTTTGAGCGAACGCATGATGGCTTGCAACTCATCCCAGAACTTCTCTGCCAGAGCCAAGGCATCGTTGAGGGATTTGCCTCTGTTGTTACCAGCAGCCTGAATGTGACTCCACAGCGAGTTGAGACGAACAAGCTTGGCTTTAATGTCCCTTACGGCAGGATCAGCTGTACTTCCAGCCTTGCTGATAACGTCGTCGGCAGCCTTTTTCACAGCCTCATATGCAGATTCACGTTTACCCAGATCTTCCAATATCGCAGTATTTTCGGCAATTTGTTCTTGAATTTTGCCAGGGTGCGCAGAGATCGGTTCTGCATTATTAACTTGGTCAGCAGTACTTGCCAACGCAGAAAGCATGCCGTCGAGTTTATCAGAAAATTGAGACGTTTCTTGCATCGCCCGCTCAAGCGCCTGCTGACGATCGCGAAGGATCGCCTTCAACGCTCCGTAGCGTTGGTTGTCCACTTCTAAGATGTCATGCACCTTCGCTGCATCTTCGTCTCCACACAGACTTTTCAGAGCCGAGCCGGTTTTGTTCAGCTTGTCTACCAAAGGCTTGTGTTCTGAGACCGCCTGCATCAGGGACTGGAAATAGATAGTCATAATAGTCATAGTCATAGAAGGTTATCCCAAAAACGTTTGGAAGAACAGAATTCGTTGACCGTAAAATGGCATTGATAAAATTCAGATACTGTACTGTAACTTACTGCATTGGCTTCTTGCTGTCTCATGATCTGCTCGGCTCGCAAAGAGGGCATGTCCATCATATTCGTGGCTTGTTCGATTTCATCCAGCCAGGCACACAAATCTCCGTGAGCATCATACAAATGCACAGCCAGCTGCATGGCTTGTTCCAGAACACCGAGCCTGTCAACCGCAAGCCGGGAGACATTTTCCATAGTTTCTTTCAGATCATCCATTCTTTCTCGAAGCAGTGATGTGTCTTCCTGTTTAGATGCTTCTCGAAGAAGCTGGAATACAGAAAAAATTAGAAAAAAACTCAGAAATGTTGACTGCATCCGTATACCACCTTCTTTGCATTCGCCAAAACTTCGCGACCACGTCCTTTCTGTGAGGAGATATCGTCAGAAAGCGCACGATGCTCCATCAACTGTTCACGGATAGTTTCTGGATCTGAAGACGGTGGCTCGGCATCCTGAAGCTGCCCTTCGGCTTCGCGGAACCATTCCAGCAGCTCATCCACATCATTCACAACCTCCAATGAGCGCTATAATCATTCATAAACCAGTCATTTCATGAACCCGAAGAGTGAGTCGCGTAAAAACCTCATTTCACTTGAAACAAATTTAGTGAGTAAAGTCAGAGTTGACTTCACGTACAACGAAAACGACATGCATCAGGATTGCCAGCAAAAATAGCAATTACCTGCTTGGAGAGCTGTACACGCTCAGCACGGCGCTGCACTTGTTCACAAACGGCTTCATAGCGACGGTTGTCGCGCGTGACAAGAGATTCTATTGTTGCAGCACCTTCACCGGGAGATAATTGGCACAGCTGAGGTCCAACAAGATTCACCGCTTCTAGAAGTGGGCGAATATCCTGGATTCCTCTTTCGAGTAGGCGGATTTCGTTCTCGACAGCGGCAAAAGATAGCTCTGTCACATTATCGCGATCCAAAGCAGATAGACGCTCCTCGGCATCCACCAACCAATCGGTAACGCGATTATGTGCCGCATGAAACTGCTTCACCAGACGAAGGGCTTCCTCGGCGTGCTTATGTAATTCAGAACCCTTGCTCATCAGTTCTTCATGCTTCCGCTTGATGGATACAAGTTTGTCTTTCAACTGCAACGCTTCTTCAGATGAGATGTGCTTCATCAATTCAAGCCCACAGTCACGAACTTCATCAACTCTAGTTTCATTCACAACGATTTCCTCAGTAAGCTGCGTGAGCTGCGCTGTTTGCTCGATGAGTTTATCAGTGAAGACAGAGAGGACCTTGAAGCAGTTCAAACGCCTCTCCATCTCATCAAGCCAAGCCAGAAGATCTTCATAGCTGAGGACCAATTGACGCAAACGAGTTTTCGAGTCATGCAGAAGTTTTCCGAGATTATCGGAATCTTCAACAAGGACTGCGTAGCGATCTGTGGAACGCTGAACTTTATCGGCCACGTGTTGAGCATCTTCATCGCCAACCAAGGACATCAGCGCCTGGGCAACATCAGTTGTATCTTGGAATGATGGTTTCATCCCCAAAATGTCGTCGTGAAGCATTTCGTGCTGCTCGATGAGTCGCTGAATTTTATCCTCATCAGTTGGGACAATTTTCATCCCATTGATCTTCTTTTCAGCTTTCTCCATAAACTCGTTCAATGGCAGAAGTTTGTTCTGGAATTCCTTCGCTACTTCCATGGTTGTTTCTAGGATTTCGGTGCGAGTTTTAGCAGCATTTTGCAGGGCATCAAATCGCAGCATCAGATCTTGAACCTGCAGAAATATAACAATTACAACACACTTCACCTACGAAGATACATCAAGTCTAATGTGAAACTGTAATATGAAAACGACGTTGCTTCCGGCACGCATGCATCAAAGTTGTTTACACAAACTCACCTGATCTTCGATTTGTTTCCTTTCCGAAGGTTCTGCGTTGGCAGCAACTTCTTGACCCTGAGCAGCAACGGAGTCGAGCGAATGCTGCTGATCCATGAGCATCTTGTTGAAGTACTTCTGCCCTTGCAGTTGAGCTCTTACATCTCTGTAGTCCGCAGATGGTGGTTTCTGGCCAGCAACCATATCTTCTTTGTCGGCAAGCCATTTATCCAATCTGGAAAGAGCCTCTTGAAATTTTCCACTGTTGAGGAGACCAACGTCCAGTCTTCTTTCTCGCTCATTGAGCTTTTCTTTTATGGTATTCCATTTGTCATTCAGCCGACCCAAATCAGCTTCCATCGACTGGGTGTTGACGCCAGGTAAAGCCGATTGAATCAGCCCTTGGCCCTGACGATTGCATTTATCAACTTGCTGTGCCAAAGGCTCCATCTTAGCTTTCGTGAATTTAGCGAAATCTTTTTGTTGGGCCCGAATGGTTTCCACGTCTCCACCAATTGGTTTGAAGTCAGATACTTCACGCGCGAGATCCCCAAGATCTTCCATTACCCCGCCATGGAGGTCGTAGAAAGCTTCGAGCCGTGAATGAGCAGATAGGACATCTTCCGCGCGGACATTTGCACGATCCTGAACCCGGGACAATTGTTTTTGGATTCCATCAAGTTGTTCTCTCGCAACTTTCGCATCAATGGTGTATCCATCCCGGTCCAAATCGGAGCACAACTGATTGGTGCTCTCAAGAATATCTGCCTTTTGGTCCAGCTTGCGCTGAAATGATTCGATTTCATTCCGCTGCTTTTTCAGGGTATTGAGGTCACGCGCAACTGGTTTCATGGCATTCAGCTCTTCTTCAAGGTTGCCAAGATCCATTGTGATGGATTTCACTCTGTCTTTGACGTTGCTTACAGCAGCAGATGCACGTTCGAGATCTTGACAACGGTCTTCCAGCCCGTTGCACAAATTGATTAGTCTGTGCCTCAGGCCATCGATGTCTTCTTTGATGTGCTGTGAATCGGACCCTTGCATTTCGGCGGCATGACAGAGTTTATCGCCAAGATTTTCAACATCATTCAGTGGGTTCTCCAGCTGACGAGCTTCGTTTATGAGAGTTTTCATTCGGTCCAGCAACTTGGGATCTTTCGAGGCATCACCAAGAGAATCGTGCGATGCGAGCTTGTCTTCAATGCGCTGCATTCGATGTCCCAAGTCCTTCACTCGATCGTTATAGATGTTCAAATGCTGAGCGATTTCCTCCAAAGTCTGCAGCCTGTCCATGATACGGTTGTTCAAGCTATCCCACTGTTCTAGCAAAGCTTTCAGGATATCCTTCACACCTTCTTCGTCAAGATCGCAAGCCGCAAGAAGAGCTTCGCCGTGCGATTTGTTCGTTTCATACTCCTGAGCATGACGTGAAAGTTCGTTTTTGAAGCTTTGCATCTCTTTCAGCTGTCGCTCCACTTCATGTTTTTTGAAACTGATCGGACCGATCCGATCGAGTTTGTCTTCCATCTTCGCCATCCACGGGAGGAAGATGCTTTGGCTAGTCACGAAGCGACGACAATGCTCCATACAACCTTGAAGCCTCGTGTGACGGGAGACAGCTTCACGCTTGAGCTTATCCCATTGACGTTGAACCATGTCAAGACTTTTTTGCAGGCCTCTAGAGTCTCTCACAGAACCCTTAGATGCAATTTCCTGGCCTTTGTTGGTCAACATGATCACCTCATGTTCCCGGCTCATGATTTCCTTGTAGAGAGGTTCGAAAGCTTCCACCTGCTCGCGAAGCAAATTCTCGTCAGCGGATACGAGGAGCTTATCCTTGACATGATCAAGCATGTCATTTAGCCATCCAAGAAGCGCCTCGCAAGTTCCACTGAATTCTCGTTCATCCCTCAGACTGAGTTCCAATTCTGCTCGTCTGTTATCAAGCTTCCTTTGCAGCTGCATGTGCATGCGCTCAGCTTGGCCAAGCATATTCTTGATGTCATTTCGTGATGCTGCATCGGCAAGAACCTTGGAAAGGTGTTCACCTAAGCTGGCCGCTTCAGCCAATGGTGGACGCTGTTGATCCAGATCATTCGCCAATTTCTGAAACAAAACAAAATTAAAATACAAAATCTGACATGCATAATATAATATCCCAAATGTAGATACTGATACGGTAATCTAAAGTATCTACAGTGTAATCTGTAACTTGATACTGTAATCGAAAAAAGCAGGGGATCCCAATAGATCGGGGGATCAGTGAAAATAGGGTCGGAAAAAAAATCAAATTGAAAATTGCCACGCCGGAAAGGAATGACTCACAAAAAGAACTCCAAATATTTTTTCCGAACAAAAATAAACAACTTGTAGGAGCATTCGCGACTGCTCAGTTCTATCCATGTTTCCACTGAATGACAATTCGAATCTCTATGGTTTATCGGAAGGTCTAATGCAGCGATTAAAAAAAAGCGAACACCAACCTCGATTTTGTTCAGTTGGCCCTCGAAATCTCCACCGATCGGACCGAGATCTTCGAAGTCATCCGAAACTTTTTCCAAGGATGACTGAATGCGACTGAGCAATGCGTTGAAATCTTTGGCAGCACCAGCGGCTGCACCAAGGGCAGCATGGCGTTCGTCCAGGCGCTCCAACAAAGCATCCCACTTTTGATTCAAATGATTCAGCTTCTCAGTGACTTTTCGGGCATCAGAAGAATTCGGATCAAGTTTCTGCAGAATGCTGGACCCGAGATGGTTCAGCTGCTCCAGCTGGGTATACTGCGCGTTGAATTCGTCTCGGAGAACTTGGACTTGTTGTAACTGGGTGTTGACGACCCGCGGATCCGCAGCAATGGGTCCAAGGACACTCATCATTTTGTCTTTGGCAGAAAGCCACCCAGCGAAATTCTCGCAAGAATCATGGAACTCCTTGAGTCCGTCGAGGAATTCACAACGATTCTTGCAAGTCAACTGCAATTCGTTCCATCGCTGATTCGCTTCTTTCACACGATCCTGCAGCTCAACAGAACCCGGAACTGTCCCATGCTTTTTCACTAAATCAGCTGTCTTGTTTTTCAGACTGTCCAAACTGGGCTGCTGGTCGTACAAATCCTCTTGGATACTCTGAAGAATTAACGTTAGAATTTCCGGTGTGATCATCCGGTACAAGACTGGCAACTTGAGACGCTTTACCACAAAATAAGAAAACAAACACAACATGCGGTTCGACAAACTCACCCGAACAAGTCGAAGCAGTTTGTCTGTTTCCTCTCGGTTTTGAGGAAATGATTCTCTAGGCACCTTGCGCTCCAAGCGATCCATATTAGCCAAGAAATTTTTCAATGCATCAAGCTGTCGCTTGACTTCATCTTTCATACCCTCAAGACTCGTCTGGCGATCTTGAAGTTTCATTCCAATGAGACTGTAGCGATTATTTATCTCACCCAGCTGCTCTTGAATTAATCCAGTCTCTGCACAAAGACGAGAAACATTGGCCCTCCGACCTTTTTTTTTTTTTGATCGCAAATTTTTTTTACCATCGAGTTGCAGATTGATATCCGTAGAGATTCGTCGATTTGTTCCGAAAATGCTCATTTTGCCCGTGGATTGATTCCTCACGTCTAAGGAACCCTTCCGGCTCGGACTGGATCCAAGAGAAACCAACGAGGCTCGCTTCGTGGGGCTGACTGAACTCCTGCGACGCCCAGCTGCATCCAGCGTTTCTCCCCGAACAGTAGCTTCATAAATCGAACCCAGCTCATTCACTCGATC
The DNA here is from genome assembly GCA_905338405.1 of Notodromas monacha. NCBI lineage: Eukaryota > Metazoa > Arthropoda > Ostracoda > Podocopida > Cyprididae > Notodromas > Notodromas monacha. The sequence continues at coordinate 315,244 of CAJPEX010000009.1, read as the reverse complement.
AATGGTTGATGCATAGTCAGTGTGTTCTTTGACTAGAGGCTGTAGACATGGAAATAATTGTATACCATCACGAACAATGCAGCAATCGCTACGAGTACCTTCAATGCATCAAGCTGTTTTTTCAACAAATCTTGCTCGAGCGCTACAGGTTGAAGAGAGTCCACAGATTTCTCCATCTGCGACAGCCATTGAAGAACCTGCTCACGTAATTTGTCATACGCATGGCGTTGCTCAGCCCGAGATTTATTCAGCTTCAATCTTTCCTCTAGAACTGCGGCAAGTTGCTTCCAGCGAGCTTCAAGGCTCTGAAATAAATCAATATTTCATTTAAATTTCTTGGCGACAAAAATGTTTCTAACATTCGAAATAATAAAAAACCTTCATCTGTTCCTTGATCGGGGTAGCGTCAGTAATGTCCTTCTTGTTCACCAAAACACGTCCAACTTTCAACGTTACGTCGAAATCGTGAACTTTTTGGTCTCTACTGCGAGCAACGTCCATCATTCGCGCATTCAGCGCTTCAACGTCCAGCTGGTTACTGTCCGGTGAGTCCAGTATTTCTTCGATTTCGGCAAACCATTCTTCGAAGGTGTTCGCGCCACTCAAATATGCATCAAGATTGCGCGAAACCTCATCCAACAGAATGGTGCGAGTGTTGACTTTCTCAACGGTTTTCTCAAACCTAGTCATAGAAAAAATTGGCATTATTTTCCATTAAATAAGAACGGAAAGTCGAAACCTGACCTTGTTGTCATCTCCCTGAATTTGCTTTCCAGTTTCTTCGCTAGGCGAGGATTATATGACGTCTGAATCATTTGGAGAGCGGATTGTGTCAACGACTGTATGCTGGGTCTATGGGCTTCAACGTCTGCTTGCAGCATGTTGTGCTCTTGAAGTTGCTCATTCAAGCGTTCACGGTTTAAACTCACTGGCTTGAACGTGGCCCTGCGGAAAAATTCCACCAGTGGAGAACAAAGTTCACCAAAAATATTAGACCAAGAAAACTAGCAGAACTTCCTCGAAACGTCAAAAATGCAAATTTCAATGGTACTGAATCTACAAATATATAAAAACTATACTCCTATACCTCAGATTATTGTCCAGCTGGTTCAACCATGAAACCTGAGAATCAATAGCATCTTGAATATCCTGGCATTGGACCAATGCACTTTCGATGGCTTGGAACAAATTTTTCACAGCATCGTCCATCACTTTATAGCGGCCATCAAGGTCTTGCTGCGCGCTACTTAGACGAGATAATTCAGCTGCTGATGCATTACCTTCCAGGGCATCAACCAAATTTTTGGTTGCCTACGAATAATTCAAGCAATTATTTCTTCTCGAACTGCAAGCATATTAAGTGCGTGCAAGGCAGTACCTGCCGGGACTGATCAAACAGTCTGGCTTGAGAAAGTATTTCATTGCGTAATTCTTTGGCACGATCCAACTGCTCTTGAATTGATTTCAGCTCTGCTGCAACGGGTTCACTGCAAACTTTACTTGCTCTCGGTTCCATGTCCCGCAACCAAACTCTTGCGTTCTCCATCGCTTCCACATACTGTCTTTGACGGTCGCTCACTGACGAGAATCTGTCCGATAACTTTTTCGCTCGAGTCAGAACGTCTTGGAAGAGCGCAGAAACTTCTTGAACTTCTTGCCGAATCTTTGATTCGTGAGACTCGATGTGCCCAAATCGTTGGGGCAGGCTTGAGCGGAAGGCATTCAGAAGCTTCAAATGTTCCTTGAGAAAGAGTGAGAATAAAATAAAAAAAAATTGTCCACACGACTGGAAGAATACTGTTGAAATATTTGTACCTTAGATTCATCAAGGAACTTCTGGGCACTCATTGTTATGAACCTTAGATCAGCTTGGTGAGCCATAACATCTCCAAGGAATTCTTTCACTGTTTCCACCTGATGCCGAGCCTTGTTCAAATCGGTGAGCGACTTCTCTTTGTCATCCAAAGTCTTCTGAGCTCCAGAGAGCCAGTTGATGAAAACTTCTCTTTCAGAATGATATTTAATCAAATCTTCCAAGCCAGTTTGCAATTTTCGCAAGGAAAGATCCGCTTGAGTGTTCGCAGCACTGAACCTACGTTTCAGCTCTTCCCCGTAATGTTTAAGATTGGAAATTTCCTCTGACGAGAGAAACTCTGTGCCCTCAACCGAGATCAAATCGATTTGGTCCAGCGTCGAATACACACTACGACCATGAGCTTCGATGTCATCAACGATTTGCTGGGAAGAAAAAATCAATTCACCAATGCCCCATCAAGGGAGCAGTTCAAGACAAAAATACCTTGAGATTGTTGATCTGGTTCCGCAGTTTATTCGAGTCTTCTTTGACAGGATCTTGAGAAGCAAGCTTGTTTTCCACATCCCCGATCCAGTCCAGTAACTTCTCAATGGAATCTCTGCAGAGTTTACATCTCTCTTCCATAGCAAGCTGAAAAAATGAACGCGGAATCTGTAAATACCGGAGTACCCCGACAACCGAACAGAAGTCATTACGCTTCACCAATACAAATGTGAGTGAATAAAAAAGCAAGCGAACGATTTGCGCTGTCAAAAGGTGGGCTTAAAATACTGACAAGCTACTTCTTTCGATCTTCAATCAGCAACCACTAATGTTTCAAATAATAAAAAAATCCTTTATCCTGACCACACAAGATGTTCATGCTAAGTTAAAACGGAGCTGCCAATTTAGGGGTAAGCAAAAAGTCACATCAGCATTAGAGAACCGCCAACACCAACAAATGTTAATACTGTAATAGCGTTGAATTAGTGATTTCATATGATGGGTTTATTAGTGAATTCATATGATGCATCTGGGGGATAAGAGCAGTATGATTTCCACCTGAAAATAAAACAAGGATTCATTAAAAATTTAGCACAGAAATGCTGTGGAATGCGAAACGAATGGAATCGGGGCAGTGAAGATGCTTCCACCACATGGAAGGAGAAAAATAAAAAAGCGTACATAAAAATTATGCGCAGCCGCAACGAAATCCACCTTAAACCAGCCTGGCAGGGGGACTGCACGAAATGAATTGGTCCCAAGACAATGCTCAGGTAAATGAAAATATCCACAATTGAAACCAGCATCACAGCTAGACTAGTGCCACTAAGCAGATCCCAGCTGCTAGTTTGCCGTTGAGGGTGGATGAAATCTTACCCTGTCTTTGGCAGCAACAAGAAAACCACTGCGGTAGGCATCCTGAAGACTTAAAGGATTATCGCCTTTCGCGTTGAACATTCCAGTTTCACCATCCAACAGGCCGCATTTTAATGCTTCCACAGTTGTAAGAAAACTTCCAGTTATAGGAATCTTGATATAATCTGCGGTGCTGCTCACAATACCATCGCTTAGAGCTTGAGACAATGTTTTTGCCTCACTGCCGAACACGTCCTTGACAACACAAGTATTCGGATCCCACGCATTGAATTCCAGCGCTTCACACAGAGTTATAGCGCTGGCAGATGGAATGAGGATCCTGTTTTTTATTGCAGTTTCCACGTTCAGCAATTGATGAGTCTTACTATCCAGGATTAGATTTGTAGAATCGTTAATGAGATTGTGGTCCACTGATTCTTTCAGATTTAGAAGCTTTTTCATCGCAGTGTGCTTCACAACAGCTGAATGACGGTCCAGCAAACCTTCTCCGAATGACTGTTTTAGTCGGATTTTCTTCTTTGATGGAGGCACACTGAGCATTCCTGTCGTTACATTCAGATATCCTTTCTGAATAGCAAAATCAAGAGTCAATCGCTCTTGCAAGAAAATCACGACACCTCCGTTGACAAGAATGCATAGGTTTTTCTTTGTTCCGGAAATATCATCGAGATATGACCTGTCTTCGAGTGAAAATGCGCCAGACAAGAGGACATCCCTCAAAGAGGCTGAGTCTTCATCGGAAGTATTGAAGAATTTAGCCGTGTCTGGGTGAATCAGGTCATTCTTCAATGCGTAATCCAAGGAACAGTGAAACGCCGGCCTTTTCCGCATATCAACAAATGTTAAATCTGTCAAATTGATGAAATCGTCATCCAATGCTTCTCGGAATCCCAGAGGCAACCGCACACTTCGCAACAATTTCTTGTCGAAGGCAGTCTTCAATGATACTTTACACGCATCCGACGGACTAAAAACTTGCGCAGAATTTGCATCAATGGTTCCGTCTCTCACTGCAGCTCCCAAGCTCTTAAACTCTTTCCCATCGGGGGATACATACACCGTGCACAAGGAACTGATCAAGCTTTTCTGCAAGGCTTCTTTCAAGCAACACTTCGTACCCCGATTAGGGTCTTCAAATAAACCAGTCGACTCTTCAAATAATCCCATTCGGACAGCATATTCGACAGTCAAAGGTAGTTCAGTATCCAAGATGAGACCCTTCCGAATAGCAGCGTCAAGAGTTAGTTTCTTCTGATTCACAGTGATATAAACCCCGTATTCAAGGAGTAGTTTTCCTTCTTGAGCTGCTTCCCAAATATTCATCAGCTTGCCGGTAGCATCGTGACGCACTCTCAATGAATCCATACACAGGATGCCGTTTTTGAATGCTTCAATGACGGTGATGTATGTCCCAGTTTTTGGATCCATGACCTTCCAATTCTTGGAGCTGTATAATCCCTTTCTCACCACTTCATACAGGGTCATAGGCAAGTTGAAGTCAACCAAAAGTTTCTTTTTCATTGCAACATCCAAGGGGAACGTCTCATTTTCATATTGAAAAGTTCCCTGTTGTCTGTCAATAATGCCTTGGCGACAGCATTCAATCAAAGACAAAACATGACCACTGCTTGTGAGAAAGCAGGGGACATTGGGATGTAAAAGCCCCTTTCTAAGAGCTGTGTGTATGGTCAACAGCTGGCCAACGCCAGGATCAATTATCTTTCCAACTTGCACTAGCGGATCAAATTTGTACAGTCCATTAGAAAGCATGTATTGCAAGCTGACAGGGGGAGGCTTATCTTGAAGCAGATGAAGTTCAAACGCCTGAATCAAATCCAACGAAGAACCATTTTTTTGGTCCAAAATCCTTGCCGAGTCTCCATCCAGAAGACCTTTCTCCATTGCTTCAGTCAGAGATACCAACGAACAACCAATATCCCCACTGCGCTGAACAACAGCGGAGTCCGCGTCAATCAGTCGGGATTCCAAGGCAGTTTTGAGAGTAATCCACTTTCCAACAGAAGAACGCGTGTCCAGAAATTTTCCAGAACGTCGATCAAACACCGACATCTTGATGGCATCAATCAGTGAAATCTTGCCCGGTACTTGCAGCATAAATCCTTGCTTCAAACTTTCTTTCAGACTCATGGCACATGAGGATCCCTCGAAAGATGACTGGTCCATATTGATCACCCCCGCTTCAATGGCTTCCACAAAGGAAAGAATGCCACTGCCATCTGGATGCTTGACTAAAATATTCTTACAATTCAATGCACCACAGTCCAGGGCATCTTTCAGCGACATTTTTTCCACAAGGACAGGGTGCAAAAATTCACCAGTTCTCTCAGAAATCAAGTCCTTCTCAAGTGCCTCAAGTAAGTTGATGCTGCTTGCCAATGGAACAATAATTCCTTTATGGAATGCTTCTTTGAATGACACATCTTCACCACCCGTGACATGAACACAGGCTAAACTTGCATCAATCATGCCTTCTTTTATAGCTTCACTAAGAGGTATCAATTGGTTTGACTCCAAGTCTTTCATGCACATGAAGCTTCCATCAATCATGTGTTCTTGCAGGGCCGATTCCAATGAAATTTTCTCCAGCGATTGAGGATTGATCAGCCAACCCCGTACCCCATCCCAATGATAAAAATCATTTCTTAGGAAATCTTGCAACGGAGATTCAAATGGATCACAAACAAGGATACCTTGGTCGGCAGCTTCAACAAGAGACATTGGCTGTGGAAGCTTAAGAACACCATGCTCATCATCCCACATATTTGAACTGAGTACATCCTGGAATACAGTAAGATTCCTCGGCTCTGGCCCACAAATCCTCGCAAACGAAACATCGATCACTTTGTTTGCAACAGCATCTTTCATTGAGAAGTGGCGCCCCGAACAAGGGTCCAATACTTGGCCAGTGGATGGGTTGTAGAGACTTTTCGACAAAGCATTTCCAAGACTAATCGAGAGTTGACAAGATGTGATGAAATTTTGATCCAACGCTTCCGTCATCGAAATACATCGACCATTTCTAGTGTCAAGGTATAAAGCATCCTCAGTGCGTATGATATTTTCTGCAATGGCTTCTTCTAGAGGAATGAATTTCTCCTGTTCGCTGTTCCAACACTGGGACATTTCTGCGTCCAAAATTCCCCGCTGTATTCCGTCAAGGAGTGAGACAAAATCACCTGTGACATCATCGAACACTAACCACGCAGATTTTTTCAGAAGGCCAAGCTTGAAGGCAGCTGGGAGTGAAATAGGGTGCCTGTTGGCTGTGACGAGTCCCAACTTGACTGCCTGACACAAGTCGATTCCTTCATTTCCCTTGTAATATCTATCATCGGTCAAACTGAGTAATTTCTTGTTCAAGGCATCCTCCAAAGGTATCAGATGCTGGGATTCCCAATCTTGAACAACAACAGATGTTGGCTTCACAGTTCCGTCAAGTATGGCTTCCGCAAGCGTTTGTTCGCTGTTCTTCTCGACATTCATAATAAATCCAGTTTCACGATTGTAGCCGCCTTCTTGTATAATTTGGATGAAAGTTTTCCATGGAGTTGATACTATCGTTTCCCATTCCCCAACAGCAATCCATCCTTTCTCGACCGCCTCATAAAACTTCATAACCTCGCCATTGGATGCATCGATTATTTCACCAGTTTTTGCATCGATAATTTTCTTCTGAATTGCTGTTTCCAGTGGCATAGGCTGGTGATCGGTTATTTTGCATTTGATCACAATTCTCGAACCATTAATAAGACCGATCTCAACGGCATCACAAAAAGACACTGCGGCTCCATCATCAGGACTGATGAAGACGCCCCGATTTCTGTCATAAATGCCATGCTCAACACAGTATTCTTCGTCCAACTGGTACGAAATTTCGGTTGCCTCACAGTCGAGCAAAGCTTCGCCATTCGAAATAACCAGATAAGCACTGGATCTAATGAACCCCGATTCAATGGCTGAACCCAACGCGAGGAGTTCGTTTGTTTCAGGAAATGTGACCGGAGAATCCATCGTCAAAACTCCGGAGTTCAGACCTTCTTCGACCGTCACCCTCAGAACAGGATCCATTCTTTCTCGTTTCACATAGCTTTTGATGGTAACATGAGTCGGCATGCTTCGGAGTTTTTCTCCCGAGGCGACGCTCTCATTCATGGGGCGTATTCCTAACTGAAGATTAGTCCCCAGAATTGCAACATGACCTTCCACTATGGCTTCCTTGAGATTCTTTTTCAGGAAAGGGAACTTGGATGCAACTGGGTCGAAGATCCCATCCTCAATGGCTTTTTTCACAGAAGTGACTTTTCGATCATCAACCAAATAAATTGTTCCCTCTGGATCAACAACATGTTGGTCAAGGGCTTCTTCCAAGCTCAGGCTGCACTGATTTGTATGTACATTCATCAAGAAACCAGTTTTCTCCATGGAAATGATTGCCTGAGAAAGAGTCATCTTGGCTGTCGGAAGTGCCTTTTCTGTTGCGCCATCATCAGCTCGCAAGAGTTTTCTAGTAATTGCATCCTTGATAGATATAGTTTTACCATCATCGGTCGATGAAAACTCCCCACATTCAAGGTTCAATAAGCTCTTTCTGTATGCCTCCGGAAACGTAATTGGCTTCACATTCATAGAAACATTCTCGGTTTCCGGTTTTAAAATAGGAAGGATTTCCAACGGAGAGCAGACAATATCTTGCTCCTTGCTTAGTGGCTCTTCAACTTTTGGCAGGCGCATCTTGAGAATGCCTTTCTCAGCGGCAACCTGAAAAGGAGCTTCTCTTCCCTGGATTGTGATGCTGCCAGGCTTGATCAGCTGTTGTTCAATTGAACTCCAGAGCGAGATGCATTCTGGAGAACAAGCAGGGTAGTCTAAAATCCAAGGTAAATCGCTGTCACTTCGAAGCTCGAACCACTTATTGGAGACGGGATCCTTGAAAAGCTTGTTCTCAACATCCACAAATTTCCTGTGAATTGCAACAGGTAGACTCATTCCTAACGGAGGAAGAACTGATGCGAACTGCGGTAATACACTCGTGAAAATCTTGGAGTGATGCAAAAACTTCAAAACATTCGACAATGGCACAATTCCATACTGGGTTACTATCTGTCCGGTTGCATCAGCAATGACCCCCGACATCACAGCTTCAATTAAGGTAACGTGCATGCCTTGCATTGGATCCAGTACGGAAGACTTTGGGTTCAAAATTTGGCATTGAATCGCTTCTGCGATTGTCAGCAACTCTCCAGAAAACGGATGCACAATTTTCTGATTTTCATAATCGAACAAGCCTCGGCTTGCCGCCTCGGGTATGGAGAGACTATGACCGACTGGGAAACTGAGTTCCCCGGATGACGGATTAACGAAACCATGTTCTATGGCGTCAGAGAGGCAAATACTTCCTCGATTCAGAGGATCCTGTATTATTCCGCCAGATGCATTCAAAATTCCCAATTTAACTGCTTCTCCGAGGTTCAATCTTTCACCACCCGGCCCTCTAAGCATATGAACTTGCGACAAGACGTCCTCCACCGCTGTATCGATCAGTCCGAGCTTTAGCGCCTCTCGAGAGGTGCAACTCATCCAAGGGACTTTTTTCCACGATTTGTTGGTTTTCAGACGTTTCCTGGGGGCACACAAGTGCTCCACGCATTTTGGGACAATTTTGAAAGTTGGTTTCACATTCAATTTGGCGGATTCTAAATCGCTCTTCGACATCCTTGGATTGCACTCAGACGGGTGTGCTATCAAGTCCGAAAGTTTCCGCAACACTGCCTGGTTTTTATCTTTCTTGGCCCACAAATCACTCACGTAATTCTTGAGGAAATCAGCCTCAACAAGCTTGATCGTACCTTCTGCAACACTATCTTCAAGAAGGACCTCTCTGTCATTGAACGGTTCCAGAACGACTATTTCAAGTTCAGTTGGAATAGATTCTTTGGTTGCTTCTGGAAAATCCTCTGACACTGGATTAGACACTTGAATCTCATTGGGATCAATGCCTTTGACTGTGATTATTCCCAGCAATACAGAATCCTTGAATTGAATTTTGTTCCGAGAACTATCCTGATAAATTCCTGTCTTTCTGTTGACAATACCCTTTCTGACTGCCTCGTTGATCGGCATATCTCGCCCGGAGTGTGGATCTTTAACTCTGACTTTCCTGGGCTCAATTCTTCCTGCACATACGGCAGTGAACAAATCCACACTTTCATTCTTGTTCACGAACTGGATTACAGCTTCACGAGGATAAAATTCTATCCCATCTCCAAGGATGACAGTTGCACCATCAACCGACGGATCTATTTTCAGAGGAACCATGATTGAGGAATCTTCTCTGCTTGAAATCGCGATGTTGCATGACGCGCCATTCTGTTGAACTTCTAGCTTTCTACTAGGAGCCGCGTTGACCTCTTCCGCATTACTGGTACTGAAAGTGATGTACTCTTTCTTAATCGCTTCTCTAAGGGTCACTTGTTGACCACCTTTAACGATATAGCACCCATTTGCCGAGAGCTTCTGCTTTTCAAGACTTTTCAGCAAAGTCATGGATCGCCCAGAGGCCGGGTCCACCACTGTTGCTGATTGAGGATCAATCAATCCATGTCGTAAACAGTTCTGAAACGTAACGATAGCATTCGCAATATGAAGGATCCCAAGAATCGGATCCAGCAGCTTCTTCGAAATCGCTTCCTCTAGTGAAAATCCTTCATCCGGAATCAAAAACACCTGATCTGACGGACACACTTGCAGATCAACAGGCAGTGGGGAAACGGATGATTGCGAAAACGAATCTTCAGCGTGTGAAATTTCCATGGTTTTCATGAAGTGATCCGTTGAATTGCTGAAGTTGCCGGAAAGAAGGTCAACAGGCCACTGTTCTAAATGAATGAAATCCTCTTTCACGGCAGTTTCCAGAGGAATGACGCCTAATTTCTCATGAATCAAGGTTCCATTTGCTTCGTCGATCAAAGCTTGACTGAGCGCGGTTCTGTAGGTCATTGACTTTTGAGATCCGTTGATTTGCAACGACTTTCTTAAGCTCGGCTTTCTCATAATTTTTGAAACCGTCGATGAAGTGACGACAATGCTACGCAATGATTCTAAGAGCTCAGCTCCATCTTGAGTAATAAATTTCATCTTCACTGCTTGCTGCAGAGGAATGCAACTGTTCGAGTTCGGGTCAATGATCTGGCCACTTTGCGGGTCAATCCTTTTTTCAAAAACGGCTTCCAGAACAGATAGTTCCCTCGCATCAGAGTCCATAATGCCTACTCTCTTCTCCAACACCTCCAAGAGCTGCGACTGAACCAATTTTTGTTTGACAGCTTCCTGCAATGAGAGTCTCGATTCGGATCGTACATCCACCAATTCTTTTGAGGAGGGCAAAAGAAGTCCGCGTTGCAATGCTACGTTAAAACTCACGTAGTCTCCACTTGACGTGTCTTTGAAACCATCGATATCAAAAATTAATTTTCGACAAACAGACTTCAGCCAACCTTTGTCAGCAGCTTCCGGTAAACTCAACGAACTTCCATTGGCAATATCAATGAATTTGCTGTCGGGTTTTAGAACACCTGCAGCTAACGCTTCTATCAAATTGATACATGTGCCGCTGCTCGTGTCCACAACAGAATTCAAGTCCAATTCCAGATATTCAATCGCCACTGCTTCCAGAAGAGGGATAGTTTCCGTTCGCAGAGGATGAAGGAATTCTCCTTTGTCATCCACCAGCCCCAAGTCACAGCACTGCTTCAGCGTCAATGGTCGTGCAATGAGCTTTCTCTCAACAGCTTCTCTCAAAGTACAAAGTTTCCCCGTTAGGGTATCCCGAAACCTGCAACGTCCTCGGGCAGCGACAATGACACCATCTCTTAATGCTTCTCGCAGAGATACATGAATTCCACCTGCCGTGTGATACACTTCACTCACATCCGCGTTCAAAATGCCAGCTTCTGCGGCTTCTTCAATACCCTGCTCTTCCCCAGAACAAGGATCTCTAATCTGTCCACTGCTTTCATCAACCAGTCCTTCCAATACTGCATCATAAAGGCAGAGTCCTGTGACTGGCTTCGACTGTTGCTTCTTTACTATCAGAAGGCCTTGAGCGAATGCCTGTTCGAGCGTCAACTTTTTGGCTCCTCGTCGAAATAACCCAGATCTTTTATTGAGTAGGCCTTGCGCAACAGCTTCCTGAATAGTAAGAGGTTCAAAAAGACCAGGCCTGCCAAACCCCATCTCTACTGGCGCCCGGATGGGTACCGGGTTGTCTCTGTTCAGCAAGATCGCATCGTCAAATGTCTGTTTGCTGCTCTCTCCAAGAAGAATATTTCTGGGTGAAGTGTTGAACTCAATGAATCCGACTGATGATATAGTACCGCGCGTCAATGAAGTTCCTTCGCGTTGCGCTGGGATTGGCTCGGAAATCTTGTCCACGAGGGACAACCGGTGAGGGCCTTCAGCGGAACTCAAAGACGGGGCAAAAATATCTCCCGAGCTGGGATCGATATCCTGACAACCGGCAGAAAATAGATAAAAAAGACTGACCAAGTTTCCAGAGCGAGGATCCTTAACCGTGACAATCTGCACGCTATCAGTGGCAATTCCTTCCTCTGTACGTTCTACACGCTTCGCAGATCGTATTTCCGTGAATTGCACGCTACTACCTGCCCGACCACGCGGAGACCCGTCTGTTTCCGGCCACTTTCCGTTGCTCACAGTAGTTACTGCTCTTTTCAAACTTTCACTCTCGCGGAAGACCAGATTCAATTTTTTTCTCGACGAAACAACCTCGTGCGATGCTCCATTTTGTGCTCTGCAAAAAAAGATAAAATGAATCAAATAAAGTGCACATGCTTAAATTCAGCAAAAATGCAAACAAGATTTCAAAATTTTCTATAAAGAAAACAATGCTGGATTCCTGTCTCAAAAATCAGCAGAATTGAGTCATTAAGTCCAATTCCAAACGATATAAAAAAACCCTAACCTACAGCGGTTAAGCGTTCTCTCCCGAATAATCTTATGCCCACGGGCTATAAATAAAGCGCAAAGCAGTATGACTCCGGCCTGATGACTGGGTGCATTTGAATGGATCGTAAAATTTAACGGATGACCGAATACAAAATATTGTCATCGAACACACGAACAACAGTGAACCGACACCTGCACAACTGTCTCCGAGTATCGACACGTCCGCAAATCTCGCGATGGATAATATGCCTGGATAACCAATCGATTAAGAGTAGAATGATGTGGCTCTAATTAAAATTACACAAAACAATAAGCTTCGTCCTAAGTATCAAAATTCGGACACGGCTAATCAAACGTCCGTTAATCGGAAGCTCCGTTGAAATGGTACCCACTAATAAGGAAAAGGAAGAAATTTGAAAATCAAGAAATCCAAACGAAATAATGGTAGATGAAAATTTGTAGCGAAAACAATTATTTGCTCAACAACAATTTATTTTACCCTACTCCGATTTAATTGGAAAAATGGGCAATAGAAGCCCCCGAAGGCCATGAAAGTAGCAGGTCGAGAAATCATCACGTTTATCCAATTTGATTATGCAGATCGTCAGCACTGTCATCCAGAGATACGTGGGCCAAAATAGGGCCGAAGTGCGCACGTCGACGCTGGCTCACAGAGCTTGATTCGATCCCTATCGCAAGATCAATTATTCCGCCAGCATGTTCGATACAAGGGAAACGTCTGCGAGCGATATGATTCGCGGAACTACTCCGATATGCGATCAGAATGACCAAAACGAGCGCCAGCAACTTGCTCTCACAGCAGTACAAACCATATAATTACAAAATAAAAGAAACCACACACAGACATCCAAGTTTTGCCATGGTGCAATGACGAAAATAATCTGTAAAGTCATTTGTCAGAATAGCGAGAAGCACGACTACGGATGCAATCAATTTGATTCCCGCAACTCCCTTCGTATTTGAAAATTTCGGTTTTCAATGAACGCCGGACTCCACGGAAATCAGTCAGTTGTATAATTCCGAGAAAATTAAAAAAATAACTCTTTACGATAAAAGTTGCCGTCACGCCGGGTGGTTTTGAGGGTGCCAAAATCCTCTCACATGATTTTACGGGATTTTTCCAACAATGAAAAGTAGAAATTCAAATGAACGGAGAGCTTCGCGAGTGCAGACTTATTCTCTCGTTACTTCGTATCAGACGCACAAGCATTTTAGTATGCTTTCAATGACAGATCCACGTTGAGACTTCGCTCATCACAGGCGACACTTGCAACATGAAATAAATACTAGCACCACGTGAAAACAACTCTCGAATTTGGATTTAAATGGTTGAAATTTCGAGCGAAATGCAACCTTAAATTGGCATTACATTTTAGCTAGAGTACAGTATACCGAATACGAGAAGAAATCCTTGAGCGATTACGCATTGAGACTTTCGAATTCGATCAGAACTCATGGAAAAAGCACACTGAACCGCGCATCGCGGGCGTCTTTCGAGCACTTTCACCCAGTAAGAAATCGGTCAAAACATGATAACCTCATGTGAAGTCACTCCGGGTGGGGTTGAAATATATCTGAACACTTCCGACTACAATACTGATGCCGCAATCGATTTTGAATAAGGAAGTTTCTCCATTGTACAGTAGCTCCAATGGACGAACGAATAATGATGTTTGCATCGACGTGTCTAGGTTTATTATCTTTCAACCTCTAGGCTGATGATCAGCGACTACAATAGACGCAGTGAACACGTGTGTTAACCAGAAAGCGAATCGGATCAGGAAAGGTACGTAATAAAGCGACTGCGACCCAAGGTGTTTTCCGAGCAAGCATCGCGTACAAGGATTGATTTGTACGCCATGAGCAGGCTTGCGCCACAGTACCAGCAAGTCCGAAAAAGGAATGACACGACACGACTCCAGGCACCCGCGGGACCGCGTCGAGATTCCTCGTGATGATACTCGGGACCCGGTCGGGGCCGAAAACCAGCTCACCTTCACGGTGCACCAGAGAAGTGCCATCACACCCACGAACGGGTGTACGACGCACAAGCTAAAGGTCCTTCACGATGCGGTCCAGAAGGCCTCGACGACCGGAAAACATTATAAATTCGTTTGACATCAGCAGGGTAACTCGCCCTGCTCTCGCCTCGGAGAGAATCACTGCCACCGGAAAATTTTGACCTCGCGTACAAAATCGGGCTGAGACATGCAAGGACATCCTGTCAAGCGGAGAAGCTCTCGCTTTCTATCCAAATCGATCAGATATAAGTTTCAATCTCAACGGAAGTTGTTCTGAGACGGCATTATTGCTTGGTCTGTTTCAGTTACTCGCCGAGGTCTTACATTCGTGAGGATCGTCTGAGTATTCGGGTAATCAGGTTTCTAGATCGACCATGACAAAATAAGTGGCCCTGAAAAAAATAAGTTCATCTCACGGAAAAGTTTCACTTGATACTGTATACATACTCCCCAACCTCCCTGAAGAAATTATTACCCATGAAATTATTCAAGCAATGCAGGAAAATATAAATCTTTCACGAAAATTATCCAACAAAATTTCGTCATCGCCGTAACTTCGTGATCTTTAGATCGCCCCTTCACACAAAACTACAGGCAAAAAAAACCTGAAAATGTCCAAGGAGGATCTTTCAAGGAAACTATCTTTTAAACCACGCAGTCATGAGTTCGGCTCCTTAGTGTATTTCTCTTCCCAGAAACTGCACGCTTTTCTGAGTTTAGCTTAGGAATAAAACATTTCAAAAAATTTGCAATGCAAGGTTTGATACTTCGAGCAATTCTGGACGATGATGTAGACGCGTTCTAGCCAGGCGAGGGCCGAAGGCATTTTAGCACAATGGAGAGAATACAATACGCATTACAGGTGGATTTCCACGGAAGTGTGGCAGTTGTAACCAAGATCGTGCGTCGAAATCTGCCGGACAGGCTCAACGTCAATTTTGATCTTCCGAAGGTGGACAAAACCCTGAACGCTTTAGGGAATACTTTACAATAAAGTAAGTTGATCTGAATCAAAATTATATCTTTACAATCACAACATTTTAAGAGGTGTATCCAAAATTTCGTAAAAATGCCAAAAATGTGTGCCGGAATCGTTAAAAAAGGACAACTCGAACAAGCTTAAAAGGTTTCAGCCACGTATTTGAATGAACATATAGCGAGCCCATTAAAACTGAATGATAGTTCGAACGATGAATTAGACAAAACTTCGCATTGCACCGAACGACCGCAGTGCCATTGTACATTATGCTGGGATTTTTCGTTGGTTTATGACTCAAGATAACTTCATTGCATCGACAAGTACTAACGGATCAACCGCAAGCTTATCAAACCTTACGAAGCAATCATGAAAAAAATCGGAAGTTCGACATCACATAAAAACGCGAACGATGCTCTGACCGAGAAGAAAATGCATTTCACAAGGTATGACGACCGAATCTTTGCGTTAATTAGCATTCTAAAGGAAGGTTTTATTGCTGGTGAGCCAACTTTCGAAGTCCCGGTACCGAGGGTTGAATAAAATAAAATATGTACATGGCGAAAGTATACGAACGTAGTGATAAAGATTCCACAGAATTTTACATTCACCATCTCCATTCGCAACCCTTCTTCAAAGCTCATTTCTTGAGAGATGCGCAGACGCGTTAAGGATTCATTATTAGCTTACATAGCACAGTTGAACAGGCTTTAAACAAATCCCATAAATTCATTTTACGGTCACGAAAGGCGAACGTAACTGAACCTCGCCTCTCGTAAAATAAAAAAAAAAAAATCAACCCGAAATGTACGAGGTCGAGAGACTTGAAATGCTGCACGAACGAATCGAGCCATGAATGCACGAAGGCGAGAAGTTACGTCAGACTTAAAAATCGTTCACCACGAACGAGATGACGCATTTGAAATACCACGGATACGGGAGGAAGAAGTTTTCATCACTAAAACTGTTTTAAGCTGCGCCAAAAAAACGACGTGATCAACCGCTTTTTAATTTTCGTTATGCAAAATTATTCTACTGAAGACCCGTACCTAATGGAGCATCAAGTGAAAGTAATTCATTTTAAAAAAGACGAGAAAAAAGGGGTATGCGTCTTGTGATGGAAAAACTTGAGGGCTTCAAAGTAGCATATTTCCGGTTTTCTTCGCAGAATTACGATGTGCGTGAAGCCCTGAAAATAGGCATGAGACGAACACGATAGCACGAGAAAGAGCTCTTGCGGCGGACTAAGGCATCGAGTAATTGCCTAGTTCTACGATCATTCATTCTTCTACCCTTAAATATCTCGTTAATGGCGACAAGCATACTTCCTTCTTTTGAACAGATTAAACAGGAACTTCTTTATGAAACAAAAATATTTGCTCGAGCATATCTGGCTGTCAACGCGTGGTTAACAAATACGGAATTAATAAGAAGGAGCCGGAAGAGGTTTTTCTGAGTTTTTCCGGACAGCTGACAGGAATGAGACAGACGCCCGGAATCGACGAAATCGTAGACGATGTGAGGTTTTCCATACGGCCAGCACGTGACTTCAGCGTTCGTATCGCGCGGGAAATCTCGACATGCTCCATAAAAGAAGCACGCAACGTGGATACGAAAAATCTTCATTTCACGTCTCATGCTTGGAACATGTTCAACCGGCTGAGCCAGGATTCACGGGCAGTGCCCGAAGAACGCGATGAACCGCGACGATGCCCAATTAAAAATCATGCGCACGGTCGGAAGTAATTCATAACCCACGCGAGATTCCTCGCTCTTCTCCCGTCAAAAATCTCATCAACAGGCCGTAGAAACGGGAGCACAATGCCCGCCTCCCACAGGAGTCACGCATCGTTTGACGCTTCATTTACAACTCCACCTTCAAGAACAGATCAAATGCTCAAACACCGAAGAGCCCGAACAAATTCATTCATTGGATGACGAGCACCGACTCTTCTATTTGCAAATGACACATATCCAGAGCCCGGGGTCTCTAAGCAATTCCAGCCGAGCGTAAAGGTCTAGTACCGGCATTCAACCGCGAAGAATGACCCCTGCGGATGCGGTCCAGGTTCAACAAACTGCCAGGTGCGTCCCAATTTCTCCTTCAGGAAACGAGGAAACAATCCCCGAGCTCACAACCGTTATCTCAGCAAACCCGAACCCTAAACCAACTCAATCACCTGCTATCTCGCTGACCGTCTACCTTCAGATCCAAGGAATTCATCACGCCAGATGACGGGTTTTCACAAAAAGGAAAACGTCCGAATGCACATGATCAGTCGCTCTTCTCGCAAGCAATGGAAGGCAAATACGGTCTTAATCCTCGTTACATCTGATGTGTGAAAAAGATAGTTGTCGTTCTTGAATCTCAAATATTACTGTTCTAAGCGGTTATCGTGTTGGCTTCACCTTTTCAAGAAAAATGCAAGAATTAATCCGCCTCTTTCTTTAAAAATGACACAGCCTAGCTCAATATCAACGAAAAGACAAATCATCCCCGAATCCAAAGAATTCCAACCACTGCAGGAAAGGTTAGCGCAAAAAAGCCTACAGGGGATATCTGAATGCAGCATAATTATAGGTTTAACTTCGCACAGATAGGTTTTGAACTTCCTCCTTTTTTAATCCATTATTCCATGAAAAGACGTAGAATTAGGAATGGACTTCTTCGTTCTTAGCGTATGGAAGAAATCGAAAAAGAGATTTGTAAAAAAAAATTATCTTAAATTATTTTGCCCGATTGCAGTGCAGTAAAAAGCGATGAAGCAGACGAATGCCCAGCACATATTATACGGGTACTTGAATACGCGGTACACGAACACTGGTGTGCATTAAACATGGTTAAATACGATTTTTAAATGCTGAAAATTTCTGCGAATGTAGGCAAAAAGGAAGTCCCAGAACGGACATTGAATATCACATCACAAAGAAGTGAAATCGAAGACCAAATCATTTGGGATACCATGGAAACACGAAGAAATTACGCTTCGTCGAAGGATTGACGCGTGCGAAACACACGCCAACATTTACAGTTCAACAGTCAAAACAAGGCCTCGAGCCTGATGTCAATCCCTAGTTCAGATTTGTTCTTCCCACTTGTGCGGATCGTCCAACTGATACGTTACTCAGAAGAAAGAAAATCGAGAGAAAAATGTGCGATAACCAGCATCGATGTGATCATTTCGTCACGAAGGTGTCGACAGAATATGGTATAAGATCAAATAAAAAAGTCCCCATCCGCGTCACCGCTTTGATGGAACACGACGTTATCCCCTCCCCCTCTTTCTCCTCGCGTATTCGTGCCTTCGCTGCCAGAGAATCACATTCATAGCCCATCAATGCGTCATATTAAAAATTATTTCCTAGGAGGAAATCTAATGGATGAATTAAGAGTCATTCAAATCAAGACCATTAAAGTTCAAGAAAAGGAATCGATGACTTCTCGCAAACCGCCCAAACTGAGTCGACAGCGCAGTGCGGTACCGTCATCGGGATTTTATCAGACGAGTAAAAACAGTAACGCGGTTGTCCAATCGCCCCCTCTTTTCAATCCAGCTTAGAAAACAAATAAGGAAATACGGGACGGCACTTAAATTGAACCCGCAGAACAATGACGTACAATTCAACGAAGTTGACTAAATGCTGAGTCACACCTCGCCCGTAACTCGGGGATGATCATCGTTTTGACGAGATACAAGAGAAGGAATGAAATGACTTACGCACAGTATATCAAAGCTTTTCACGGTTAAACGGTTACGAGACCATAAGGAGAGAATCAAGGAAACTTCTCTAGAAACGGCGTTCTGCGAACGAGATCGTCACGACTCACTCCCCACTCGTGCCTCGGGATCCCACGGTTCTCGTAGCAATGTCTGGGAGAATCAGTCCAAATACACAGCAAGACACGCAACGGCACGAAGCGGGACTCGTTCTTTTGAAATCGCGCAGGAATTCCAGAGATTCCTCATCACATCGGACCAAAAGGCGCAAAACCGCAGAGCAAGTACGGGTACCGACGGAGAAAAGGTTAGCGCACACATGCCTGCAGGGAAATCTATATATAAACACAACTTCGCGCTGTTATGCTACGAACTTCCTCCACGCGCCGGATCCTTGGTCACAAACCGAAACGCCTGCTATGTTGATCCGTTTCAGCATCACAGACGTCGATGGAATCCAGCTCTCCCAGAATAGAAACACGAGCTACCAGTAATCCTCAATCAAATGTAGCGAACGAGGACAACGGATAAGATAAATCGCACCAAAACAGGACGGACGGGCGTGCTTCGCGTTGAGCGAGTCTAAAGCCTTCAAGGTAACAGCCAAATCGGTTCTATGCAAATGCGCTGCCCAACGCCCAATAAGGCAGCAATCGCACTGACGCGGCATGAGTCATATGGTAACCAAAAGTCACTTACGAACGCAGTTTAAATTAAGAATTGACTGACAGATTGCAAATTCATCCACCGAAATTAAGTACTCAGGCGCTCACACGCGATCAGGACCCAATGAATCAACCCAAAGGATGGGAACGCCTCCACGATTCATAACTTTACACATTTTTTTTTCGTTCAGCATCCATTCGCATGTACTGTAATGTATTATCGCAAGATGCCTTTTAATTTTCAAACAATTGCATAACTACCATGCCAGCGGAAATCACAGTAAATCTTCCCAGTGATTTGCCTGTACAAGAGTTGATGAAAATACTGAAATATGAGTACGAATTCAATCTTGACATTTACGTCATCAACAAGCCACACGTAAGAAAACGATGTGCTGTATATTTTAACATAAATTCCAACATACATTACTCATTTGTTTGAATCGTGCTAATCTTGAAAAGTAGACACTGAGAATTCTTCGGGATTTCTGAATATAGAAAATGCCGAGGGAAATGGAGCACACATACGGCACGGCGCAAGCTTCCGAGCGCGGATTCCGACATGAAATGCAAAATACAAGCGCCACTAAATGGAAAAGAAAATTCGGAATGCAGCAGGGGGAAAAATCCCTCCGGGAACTGAAAAAGCGCACTTCTCACGGTCAGGCACAAACTGTATAAGCACGATCCCGGTGCTATGTAAGCAGTCGATGTGAAAACCGTCGCCTTTAGAGGAAAAACGATAATCCAGAACCCGTCAACCAGAGCACAGGAGTCCGAAGACAGCGTCACGGACTGCTCGATCAGGCGCGGCTCGGGCACACGCTGAAGAGCAGCCTCGGCGGGTGACTGGCGCTCACGACCCGATCCACTCCAGCTATCCCCCCACAGCCACACGGGCACGAAGTTACCTCTGCTGGAAGACAGAGCGAGTTTACGACCCGAGCCTTTCCCGTCCGACGCCGTTCGAATTTTGGCGAAGAAAATTGTTTCGTAACCCCAACAAACGAGGTCGAAACTGCTCCTAGCGCACCGACTTGAAATGTAGTTTTTCGAAAACTTCCGCATGACCGATTCACCGATCCTCATGCTACCTCACACGAACACTCATCACGAAGGCGGTTCGGTAACGCAAGGAACCTATTCACACACTGCTCCACCTTCGTCGTCGGTATGAAACATGAAGTTGAAAAAAATTCCACTACTTCCACTCCTTAATCCCGAAAATTTTAGTTTTAACTTCTACCAATACTCAATCTTTTCAATCTAATAATTTACAAATGTTTTCTCTTAGTCTCACGCTCGATAAACAGAAGTAAAACTTTCCAGCTGGTTCGAAGAAAGTTGTGACGCATATCCAAGTAGAATAACAAGATAGCTTCATTGCCATTATCAACTTTTCTCCGGAAAAGTTCACGATGAACAGTGGGAATAACCACTATTTATTCAGACAAAATGACTGATCAACCGTGGGACGAGTCCATAACAAACAATTCACCCATAGCTTTGAAAATGCAGGGATAATCGAATCGATACTGTCGATCGACGGCAGAGAATCATCTAATTCCATTCCACCCCACCACAACCAACTAGGGCGACGAGATAATTTAAAGCCTTGGGAATGCTCGAAAATAGAAAATTCTCGGGAAAATATTCAAAAAAAAAAAAAAAACACCGCGAGAAAGCGACTTTGTCGATTCCAGTCAGAGAAGCTTCTGAATCTACCCCACCTCAGCCGACTTCAAGTGAGACGAGATTTTAGAATTCAACGCCATGGTGTTGCGGGACGGCATTAACAGCAACGCCAAGGAAATCCACACTAGGAACCTTGTTGATCCGAATTCCCTCGTTCCCATTCGAAGACACGGTACGGGTCGTCTTACACAGTCCTCATTCACGCGCACACCTCGGATCGGTGACTAGGCAAGAAAAACAGGGCGCATCAGCCACAGGGTGAAGGAGGACTCGGGGATAACTCGCGCTCGCATGATAGCACACCGATACCCTGCATTGACAGTGCGGCGTGCAGGTGCTCGGAAGGTCCGTAATCACCCCACCGTTCCTGCGATCTATCAACGCGAAGGTGCCCGAGGCCAGTCGCCCACGGCCGCCAGCGCGAAACCTCTCCGCGTAAAACCGTGACCAACCGAGGCATAGGAAAACTTGTGAGGGGATTTCAGGATGGGAGTGAAGAGGAGACTTGCGCCAGTGAATTCCGCAGCCTAAAAAGGTGAAATTTCTTTCTGGAGCGCAAGTGCGCAACTGAGCCTCAGAATAAATTAATGGAAAGAAATCATAGAACTCGGATGGAACAGACCCTTCGACGCTAGAGGATGAACTAAAACACTGCAGTAGACCCACAGAAAACTACCACGCGGCGACAGAGGCATCATGGAACTGCATTTTTCCTTTGCACCAGAATACTTGCATCTGCATAATGTTTAAAAATGTTCTCGGGAAGAAAAGCTTCGCACACCGCGGGAGCTAAACCCCGGCATAATAAAATCAGGTTGATACCTGAACAATATGATTTTATCTTAATACTGACGGGCCACAACCTCCACCACTCTTCTACAGAACTGAAAGTCAGGCACGAAAATGTTTACAGAACGAGAACAACGTAAAAGCAACTTGACTAATTTTAATATTTTCATCTGCAAAAATAATTTCGCCAGACCTTCTGCCGATTGAAAAAAATCTACAACTGCTCCGTTTCAAAGTTCAATGCGTGCCGGAGAGAATAAATTGTTTCCTCAAAAAGCTAAAAATGCTTCAAACTGCTCAGAAATTCTTCAGTGTCAGATTTTGTTAGCTAAGAATTTTCCCTGTTAGGGGAAATGGAAACCTCTAAATATGTAGTTGAAAAAGTGAAAATTTGAAAGAGAAATGAAATTTTTCCAAGCACCAGAAAAGAGAAAAAAAACCATACAGCAATTTTAGCCTATTTCGAATTATCGAAGATTATTGTTCGTCGTAATCTGAAAAGACATTTTTGCAAACTTCATAAATCACGCATTAAAATCGCTAATATTTACAGAATGATGAAATCTATTATTCTTGAAGGGCAAAACATTCATGTTTAGAAAATAAATTGCGGAGACTTCGCAAAACACGTTTCTATACTTAAGAATTTAGTCGGTACATGTATGCTGAATTCTGTGTCATTCAAATTAAAATTTGAACATCGCAGATTCAAAGAACCTTGCGGAACCGGGGGCATGAACACTTCTGAAGTTGAACTTCAGAAAAACATATCATTCGTACGTTCATTACACTTAAAAATCGATAATTGAAAAAGAACTTTCCAGTATACAGTCCGCGTAAAATACAATAAAAATTAGCCCTGCATTAAGTTAAAAATCGACGCTCGTCTAATTTTTTTTTAAAGAAAAAGGTGATAGTCTGAGGAAAAAATTAACAGTAAAATTCAGCTTGCGAGGGTAAGAGACGCGCGCGATCTTTCATGGGAGACGAATTACATTTATTCATTAATTCAAAAGGACACGTGACAACCCGTCTTCGCGGTATCCGATAAACGACAACCCCACGAGCCCTTAAGAAGATAATTAGATCAGAGCTCCACACATCATCTTCCCGCTTTCAAGGCTTTGTTCAACTCAGTCGAAAGAACCATGTCGGGTTGAGCTCCCGCCGGGCGCGGGCTCTTGCATTTATCTGGAAACCAGATGTTCATTAACGTGCACATCATCCAAAACGTTTCCATGGTTTTTGAAAATGCTTTGACCTTAATTGCGAACGAACATGGCGGCTTTTTGACGACGTTTCAGATCTTGTCAGGATCCGGTCACCTACTTCGGGGTTACCATTTTAAACCGGATCGAATAAAATTAAATTCCCTTCGTTCGGAAATCCCACAGATTAAAAAAAAAACTTGGCCGGGAGAATGAAGGCGTACTCGCAATACAGAGGCTTAAATTCATTTTGCAACGAATTCCGATGAAAGCGAAACGCTTTAAAACACCTTAAAATCTGAATCGTAATCCGAACAAAACGAGGGATCGGCTCGTCGAACAACCAATTCCTTTTTTTACACCTGAACTCCTCGAGGGGGATAAAAAGAATAAATGACTTGTTACCTATCTTTCCTGCAGATGACAAGTCCAGAAACTGAAATCGCTTTTTAGAAGGATGCCAACGACGTCGTTGTTCGGATTAAAATTTAAAGAAGTAGTGGATTGCCTGCCGCATGAAAACGCACGAACTGCGACACACGCACCCGACGCTTCGTCCCGCAAAGAGGATTCGTGCGACGGCAAGGGGGATTAATACACGGACCAGCATTTCAGTAGTTCAGGCAAGTTTCGAGTGTCGCGTAACACAAGCAGAAGCTCTTCGCTCCAGTTGCAGATACGAATATTTTCGCGCACAAGAACGTCCCGCGAAGCCCTTTCGACGTTATCACAAATTGTGCGACTCCAGACCCCGGAGGCTTACGGGCTGCCGAATTTTCGGCCAGGAAAATGCTCGAGAATCGCGTTACGCTGATATACATTTCTGAAAATTAAAACCCCTTCTCTTACAAAAAGGGTCTAAAATCTAAACCCCATTTGTTTACAGAAAGTGCTGTAGGTCAACCGAAGAGGGAAATTGTGATTTTTGTGAAAACTTCCCTCAAATGAAAAATCAGGGCAGAAAAAATCATGTACTCACTCGTGGAAAACAGCATCAGGCGAGTCGGTGATGTTGAATTGGTCTCGGAAAGTGCGTAGTTTGACCGGTCTCACGCGTTCGGCAACAAGTCGCTGTAACCACATAAAAATACAGAATGCTTCGTTAAGTTAACAATGCGTTCCAAGATCGAACAACGTTGGAGATGCGACATCATTCGCCGTGACCTTCGCGGCACCATACGCAGAGAGAAGCCTAACGCGGGACACCAGGAACCATTCGAACTCAATAAGTCGTAAATCAAATCCGGGTTGCGTAAGTCCAAACTATCCAAAACGTCAGCGAGGAACGACGATCAGCGGAAGCTGTAAAGACGGACTAAACCTGGCGGCCCCCGCTGCCAACTCATCTAGCTCGATAATGAATTTGTATCCCGATTCCATTAGGAGACAGAAATTAATTCATGATCATGGAACCTAGACGGGAATAGCGAATATCACGCTGTCACGCGAACTGTGAAGGGGCCTTCACGATAAACTTTTGGCTCGCCGTTTTCCCCTTCGCTATTTCACAACACGTGGAGTTACCTCACAAAAGCACGATTACGTCAAAATTTCTGCGAAGGCGAGAAATTATTGTCACGTTACGAAGGCGGCCGAAGAATTGCAAATTTTTAAGAACGCCAGGCTATCATAATGGATCAAGCCGACGGGAATCGAATGATTGCGGTGGATTTGACATTGGAAAATCACGTTAGCATTCACAAACGTGTCAAGTTGTCCGATGGCACGGTGCCGCAATACTTTGGGTGCCCTATAAAGTATGTCACTTATCCAACAAAAGTAGCCGTGATGGCGGGGTCTATTAGGGGATTTCTTGAGCATCTACCCAAGCACACAAAAAAAATCTACAGATGCTAGAGGAACAAATACTTGTTCGACACACCACTATCAGATATCACATGTAGACATTGACGTAGATTTTACGAAAAATGCTCGTTCAGCGAAAAACATCTAATTTATCAAAGTCACAGCAGTTGAAAAACCGCCCTCGTATTGGGATTGAACACCAAAACTAAACTCTTGACCGACTGTTGAGTAACTCCCAAATTCAAGGAGCCTTCCGTTATAGTTGAAAAAGGTAACTGCGGTAATCCATTATGATCTCTTCAACCCCAGAAATTGCTTCCTGAAGCGTAAAGTTAAGCGTCAAACCTAAAAGATATTCCCACGCGGAATTTCTCAACCTCTTCAACTTGAGAATCCACTTTTACTAGCAATTTCTCTGGCAGAGCCTTCTTAAGTCAATTTAAATGGCGAAGCCCACTTTGCCCACCCTACCCCAAGTAAGTTTAGGTTTGGTTCTAAAAAATTGCTTCCTCTTTACGGACGGTCGCCACCTCGAGTTACGGACAGAAAAAGTATTGTCTATTACGCGTATACTTATTCCTTCAAATTATGTTCCGATAAATCTCTATATGCCTGGAGCAGAAACAAAGCGGATTTACAAGACTTCAAAAATAATCTAAATTTGCCGTTACATAAAACTTTTTATAATTGAAAAATAAGGGAGGGATACCTTAGTTTGGGGTGTCAGGCGTCGAACCTAAAAATCACAAAAATAGCGAACACCGACTTTTCTCTGGTATGGTAAGTCAATAAAGGATAAAGAAAACTTACGGCGAATTCAGCAGAAGCTTCGGGGTCTGTCTGGTGTAGAACGTCCAGCATGCAGCGTAATTTGTCATCCGATGCGGCGACGAGGTCGAGGTAGGCAGCGTTAAGATCATCGAGTTCGACTTGCACTTGATTCGATGGCGAAGGGCCATATGGAGTACGCACACTCGCATCCAAGCTAGGGTGCACTTCCTCTAAGCTACTTAGGAACTTCCGCAGCCCCGAGTCAAAAATCTAGATCAGAGCCGGGTTAGTGCAGTGTTATTGACACAAGGGACCAGATTGTTGAATGTGGGAAAGGGGAAACAATTGTAAGTTATGTTGATGAGTTAGCGATCAAGTTAG
Source organism: Notodromas monacha (assembly GCA_905338405.1). Taxonomy (NCBI): domain Eukaryota; kingdom Metazoa; phylum Arthropoda; class Ostracoda; order Podocopida; family Cyprididae; genus Notodromas; species Notodromas monacha. Next base: position 289,032 of record CAJPEX010000009.1, on the reverse strand, counting down.
TTAGCAACAACACACATAACGGGATACTCCGAACCAAAGACGTAACTTTTGAACTTTTGCAAGGTCAAAGCCCAAGATTCTCAACAATTATGTAAAAGGAACACTGGGGTATACGTAGAAAAAACTAGTCGCAGAGGAAAATAATCTTGAACAAGAGGAACGCTCTCTACTCGCAGTATCGGAAATTTAACACAAAATCTTCATTAATCTTGCACCTCTACGAAATGGCTCGCCAGAAACAGGAATTCTTTACCTTTGCTTCACGCAAAAATCGGCCCCCATCCCCATTCACTTCTTCGATTGACTTTCTTCGCTCGGCGACGGCCACATTTTGGTTCTGGAACGAACGTAATCCCGAGCTCATCACCACAAACCCCGTATTCAACATCTTCACCAGAGTTTGGCGTGCAGGTCAAAGCATTCAGCATATTTGATCGTTAATTAAGAGGCTCGCTCCCGAACATTAGTGATTCGCCGTCCCGATCAAGCGCACGCACTCAAGCTTGTCACCAATGATATTTTATGCGCTGCATCGAAAAATGCGTTGAATTCTAATGCTCACGTAAACCAGGCATATACATGTGAGACAACGAGTTCAACGATTTTTCAAGCCTGATTAGATAGTGCATTCCGAAAGTGCGGTTTAAATGAGGCAGCTGTCAAGCCATTGGCCAGTTCTTCGAAATACTTATTCCAATTGATGAAAAGAGTCGACTATCTCTCAAAAATAGAACAAGCCTCAACGCATCTAACTTCTCGTCCATCAAAACCTAAACCCACCAATGAGCTTTCCAAATCGTTCACTTCCTGGACTTGGAGCTCCATTTGAGATACCCATGATTTTTGTGCCTCCATATTTTTCTGATACTTCCGCAACATGTCCGCGGCCGCCTCACAATTGCTCAACCTGCCAAATTAAATTCATAAGTAACAACTTCTGCGTGAAAAAAATATGGATAGCACCTCTCCGGAACTGCAACGCCAAGCTGGTTCCAGCGCTTGACCAGTTTTTTGGCATCCTCCTCCAGTCTGTCGACGTCGGGATGCCTGGTTCTGTCCGGTCGAGTTTTGTTCACTGAAGGTCTCACGTGGGGTATATCATCAGTTAGCTGATCTATGACTCTCTGATGCGTCTGGAGTGTGGCTTGAATCGATTGCAAGTCATCATACACCTACAAGATAAACATACTTACATTACGCGGACAATGATCCTCTCCGCATTACATGTAAAAGAAATCACGAAATTTCATTGAGCAGCAGGCTCCTCAAGTGATTTTAATGATGCGTGTGGATGAACATTCTGCATCGCTCATTCACCCGCTCCGCATCAGCAATGCAAACTTTTTCTTATCAACGCGTACCTGACGCAACGCATCGAGGTCCGATGGCATGGTATCAGAGGCGGCCAGCTTAAGCTCCAATTCGGACACGAGTTTAATCGCATCGTCAAGATCGGACAGGGCGACTTCCACATGTTTCATCCTGCATACATTAAGCCGATCAAAAATGATTAAAAGCAGTGGACCGGTTTTGGTACATCAAGATTGATACCTTTCGACATAATCAGCCGACAAAATCCAAATTCGTTCCCATTTCTCCAAGCATTTCTCCAAACGAGTCTGCTGCGACGCAGACTTTTTCGGAAGCTCCCTGAACGTTTCTTGAACCCTTTGTACGATCTCTTCGTACGGCTGAGGGAATGATACCAAGTATGAGACTTAGCGATCACAAATAAATTTTGTCTTCCAACCTGAAGCTGCGTTTCGAATTCCTTGTGCTCGATGACAAGGGTTTCCAGAGTATCCAAACTGCGTGGAATATGGTTCAAGCATCTACTCTTTAGCGTGCGCTCTGCATCATCGAGTGTCGATTGCAGGTTTTGAATGTCATCCGCAAACGTTCTCTTAGCATCTGCCAAACAAGAATGACGATACAAATAATGTCAACATGGAATAACCTTGATAAGGGGAAACTAATTCACCTTCTCCACGACGAGCTCGCTCTTCATACTCCGCAAAAAGTCTGTTGCATTTGTCAATCTCATCTCGCAATCGACGAAGATGCGGATCAGATGGGTCACCTTCAGAAATCAACTTGTCCGCGTCTTCGTTCAAGGCCTTTTTGATCGCTTCTCGCTGTTCAGGAGCCATGGCCATGTACTAGGAAACATCAAGGGAACAAGGCGTGTAATATATTCTCGCGTCTCGTTCATATATACTGTACCACAGTACCTGTTCAAATGTCCAAGCAAGTACGACCTTGATTGTGGCAAAAATCATGTTCTGTCTCATGCGGTGCTGCTTCTTCTGCCACGTCGCAATGCAGCGATCATAGGCTTGCTGCAAGCGAAGGGCAACGTCGATGGCTTCTTGATTCGGAGGAGGAACTAGGAAGCAAACGCTTGGAACTTCACCTTCAGCGCCCGAAGAATTCGTGACGCGCCACTTCGCGATGTTGGAATTTTCGCGCACGACGCATTCTTCTTGCTTTTGGATACTCAACTGCGGAATTTAGAACCGTACATTTCATACCTCGCGTCAACTATCAAGGATAAAGGTAACATACGTTATTGGTTTTGCATTGGCAAATCGCCGTAACACTCATCGGCCTCGACAGGCGTTCCTTTCGCAATTTCAGCGGGAGGATTTCTTTGCTACGGTTTACAAGGGCTTCCACGACTTCGCCATTATGGCTCAAATTATCACGAAGATCCTGCATCTTTTTCATCAATTGCTCGCCTTCTTCAAGCGTGAAATCACTCTTGCTAAAAGTTGTGGTAAGCTCCTCGTCTTGTCTACAGAAGCAATGTATGCTTACATTCACAAATTAATTGGAAATAATTGATGGACTAACTGAGCAATCCATTGCTGACAATCGTTGGCTTCCAGGAAGAACCGATGGTAGGCAGACGCATGATGCAGGTGGAACTCCAAGCAGAGAGTCAATTGCAACACCCAGCTCCACTGTGTTCGCAATGCGGTCAGATAGGCTTGCAAAGTTGTCGCAGCAGGGTGACCGGCAAGTACAAGACTCTCCCCACGACTTTGCACTGCGTTTACTTTCACCTCGCGTTTCTCTAATTCGCCCATAAGGTTCTGCAAAATACATTTACATTCTCTTCAGCAATGTCACTGACAACTGTTGACTTTTAAACGGCATTCGATTTAAACTTTTCCAAGACAATAAAAACGGAATACGGCTTATTATCGAGAGTTTCAAAAAGAAAATTCAACACTCATATTCCCACATCTGAAATGTTGGAAAGAGTTTCTTGAAGAAGAAATTGCATTGGGAATGGATCCAAGAAGTGGTTCGTCTCACCAAAAATATGTACTGGACTCATGTACTGGACTTCTACAAGCTTTCCTGGCATTCTAGACGAGACTTATACAACAAACTGAAATGCATCGACTTGAATACAATATCTCACCTCGTAATATTGTTCTATTTCAACCAAGTCAAGGTTCCTCGCTCCCCAATCACGTCTAATTTCCGCTTCTTCTTTTTCGTTGAGCCATATGAGTTCAGTTGTAGCTGACTGAATGAAATCTTGAAGGCTTTCCAAGTCGGACATTCTCTTATTCGAGGTGACCAGCAATTCGGAGTAGTTTCGCGTTACTTGTATGAGCAGCTGGGAATACAGAGAGGCTTCCTCTCCTCGGAAGTTATGCTTAAAAAAAATGAATGATTGCTGGCATCAAACCAGGAAGAAAGAGCTTTATAGATACCTTTGCAGAAGTACAACGTTCTATCTTTGCCTGGAACTGATCGACTTTCCGATGCTCAGTACGGTGCTTCTCAAGTTCTCGCTTGACTCCTGGGAGGTCGCTACCGTATTCCGCGTTCTCCATCTCCTCCTGATAACCGACGAAACATGATCACGCATTTCGAAAAACGATGGGAAATGAGTAGATTAATATCACGATAATAACCAGCTTCTGTTTGACCCAGACAAGGCAATCGTTCAAGAAATGAAAGTGCTCATTGGTCGCGATGAGCTCATCCAGTGACAACGGGGCTGGCTCTTCTTGTATCGGTTGCGTCATTCTCGGGCTGTTGACAAGCTCGTGGAATGTCACCCGAATGCTAGCCCAACGTTCAGATACTTTCTGAACCCTATTGCATAAGAATAAAGTGATTAAAAAGATCTTGAGGATGCCAGCGATGCATCTTCCCCGAAAATTCGTCGAATACTTCAGCGAGGCTTGATACTGTACTTCGAGAAGATCTAGCGATGATTCTCGCTCAATACGTTAATCGTGAATACTGTACTATACTTCAAGAAGTCTTCAGTGACGCTTGATGCTGATTCAATAAGATTTAGAAAGGATGCGGTCAACAATGAAGATCATGCTCGACTAAAACAGACTAAAAATAAGCTTATCATTACCACGGGAAAACTATCTCATTGGAAATTTGAAAATGAGAAATATTCTTGAAAACAAAACAAATTATTTACGGTAAAAAAAATATAAATTTTGGTGTTTCGACAATCTTATGAAAAACAGTTGCCCTCACTTTCTTTGCACGTCTCCAGCTTGCGGATAGCGCCCATCACGCAGTTTTTGGCAGTCTTTCAGCATTGACTGAATCATTTCATGACTGTGTTCAAGTTCACTTTCAATTTGACGGCAATTTGCCTTCAAGTCATCAGGGTGAAGACGATCGGCACGCCGAATTTCTTCCTCAAGTCTTTCTTCAATCTCGTCAAGTTTGGACTCAGCCTGGCGACATTCGCGCAGAATTTTCTCCGCTAGACGGTGCAGTTTGTCTGACTGTCCAACTTCATCCGTCAACCATTTCTCGCGATCATTCAGTGCGTTGATCAACTTCGTCCACATTCGTTCGATGTTGCTTATGCGAATGTCCTCGTCAATGCCCACGCGGCTCATGTCGCCGATTAGTTTCTGAGCAATATAGAAACATTTTTTCAAAAGAAAAAAAGGTTTAATTTAAGATTTAAAATATTCTCAAGATTAAAAGGAAGGCTGTAACTGTAGCGCCTTGCAGCAGAACTATAAGGTTAACAAAATCAAGAACATCTACGAAGGGGGAAGGTCACTGACGCGAATTCCGCATTTTCAATACTTGTATTGTAAATCATGAACTCCACATCACTACGCGGACTTCCTTAGAAAAGAGAATGGAAGTTTACCTCGATTTCGCGCCAAAGATGCCCACATGTATGCTTGTCCTTCAGCCGCGGGGGAATTTGCTCGTTTCTGAATCGACTGGTCTCAGCCAAAGCGTTCTTCAACTCTTCCAAGGTAGAGGGAACCTTCTTATTTTGCAACGCGGTGAGACTCTCTTGGATCCACACATAGAGTCGCCTGGCGAACTCTTTGTATTCTTCCAATCGTCGGTTAGCATCCTACAGCAAACACGTGCAGTTCATTTGAGGGAAGCTGTTAATTGAACAAAAAAATGCACTCACGGCAATCGCAAGAGGATGAATAGAAGGAGGCTCCGGAAAGGCGTCATACAGACACGAAACATAAGTTATGATAGATTTTTCGTCCGGCTCAGGCGTGTCCACATCTGCAAACAAAAGAGATGAAGATTGAACAACAAGTCAATAGAAGGTCTAACAACACGTTGCATGCAAGCATAGCCAAAATGTTCTAATCCACGGTAAAATGTCCGACGGGGTATCGAGAATTCACCACAGTACATACGAGAATGACCAGCTTCAGGAATACATAGAAAAGAACAATGATGCATGCCAGAAAAATTCCGAAATATAAAGAAAAAAAACCATACAAGTACCTCTTTGCAATTCCGTTCAATTCGAACTTTAATACTGTACCTAGTGTAACACGTACCGATGAAAAGATTGAGAGATAACACTCAACTCTTTAAAAGCGGAAGAGACGAAAATCTAGTTTAGTTCATCTGCGCGGAAGACGAAAATGAAAAAGTTCCATTCGTTTCATCGCACACATAACGTCATCATCGACCGCAACATTTCAAATGATACAAATGAAACCCGCAGATTTCCGCACTATTGATTTCAAATATCCATATCAAACAAAGTTACCTTGCAACATTGCAAAATCTATCCCCATGACAACATACAGATTATTTCAAAATACGTGAACATTTGGTTCAGTACTTGAATCATAATTCTTTTTTATAAATTCCGGTAAAACCCACGAGACGTAAAGCCTGGCCGCAGGGATTTGCGCGGGCGTTCTCTTGGATCTGAGAAAACAAAACATCTCCAGAAGAACAACATCCTGGCACCACAACACGTGGGCGTTCGAGGATGACGTCAAGCGATCACTTCCAAGGATTCGAGCCCATACATGGCAGAAATCACATACTCCCGGCCCAGCCAATATTGTGATATAGTCGCAAATGCGAGGTCATGGACAGTCTTAGAAGCCAAACGAAAACATCCCACTTGTTTCGAAACAATTTACTCATACAGGACCATAGATCTCCACGTACCATTTTGGCATCTACACATAAAAATTCTACAGTATCATCCACAGAAAGCGTTCGCCAGACGAGAAATACGGGACTGATTTCAAATTTATCCGTAGTTCCGGTGATAACATGTTCGCCGGCGTCGTCAAATCAAGCGCAAAAGAAAACTTGAAGTTGACGCATTTCGGCACAAGATGAACGTCATCAATGGAACTGGCTTTCCAAGATCCACTGATTACGAACCGCAGAGAAGCATAATTACATACGGTACTGTCATTTAAAAAGAATAATTTTCCCGCCCGTTCGATCCAACTCGTGATCAACAGCTGTCTAGGAACAATGGTTTAATAAGAAGTTCTTCAGGGGAACAAATTGGAAACTTCCATCAAGATGTCTCAGATATGCAAAAATGATCAATAGCAGCATCGTCATGAAAACGGTCGGATTCGACAGAACAGAAAATTTTCTCTCGCACAACACGCCTGCAATTGAGCGTTTAGGTCATGACCCATTACCACCTGTTGGCATCGGTTCTCGACCGCGTTCGAGTGCGTCGCAGTTTACCAGCACGGACGCACTCAAGCCACACAGCTGTTCTCTGAAACGCACACTAGTCCAGCTGAATGAATTTTACTTCGCAAATCTACATAACAGATTGCCGGAGTTCAAAAGAGGACCTTGGCATTCAACACAGGAGCGATAAAAATACCCAAGCTCGAATTTCACTCAGCATTGCAGTACAGTAGTTGAAACCTCAGCGTAAATCCAATGAAAACGCAACAGTCTTCGTTCTCAAACTCAAATGAATGAATTCCTTCTTTTTATTCGAACCTGACCTCACGGATTTGTGAGTAGAATAAGCAACAATTGAAAAAAAAATCAATACCAGAACTTAGTAAATGCGTCATTACAGATTGCAAAACTACCATCTTAACAATGCTTGTTGAAACGTGGAAAGCTGCAAGAACTTCAATCTGCGCGTGAATGGCTTTCAATAAATATACTGTACTGTCGCACAGACCTGGTAAATTATTTCAATTGGACGAACGGAAAATGACACATTTAGCCATGAAGTGAGGACAGTACAATACTCGATAATTCTGATCTGGTGAGGAAAAATTAAAATCGCGAGCCACCAGTAACCGGTTTGGAATCAGCTCAACGCTTAGCAATTGCGGAGAAAAAACTTCGCCTGGCGGAATAAACTGGGACAAATATTGAAACAATTCCGACAGGTGCGTGCCATAATCATCTCAACAAAAACATTACACACCTATGTTCGAGAGACAGGACAAAGCCCGCAACGGGAGATTACACAACGTGGAAATCAACGCCCGCGGGTCAAGTTGTGGAGTGGCCACTTCGAACACTCGCTCGCTTCATTGACATTCAGAGTGAGTGTTGGACGCAATTCGGTCCAACCGGCTCTCGAAGACAATCGTTACCCCGTTTCTCGTCCTCCCTAATAGCGACGAGATGTCGACAGGTTCTCTATTCTTTTTTCTTCTTCGTTAAGGAATTTTTGTTCAGCGAAGGATGACCTCCAGATGAAAAGAAACGGCCTTGTTGCAGCCAGATGTTCCTTTCAATCTACGCGACTACGTGCATACACTCGGACGCGACACATCCGACATCAGATAGACGATTCAGGCAATGGCTTATTAAATCGGGAGAGAAACTTGATGATATACGTTACAAAATAAATTCATACATTAAATCTATCACCTTCCCGAGATTAGGTTTCTGAATAAAATCGCCGAAATTTTGAATCCCACACTTCGCTCAAACCAAATCCCGGAAACATACTACGTGTTCTTTTCACTTGAAATTTACTGGAGATCTGAACTTTTCGAAAAAGGAGGACGCATGTGACGATTTAGAGAAAATTTCGACACTTCAGAATTTCACCGAGTTTTGACAAGAAAAAAGATTTGAGTTTTCTGTGGCGATTGAATTTTGAGCAAGATCGGATTTTAATTTTCTACATTTGACAACAGCAGAGCGAAGTGACGGTGTCGACAAGATACATACGAATTTCCCCTACAGGATTTCCTCATCAGCATCAACAGGGACACGCCCATCACCCACAACATTGTCAGCTCGTTCACGCGTGGGTGCGTCAGCACACATGCGCGCACTTCCGACCTCATGCCGCCACATCCCGGACAGGAAACCCCTACTTCGTTTCTAAATTCATCCCAGGCACGAAAAACACCCGATGTTCTCAATAAAGATTTCAGAAAGATGCATTTAGCTCTGAATTAAGATGTGTGTTGAAGGGCGTTTCCGGTTGGCTCATATTCAAGCTTTTACAAACCGAAGCATTGCGACGGGGCGCGGGGGAAAGTCAGTCACGGTCACCTTGCGACGACGCAACAAACGCGGCCCCGTGAATCATTAGGACTTTGAAAGAAAAAAGGTCATCGCAAGGTGACAAAGGCGAACGCCTCGGCAGCCCTGGCATTCCGGGATTGATGCAACGGAAGGACGCAGGGGCAAAGCTATCGAAGCCCGGCTCAAAGTTGCGAGAATTCGTCACTCAGCGCTACCATCTAGCCGCGGGTCCAGCTTCAAACGACCTCGCGTTCCAACATTACGACACTCTTCTCGTTCGGGCCCTCGGCGGGAAAGGTCCACTAGGTGGACAACTCCAGCCAGGAAGATGGTCTGGCAATAGAGACCACTGACTTCAATTCCCAGCCGCACAACCTACTTATCTTTCCGAAACGTGTACACTCGTGTTACCCTCGACTCCGTGCACCTGTTAAACATCAGGTGGTATAAAACCCGCAGAAATGGGTCATGCGTCCAGTAACGAAATCCACGCGCGCAATCATGAATGAAGACAGCCCAAGGTATAAATTCAGTCACTGTCAATAATGGATACGCGTATAGATTAAAGAAAAGAGTCCGCGTTTCTCCAAAGATATGAACTACAGTACACACAGTAAGACGAGCAAAATTCCCAGCTAGCTCTATTAATACGCATTAGTCGCATCCAGAAAATAAGCAAATGTGGGGGAAATTGAAAGCTAGAACTACATTATTGTACTGTAAGTAGCGGAACTCAATAAATTAAATTTCATAAATGATATGATTTTTTCCATGAGATACATTTGTGAGAGAATGGGGATCCCTAGTTCGCAGTTTGCAGGAGCAATTCAAGATTCTAGTCGTAATTTAGCGTCTCAAAATTCAGTCATTTTTTACATTTGAAAAGCAGACTGAAATGCATTTCTTTGTTACAGTTTGAATGGTTTCATTTTTGTGGGGAACATGGCCCAAGTTTTTTTGAACACTTAAATCTAAAATGTCCTCGACATAGAGTGGCATTCGTAGCAAGAAACCAATACCGTGCAGTCACTATATCCATTTGCCGGAAAGGAAAACACGTGTCAGGCAGCACGCTTCGCTACAAAGTTGTACGAGAACAATAACGACACGTACCTTCAGGATCCAGTAGCCTCGTGACAGAGTATTCTTTCTCGGCGATGTTGAAGGCACTGTCCAGTCGCTCGCGAGCACTTCGGTTTTTCAGCGAATTCCATTGGATCAAGTCGGGTCTGCGTACGACGAAAAAAAAACAAACAAAAGAACAAAAATGCCAATGTACCTTGCCAAGTCTATGTGCCAGAAATGATTTCAGATAAAATGACAGAAGTTAATCTCTGCCATCGAAACCCGATCTCTAATCGGAAACACACCCCTCCATGGCTTCACGCCATGTCGTCACTACAGCAGAATACGCATGTATTGTTGCAACAGATTTCGTCGCATACAGATTTTACGAAGCACGGGGAAATCCGAGCGAAGTTCATGGTTGACTGGAGCTTGTTATGTGATGAGCATATGTGGAATTTTCTTTTTTATACTGAAGTTTCTCGCACGTGCTTTACCTACTCAGGAATCCAATCGAAGCGTTTTGCATCAGAATTGAAGCTCTTTACAAGAATGACTCCATATGAAAGTTCCGGGGTATCTCTGCCTGCTTCATGGGCATAGACAGGAGACTAAAAAAAATCAAGCTTTGAAAGAACCTGTAAGCTACAACAAACAAATACGGGCTTGAACATCCTCAAATCGAATTAACGACCTTAGAAATGTAGTTCAAGAATAAAAATTAACTTATGAGGCAGAGAGAAATAAGAGTAAGGGGTTCCGTTACAGATTTGTAGCATGAATATTGATGAACTCTGCCGCAGACTCCGCGACGAACATCTTTCGGCGAAAAACGCCCGAGACCCATCAGAACTTCGTCGTTGTAGAATCCCTCAACGTTATGCAATAACACTCGTGGCAAAATTTATCGCCATCATTAGGAAGCGTTCTTATCCGCACGGTGGCGACTCATTCTTCCGACCGAGACTCAAGCTCCACGAAGAATTTCCCGTTTTTTTTTTAGCTATGAATTCGCTCACCTATGTCGATGAATGATGGCATTGAATGCCAAACCATCTCGCCAAGATCTCGTGAAGTCCGTGACACGTACGCCTGGGTATTTCTCCGTCGTCCGTTGCGCCCACCGCAACAACGCTTCCTTCGCATTTTCATGACCGACCACGTCAGAGATCTGCAAAAAGAGGCGAAATCATGGAGGTTACATCCGCAGCGCAGAAGAGGTGCTTCGCGAATGCAGACATTGATGGGGAAACGACCGCGCGTCCGCCGAGATTACGACTAGCATGCGGCAATCCGTACTTCGTACTGTAATCTCCAAGCTGCCCACGGCGCCGTAGTGCTAAAAAAAAAAACTCGGAGTATTTTACTGTAGGCCCCAAAGGTAGCTCTAATACTGTACGGCTTGCTGTCTCGAATCTCAAAATCGTCTGGACACAGCTATACCGCGAGGCCTCAGTTGAGTATCCACCGCCACGAGAGGCGTCGAACTTTTGTTATGCGTAGCATAACAAAAAACGACCAGAAAAATTCAACGACGAAATAAACCTGAAGTTTCATGACTATGGGTAAAATATGGCCCGTGAAAGCAGGAAGTAGAGCAGGATTCTCCATAAAAACGTGAAGCGGTGGACGCATTCGGAAGCACGTTCCTTCAGTGCCTTCCTCCCGCGCTCCGGTGCGGCGTTATGCAACTTTGCGTTTTCAAGCCCGCTTGTTCGCGATCCGATTTTCCATCAGGTACTCGCCAACACGAGGATTTCGAAGAACTTTACATCTATCTGGATGTGAATAAATTTACATTATTGAAACACGCAGGAAAATAACTTGAAGTGGACTTGGGCATTATTAAAAATACGGCGAATCTTCGATTATCTGTGCTAATGACTGGGTTCCTCTGAGCTGATATTCAAATTTCCGATTAATATTGAAAACAGTTGACGAAATTTAAAAATTTAATAACATTTATAAATAGCTTGAAAGGGTTTTGGCGAGGGGAAAAAACCGAAATCTACGCCGAAAAGTCAAACGGACAGCTGCGTTTCTCATTAGTTAATATTTTGACACGGCTAATTGAATGCATGATTACTCAAAATCCGAATAATCCGAGTTTCATTTAGATTTCCATCTTAAATCATGTTACGTCATACATAAAGAATAAATTATATGAAAATCGTAAGCTATGATAACTCTTAAACTGCTCCGGAAAAAGAACTTATGAAAAAACCCACGATATCGTTTAAGAAGGATTGCATACAATTATGAGCTTCGAAACAAAAAATCGGGATAGCTCGAGGCATTTGCAGGGTCATAAAAGGAAATGCTGCAATTTCATCTCGTTGCTTCCGAGGCAGTCTTACAAAAATATCACGCCTTGTTTCACTACGCAGCAACAAGCACGTAGCATTCAATCCGCGTCGGTTTGAACAACTTTTTTGTAAAAATTCGTCTTTCTTTCAGGAATCGCTCTACGCGCGGGATAGGAGAGACGGAGAAAACATCCGACTTGAAATGCGTCGACACGATAGGAAGCGGATCAATCAAAATTACGCCGACTGCACAGCGCAGGCTGTCAACTGTTATCAGACTGACCCAGTAGGCATGCATATCCGGGATTCACGTCATAAATCAGCCAATGCGACGAATCACCTTCAGGCAAATTACCGCGCGATAGCAACACAAGCGAGAGAACTTCATCGGCGAGTTTTTCAGCTTAAAGGAAAATCCATGCGGCAGCGAAATCGCGGGCCCGCTATTCCGCCGAGACGGGGAAGTCCCACACATAGCTGAACTCCGATGGAACCAGGGCTTTGTTCAGGGAAAAACAATACCGCGAGAACGCAATGACCGCAAAATACTCCCCAAAAACTCTCCGGAAGGGAAAACGCACCGGACAGCGGAAATGCCGCGGTAACGATGCGAGCTTCAAAAACACATCCTCTAGCAAGCGTCGACTGCTCGAAATACGGCAGCTTTTTAAAATTTCACAAATCACCTAAATTGCGCTCACTCGCATCGGAAATGCACATTTTTTCACGGAAGTTAGAATTCAATAATCGGACGCGCCTCAAGCACGAGGAAATACTGTATTTGAAAGACTCTTACAATTTACGATTAGCTACGTGCAAATAACGGTGCACGTCTCACACGAGGGCGTGGGGTAACCCCGTGAGTACACATGGAGTATGTTCCCATCTGTCAACCCTGATTGAACATATGAAGATTAGACTTGATTAGTTGAGATTGATCTGGTCAGGTTAGTTTTGCCTCGGCTCATTCAGGTGCAGTTGAACCTCGATAAATCGAACGTCTTCAAGTCGAATACCTCCCCATGTCAAATTTTTTTTCAAATCCCTGTCTGAATTCGATCAGAAACTATGCATTAAAATCCTCCTAAACTGAAGGCTTTCACTCTCAAACCTTCATAACTCAAATTTTTTGGACCTTTTGGACAACAATAATTATTGAAGCGGTAAAAAGAAAAATCTAAAAATTTAACTTGAAGTGTTTTGAAAGGAAATGAAAGACTAATTCGGTGAATGAACCTTTGCCTTCAAGTTCAGCATACTGTCAACTGATTCAAAAAGCAATTCAAGGCCCAGAATATCGTCAATTACAGTTTCTTCCTTTCCCTCGACAAAAAATAGCTTTCCCAAGTTCGGATTTTTTTGCTGATCCCTTGAAATTTGACTTGAAGAGGTTCAACTGTAGTTTGGGTGTGAGTTTACGTTCGTTGGGCTGCTACTATAGCAGTAATGTGGTGCGTAAATCATTTTTGAACAGAGGCGGGCGGCTTTGACATGGAAGTATAAATGAGTATGCGAGCTCATCAAAAAGCCATAATTCACGAAACATGAATTGGGAAGAGAATTTACTCTTCCACCAACATTAGGCATTGAGATGACGCATTGCAGGACTTTTCTATCTTCGGTACCAATACCATTCACCGTGGCAGCCGCACAGGTGGGCGCAAGAAGTTGCAAAGATCGAACTGGACTTCCGGTGGATTGGAAAGTAAGTTGAAAAATAACCTCCGTGGGAGCAGGAATTCATAAGAAGGTAATCGAAAGGAAGTTAAATGAGAAACGTCTAGTATACACGTTTTTGCACAAAATAAACGTAACATAACGCGGATACAGTAATGGTTCTGTGAAATGGCCCGAATTCGCTCGGATCAGAAGCCCTTCGTATCGATATGAGAAAACACGACGCTCGCCACAAATGCGTAAAAATTCGCTGTGCAAGAACTGAAAATTCAGTGGAACTAAATAATGAACCAAACGAAAACTAGTTCTTTAAAAGTTGAAAATGCTCTTCGTTAGTTTAAAGTCTTTAAACCTTCTACAGTATGATGCGCACAGGCAGAAATTATCTCATGCGCCCGGGTGCTTAATAAGTACATTTCAACTACATTTTTCATTCTAAAAAAGGAGAACGCGTCGTGAACGTGGGTAAATACAATACAATATGTCAATCAAGTTAGTCAGTATCACACGTGGCCCTCGACTTTAGGGAGGTCGTACGCGAACAATGTCCTATTTTAAACGCGATGCAATCCATAAAATGAAGATCACCGATATCCTTTGCAGTACTGTACTTCAGGGAAGCAGAACGCCGGAGGGCAATTTTAACGGTACGAACAGAGCTGGTGGGCAATAATCAGGATGTTGGCACGGGGAAAGACGTGTCCATAGGACGCGGCTCCCGACTTGATGGGATGAGGTAACTCGACCGCTAAAACGTATTATGAGGGCGGGTGCGTCAACGATCAAATCCCGGCCCGAAACCCGATGAACGAGGATTTCGCGTTCCCCGTTACTGACCTTGGTGGAAACAATCGCCCGCTGTGGCTTCTGCTTGTACAAATCTTCCGCCTGGGTCCATTGCTGACCGCGAGTGAGGGTTGTCGTCTTCTTCACGGTTCTCGTCGTGACCGACTTGAGCGGGCCCTTGCGTTCGCGACTCTGCGACTCAAGTGTAGAGCCGTGCAACTCGGTACTCAAATTCCGATGGGTATATACAGCAGTTACATTGTGTCCCTCGTAACTACGTTCCTCGTAAGTAGAAGATACGTTGTCCGCGTCGTTCTCATCGCGTTTCCCTTGCAGGAATAACCGGTTTCCCGAATTTCGCACGAATTTATACACCGACATGGCGTAGATCCGCGTTCAACTTATCACACCATATGGCACACGGGTGTTCCGCACTACAGCATCACCAAGTCATATATTTTTCTCTACCCATGAAACCACAATTCATCAGTCAAAGAGTACGGGCCACGTTCGAAAGCATCAACTCGGGTTGCGTCGCTCACAAGTATGAATTGAAAAACTGACGACGAAAGGAGTGGTTCGAGCGACTTCGTCAACAAACAAATACGCGAATCACTTGCGATATGATCAGCCGGGGATATTCCACGAAGACAAATGTCATGCTCCAAAAAAAGCATTGAACCTTAATCTGGAATGCTCGATCAAAACTGAGCTACATCCACTCCGAAGTGACGCCCGTCATTCGTGACTCATCACCCGATCAATCGTTAAGGATACTGTACAAGGGAAACTGGCCCGTCTTCGAGACGCCTTATAAGACCTTCTTTCATTGACCGCCATTCCGGAGCAAATGTAAAATCGTTAACTTACAGAGACGGTGGAGAGTGGAACGAAACATTGTGCCACATCACAACTAATGAAATCGGCGTTTGAACCTGCAGTATTGTATCACTGTACACTTGTACAGTAAACACGCTTCAAAAGTAAGAAGTTTTCGATCACTTCGTGAACTCCAAGGGGACATGAAACTTTTCAAGATCAATGATGCTATAGAGAATAAATTAGAACACCTTCGTCAAAAATAGTGCACACTTTTAGCATAACGTCGATTTTGTTGGACTTTTTATATCACTTTGGATAATCGAGAATACAGTAAAATCTTGTAAAGACAATAACATTGGAAAAAACTTTCCAATAATGGTGGTACCTCGCAATTCGACCGTAATCCGTTCACAAACTAGGGTTGAATTGCGAAACAGTAGAAATATGAGACACTATAAAATTAAGGCAAACAGCACAAAAACACTAGAAAAGAGGCTAAAACAGGTCGAATTTCGGGAAAGAGGTAGGATTGCGAGTAAACCTCGAAGCAAATTCGACAGTCGACGTGCGGGACGGTCGAATTGCGGAGATACCACCTGTATACACTACTGTACATAACTATTTCTCAACTCCCGACAGAAAGCCCATGGAGTACATGTTGAAATAATCTCGTTATAGGTTTATAACAAACATACAAATCCCAGCATGATTAACTTTTTTGAGGAATGCTTTAGATTCTAAAGGTGGAAATATCCTGACTAAGGCAAATACAGCCTGAAACTTCCAATCTAAAATGTGACCGACAGGTTTTTGTAGCCTGGATAAAACCTGTAATCGATGACAAACATGCTTTGAAGTAATTCCACACATCATCCCACCAGATTGGTAGGATGATGTGTACCTGAAGAGATTCATGCGACTGATCGAAAGCATGATTTAAGCTGATATTTTTCGCAGAAGCATTTTTCATAAATTGATAAAAAACTCTGATGATGCCAGTAAAGCAAAATTTAATTTGTGACAGGCAGGTCTGATGTCAAAATGTCTTCGTCATTGATTTTGAAAAGCTCATTAAATCAAACTATTCCGTATAACAAACTATTTCTGAAGCCCCGAAAGTTTGTTGCAACGAAATTTTACAGATAATGTACATGTAAATCAAAATGAGAACGATATATTTTGATGGCAGTCACACCAAAAATCCAACAGTCAACTGTTGGCTGGTAAAACGCAAAGGAATGATTCACCACCGCGTCTGCCGGACCGAACGAAAGCCTAATTCTCCACATCCCAGCCGCCCTGTCTTTCGGAACTTATCCACTACGAGCTGCGGACAGTCCGCGTTAAATTTAAAGATTTTCCTTCAGAGAGGGGAGTCCGCTGATCAGGCGGATTCACAGGTAAAATCGTCTTGCGACTTGAGAGTGGCGAAAAAGGAGCTCTGACAACAAGGAAGACATGAGAGGCGCCTGTGCCGACCGGCATACCTGCGGCTTGCTAGTTTCTCCTGGACCCGTTCACCGACAGTGGACGAGGCAAACCACCCATTGTCAGCGGTAGCGCCAGTCGACTCCAGCTCACGAGTCGAATTCAAAATGAAGACTTACAACTACAACTGCTGACGGCTACAAGGGAGTTTCGGTTATACACCCGCAATATTACAAGTTCCGAAAAAACAGGGACGAAGGTTCAAATAATGATTTAGGCACTTATGAGAATTTATCCAAAATGAAACACTGCCGGGTCTCCTCGGATAAAACAAATAGAAGATTTACAGCACTACGTTAATTCATGTTACACTTCATAACTCGAGACAACCGACGCATGCCCGTTCGTAGTACAATAGTGTATTTCAAGAATTGAATTTTTCCGCTTTCAATCGGAGAAATATTAAGATCCACGGCGCTTTTTCCGGAATAACTTGCGAATGCTTTCGAATTCAGAAGACCACGGGGAAAACGAGGTATTGATCACCACAAGGATCCATTTTTTCATAAACTGCAAATGTAAGGTTCTCCAGAAATCAAGCGTTTTATAGGAAATTCGGGAGCTTACTGAAACACTTACGACTGCTCATCGCAGCATTCACGCATTTTGGGGTGGACGTTTTTCGTCGATCAAGTCATGATAATCATGAATTAGAGAAAAACGAAAATCAATGGATCAATTACGGCGTGATCGATAGAGTTCCGTGTTCTCCGTGGAAGATTACGCATTTTCGATGTGCAAACGAAGTGCTTCCACGTCATCGACCAGAATGAAAATCACGACTGCGAAACTACTCGTACGGCTTCTCAACCCCTCATCAGGAAGACTCGACAGGGTGAGACGTCTTAATGCTTCAGACCGAAGTGATGATCATCCACGAACCTTTCGCAGCACTATATTTTTATTTATTGTGAAGAATACAGAAGCAACTGCTTGTAGCTTATTCGCCCCTGGTTTTCGGGTAGCTACCCATGAATTTAGTGCTTTTTCATGGGCCACCCGGTAATATGAAAATTACGTACAGGATTAATGTATCACGTTCGACTTCAGCATACACTTGAAAGGAATTAATTATTCCCACAGCAGCGAAACGAACAGAAAAACTACTGCGTTCGGGAGAAAACGCGAACTCGAATTCCGGAACAAGGCACTTCAACGATCGACACCGAAAGAGATCTGAAAAATTCACTCACACGGAGGGAAACCGAAATTTGTTCCACGACCGCGCTTGACACACCGGTTTTATCGCACGGTGGAGAGAAAAAAAAGCTCGGAATTTCGGCTTCCCTGTCCAAAAAAAGAAGAGCCCGTCGAGCACAAAAACAAGCGCTGACCGACGACTGAGCCCCGACTGAGGAGCGGGAACACCGGACCAGGTACCGCAGTCCAAGAGACGAAACGATCAACTCGGGCGGACGGAAGGACAAACGAACGAACTAACGCCGCTTGCCCGACTGTCCAAGCCCCGAGGCCCAAAAGCCCTAGCCGCGCATTGCGCACTGTATTCTTCCTTCACTTCCTTTCCTTCCTTTGTCTCTCCCTCCCCCTGACTCGGTCTTACGTTCCTCGTTCGCCTTCCACCCTCGCGTTATGTAGGAGTAGCTCACAACTCCCACACACCGGATGACTCTTCTTACAGCTGTCGAGCAAGGGGAATTCGGAAAATGTTTCGAACAATACTGTACTGTACTGTACCATACTGCAGCAGCATGGAATTAAAACCTTGTATTACTAGCAGAGGCAAAATCTAGAACATTTTCAGTTCAACACGAATTTAAAGCACCACCAAAGTTGAGCAGAAATAAATTTAAAAAGTTAGAACATGAAATTTGCGCTAGATTTTTTTTTTAATCTAACCTGAATTTTCTCCCGACTCGAAGTGGATACACGGTTGAGAATTATTTTCACAGCTCAGAAACGTTCACCTACGCACGATTGTGCGTAAATGGACAACAACCTTGAAATTTCAATTGCTTTTGCCCTTTTTCTTCAAACCTCACAGCACGTTTCTTGGAAGAATGCTTCATGCAAATCAAGCGTTTCAAGTTCCTCGTAAGAATGAATCGCCGAAGCAAAAATACTTGAAAAAAAAACTATTTCATCAGTTTTAAAAAGCACAAGCAAAGAGCACATGACGCGAACTCCTAAAACACGAAACTTTCGATCGAACAGCATACACCTGTCGGTCGACCTATCACCTAAGCGCAGCTCTTTTGTTCTGGTGAATTGAAAGAACATTTTTCATTGAAGATAAACTGTGGGCGTTTTATTTACAACGCTTTCTCCATTATAACTTCCGCCGTGATTGTGAAGGAAGATGAACAGAACGAAAATTTCTTAATGAGCTACTTTGGGGATGCACTTACAAAACTACTGTACGTGACTTTTCGCCCACAGAAAAACCAAGAATTCGTTGTTCATACATGCATCGGATAAGATCCTCGCCCGAATGCGGAAAAGCGGAGGCAGGAAATAGCTGAAGGACATCGAATTCCCCAAGTCCAGGTGAGGAAGCAACACTTCCACACAAAGACACTTCCATCATAAACGTCGGTCAAATATAACACTTCATCATCAGTATCAGACGGACGCACGATTATACGGATAAAACAGAAATAATCTTGCCTAAAAAAAAAATTCAATGTGCCGACAGAAGTCGCCACAAAAGCGCAAAGAAATGATGTCACCTGGGCAAATATTTTACCCTCAACAGGAGTTATTCCCACTCCTGCGAAATCCTTCCGAAAAACGAGCTAAAAGAAAATCTTCCTGCTTTTCCAGCGAGCCAAGAAAAGCAAAAACTCTTCCACGCGTTCTCTCTCAACAAATATTGACAGTAGTCAAATGGACTTGAAGCTTACAGAAAATTATGAAATTTCTGAAGTCCGAGACTTTAAGATCAAAGAGGATAAGATGGTTCCAATGCCCCAACATTTAAATGGAATACGCCCCACGCTGCAATGTGACTTCAGCAATGAACTCAATTCGTTCAGACATGCGGTTGGTTATTCGGGATGCCCCGTTTGAGATAAGATCCCCTAGAGAAAATTTAATTTGTCGGGAAAATGAACTCGTTCCCAATGCGAACGTTCTTTTTCTACATACTCGCCCCAAGTAAATCAATCTCAAATGGAGTGGTTTATGAATTTGAATTAAAATTGAAACTTTTTGCAAGAAAAAAAATCCATGAGTCAGAAAAATTCCTTCTGACTGCTTTGGAGAACAGATTTAGAATTTTCGGTCAAAATCCGTGACCATTCTCTATTTATCGTCATTGAAAAATGTGTTTTGACACGTAGGGTTTTTCATAGAAAAAAGTTAATTTCAACCATCGAAGTAGATCTTGGAGACTGGAACACGCAGTTTTTTAATGGAAGATTTTATTCCATTCTATTGCGTTCAGTATGCGTTTGACTGCATCTCAAGCCGCGTATTTTGAATCGCGGTGAGTCATTTTCACCCAGTTCGTTGTCGTATCGGGCTTTCTTCTTCGTTGCCGAGATCGACTTGCATTCAGTAAAGTAAATCAAACCTTTCCAGTTTTCAAGCGCAATTAGATGAGAGACGCCCCAAACGCTCGCCACAAGTAGATAGTCTGCTTCAGGCAAATTTTGGCTCATCAGTTATTTTCAGACCACAAGAGAAAATCTGAAGAAATGGGGGCTCCCTGTTTTCGGATACCTTGTAAGAAATGAAAGTCAAACGAAGAGCCGATGGTTGCCTGATCAGTCAGAAGTGACCGGTTCCACTGAAGTGGCACATTCAACGCGCGTGTGGTCCATACTGCAAGAGGGTTTCAAAAGCCTCCACGGAGCCCTCGGTTCAATTACAGTACATCAACTCTCTTACGTAGAGCAACAAATGAAAACAGAAATCTCACGTCGGCTTCGGGATCACAACTTCGAGTCCGTCGAACGTCGCCGGAAAGGCCAAATAGTAACAGGAAGAAAAGTACCGACAAAACAATGAAAAATTCAGTAATTTGCTCAGTTAGGGGCCGAGAATGACGGGTTCCGGAAGAGTGCTCCGAACAAAAGAAAACACCAAGTCCAGGGTTCCTGCTACACCAACTCCCGCGAACGTTAACCAACGTACGGACTCCCGCGCGGTAGCCAAGCTCGCTCCTCACGAGCCCAGAGGCAGCGAGGACAGGAACTGCAGAAGAAAAATCTGCCCATAGATAGCCTTACATCGCGGCTTCGGCGGACACGTGGGAGAGAAGGAGTCGCCCGTTCTCCAATTAAGAACACCTGTTCGATTCTCCGGGTTCTTCCTTTCGCGAAGATACCCGTTCCAGATGCTGCTCAATACACTGATCCCTAGCCAGATTCTTCATGGAACTTTACCCAAACCTTGCTGACGCACCTCGAATCAACATAAACACCGCCTACGCGAATTCTCGAGGAAAAATCGCCATCGGGACAGCGCCAGTAGATGGTTGACCAAGGATTGAATTTTTCTGAGTCCTTCGACCAAGACTCGAAATGGCAGTTTCATAAATACACGGCCATGTCGGAAGTTGTTTTTAAATGGCAAGTTACGCCAGCAAATACGGAATGAGGTACACGGTGGTTTCCACGCAAAATTCCGATGAAGACCGAGAGCACAAAATTACTAGCCTACGCGGATATCGTCGTCAGCAGAAAAAATCGACTCTCGCTGACACACAGCGACTCGGCATATAGCCCAATTCATTGTGTTGAATATACCCGCCACAATTTCGGACAGTGAATACAATGGTTCGCTTTAGTTTTTAATAAACCTTGCTTTTCTCCCCAGATGGCGCAACAATGACTACTGAATCGCTCAATTAAGAGCAGCTCGATTTCAGCTCCAACCAATGCGAGAATTGAAGTTCCATTGCTACTTCATCTAAAAATTAGAAACTACAACTCCCAACAAAAAAATCGTAAGGAATGGTTCAACGACGCAGTTATCTTCTAATAGGATGAAAAATAAAATAACGCATGAGATAGCGAGAAGGCTCACGCGTGAGGAATGGTTCAACACAGTGACAGATCATGGGTGACAGATCTGCTGTAAATTAAAATTAAAAACTGATCGGTGTAGAAGTATCGAAACAGTTCGGCGACCGTTTTTTCAACCGAAAAATGCTCAAATCGCCATGAGCAATGCGAAAAATTAATACACCGATATCATATTTTAAACGGGTAAGCATTTCCACGAAACGCGCCTCTCTCAGAAAAAACAACGCTGATCACTTTTCCAAATTCCAGATGATTTCCCAGGGGCTCTCTGGACCTCGAAACTCTATTTAGCATCAAAAATGGTCAGAAACTCGATCTGACTGAAAGCCTGTCAGACTGAAGGTGTCTTCGTCACCTTCAATTCTCAGAGGAGCCGAGAACTGCCTGATAAGAAATATTAATTGTGTTATTGCTGAGTGTTGTATATAATGTTACTTTATATTTGGTATGGGATTTTTCCCGAAATAGAAAAATGTGTATTGACGTGTGTGACTGGAGAAATCATGGTTATAATCGACCGAATGTGCCCGTGAATAAAGTAACCTTGGCCTGGGTGGATATAGAAAAATGGCTACTCCAGCAGCTTGAGGGGAATCCGGGAGACGTTCACGATGAGCGGAGACGGCAAAATTGAGTCAGATTTTTTCCTCCCGGTCAGAGCATTATTTCGAACCGTTTGTGGCATCTACCCAGTTCTCTCATTCTTCCTCACCTGTGCGGAGCGGCAACATCCGCCTGCAGAGAGAAGCGCAGGAATGAGGGAGGAGTGGGGGACTAATGACGAGGCGCGGCCGCAAAGCATGGCCCGGAAAGGGCTCACACGCTGGCAACCCTTTCCCCGGCGGAAAACGGTGGCACAGGGCACATTATGTATCGCATTATAACGGCAGTCAATTTCAACTATACTCATTCCCCGGAAGGTTCTCCTTCCCGACTACTCATTAGTTGCGGGCATTCGGTTCATAGAGCCCTTCTTCGACTATCCACGCAACGCATCATAAAATAATCAAGAAGAGAGGAAACAAGACTCAAACATGCGCAGTTATGCTTAACCAAGCTTCAGGCTCTTACGAGAGAACGAAATTAATTTGAAGTCGAAAATCAATGCGTTTTAATACGCGGAAATATTTTTCAAGGAAATACGGTACAGTACTCCATACGCGCGGCCATCGACAGATGAGCTAGCCTAAAAAATTGTGTACGAGAGGTTCTTCAGGCGAAACCCGAACAAAACTAGAATAATTTTTTGTCACGCTCTTGAAACGTTTCAAGAATCGTATTATCTGACAGGAAATGTTTGAACAAGTAACTGCTTCAGTATTTCAGGGTGCAATGGTACAGAAGTGTTTCCAGTGCTGTACAACATTCGGATAGGAAAATATTCAGGTATTCAATTTTCTGAGTAAGAATTCTCCGAACCATCGAGGGATCAATAAAAGTAATCTACTCCAATGAATATCTTACTAATTCGATAGGGATTTTCTCTTCGACAGGGATTCAATGGTAGCTTCAACTTGAAAAGATAACCAACGGATAGGCATTTCATGGTAACCATATTACCTACAATCACAAACTCAAAAATGATTCATCAGAGCACTTTTTCTTGAAATTTGCATACGTTTTGAACGTTTTCCTTAGAAATATGTTCATAATACCGTACTTGGAATAGAATATATTATAACGCCCATATGTCTGAATTCATAAAACAGATGAAGAAATCTTCCTTCCTTGCCGTTACGCGTACTTTTCCAGCTCTCAGCATTTTCATTTCCACCCGGGCGAGAACATTACTTCAGTATAAGAATAATTTTCGTCTCCATTCATCTAGCACAACTCTATAAAATAAACAAAAGGCACACGAAACTCATGAAAAGCCCGGATTCTTTATTTTCGAGCTGACGATTCGCATGAAACAATGCGCACATTCAAGTGAAAATTGAAAATAATTATATCCAATCATGACAAAATATCATCCATCAATAACTTTTAATGTGAGCCAATTTATCGAAGAATACTTCATGTTTATTAAATTGAAATTTCGATTCATCGAGATGCCAATCCCAAAATGCAATCTGAGTGGGAACGTTCTGAGCAAACGTCTCGACGTACAAGGCGAGGAGAAGTTCAACCGGGTTTGAATGAAGTCTTACACACTGAACTACAGTATCTTTAGTAGGCGCTGATGATAGGTCAAACGATCATCGAAGGTCTTGATTCACGCCTGGCGTGGTTTCCCCATCAGCATGTCGTATGATCGCCGAAAGTTTGCCGTCAATCGAAGTACTGTACTGTACTTAACGCATGCATATTTTCATTCAAATTGTTCGTGTTTCGCGCGTTATGAAGTGTGGTTGAATCGGGAAGTAACTGGCATGCTTTCATATATTTTTTATATCTGGACCTTTGAATCTTTGTGGAGCATATTATTTACAAATTTATAATTAGTTCAATTAGGAATTGAAAAAATAAAAAATATACCGAAAAAAGGGAAATTCTCGATTGCCGACTTGATAGTTGCCCTGTTAAGAAGGAAAATATTACAGGCCCCATGTTCTTGTTCGACAATACTATAGTTTGATGACTAGCGGGTTTTATCCGCGAAGAACGGAAGTCTATGAACACACGGTTCAACTCGTCCAAAAAAAAAGAACCAAAAAAAAACAAAACAAAAACAAGGAATGCGCAAGAAATAACGGCCCCAAAATCGCGTATCTTTCTTCGCTCAATTAAGAAGATCCCACGTCAACGCGAAACTCCACAACAAAAAAGCCGCAGTTACCTCCGTTTCCAGGACAAGAAAAACATTGGGGACGCGAAGAAAAATGCTTCCCATCGTCGGAATAATTTCAAAGCATTCGTCGAAAATTCCATCAAACTTCAAAATAATCTGACTGCCACATGGACGACGTACGTCGACTCCGACGCATGCGGGTAGAAAATTTCTCTTTCAATTCTCCTCCTCGTCATTTCGTTTTATGAACGATTCGAGTATGCCGTGACTGGCTCTTTCACAGAATTCCAGCGCTAAAATCGTGACTTGCTAATTATTCAAGAAAATTAACAGGATAGGTTCTTAAAATTCATGAACGACTTTCCCCGTTCTCGTCTGGAGTCGTTCAGAAATTAATCAAATATGCTCGTCTTCGCAATCTCGCTGAACCGACAGAGATTTTACCGTCCACTCCCATATTAACGGCAACGCAGGAACGACATAACTTGATACGTTCTTGTTGTAAGAGGATGAGCGTTACGCATGATCCGCACCAAACGGAAAGAAACCCTTCAAATGAGCTCAGCGACAAGACATTGTCGATTTGGTTAAATGCGGAGAGAAATTGAACACGGTTTCCAAATGTGAGTTTGAAAAGGGAAGCAAAAAAGGAGCGAAATAAATCAACTTTTACAGTACAGTACATCACAGTATACAGGTGCTCATTAAGATCGAATGCAGCCGGGATAGAACAATGCATACTCTCGCACAGGTAAACGATTATCAGTGAAGAAGAATCGTTGGAGGTTACAGATTACCTGAGAAACAGATCATAATGAATGGAAGACATTTCTATAATAATAAAAACTTAGCACACATTACCTCACTCGAAGAAACGTCAGCACCATTTGAAAACATTTAAAAGATTGACATAGGAATAATTCAATATAATTATCGACGAATCAATAATTATTTCCCAAATGATAAATTAATTTAATTCGCACGTCTGTTAACGCCAGACCTTTTCAGTGATGGGCTAGGGGGACAGGTCAAGCTTTCATCAAGGTCTCGATTTCGCTTCGGCGAACAGAAGGTTTGATGCCTAGGATGTATAAATCAAATTCCAATATATCTGGTGATACAAATGCCTCTTACACTGCTTAAACGACTCTTAGCATTTATGGACTATCACTATCGTCCCACACGGTAATTAGAGCCAATATAGTTCATATTTGAGCTAATATTTCTGTAGCGTCGAGAGCTTGTGAAGTGCAATAAATACTGTACTTTCTTTCGAACTTTCGCGGGGCCAGCATTTTTATTTTCAGGGTGAACGCATGACTTTCAAGGCAAGGCGCGAAATCGGAGAACATTTATTAGCCGTTCATTTAAATTATAAAATGCGTGAACATCCAAGGAAAATTCCACAGGCTCTAAACGACGCGTTCTTTCACCGGGGAGTTTCCATGTAGGCACAATATAACGCATTTTCTAGAGTGCACAGTCATCGCTGTATCATGACGGTCCCCTTCCATTCCGAAGAGAATCGCGGTCCACGCTCCAACACCGGATCACGCAGGGAGGCAATTAAAAGTGTGCATAATTGCCCACGTCGCGGCCATAAAATTGTCCGTTACTTCTTCTTCCACATCCCCAATGACTGAAGAAAAAATCCGAACCAACGCCGAATAAGGAGTTGCGCACAGGCGAGGAACGCAGCAGCGAGGCCTCAAACGAGAGGCCGCGGCGGACTGAGGTCAACCAGCAGAGCGAGTCCTTGGACGGCCTGATAACCATATGGTCAACTCCGGCGTCGATCCCATAAGGAGGAATTGAGGCACTCAGCCAGAGACTGATGAATCGAACGAAGCGTCGCCGTAAAACACCGGTCATAGGTCACCAGTGGCTTGCGGAACTGCTCAATAATTGCGACAGGGATCGAATTCTTCTCACATTGCGGTGCATACCGGCTTCGTACCGAGGAATTGGTTCGCATTACGCCAACGCAAGCGCGGAAGGGAAATATATATATATATATATATATATGCGAGTCAAGCTCTTGCGCAAACCCCACGGAAACTAGTCCAGAAGACGGAAAGAATAATTCCAGATCCCGATGACCTTCGGGATCATCATCTTCCCCGGGCTAACACATGGTCGTGTACACCCCGTCATATTCATGAATGCATGCCCTATTGGCTTCTCCGTCGAATAATTTTCTGCGTTTATAATTTCTTTCAACCAATGTCATGTCCTCGGATCTATGTGGGCGCTGCGCGGCATCGAACATCTGGAACGCAGACTGCAAATTCAGGGCACGTGGTCATCCAGGAACTATCACACGACCTGATCGCCGCAAATTTCTTACGATCATTCTCGAAAGCTTTCAGACTTCAAAGGCAAGCGATGACGGATGCTATGTTTTCTTTACATCCGTATCTCCATATGGTTCCGTTCGTTAGGCTCAGAAGTCACAATCACAACACGATGTGCTAGGGAACTTGAAGGCCTTCATACGATCGGTAGAAACTCAAGCATACCGTGAATATAGCTGAAACTTCCAATTTTTTTCACTACAGCTCATGTACAGGGTGATTCGCACAGAACCAGATCTTCAAAAGTGTGAATACATTTGGGAGTTCAATATAATCATCGCTTTCAATACTGAAACGCTCAAGGCCGCTTGACGAATCAGTCGAGCAAATCTTCAAGCTTCATTCTCAAACTGGAACATTATACCCTGGAAGAGGGCCCTTGACTTCGGATCCACTTTCTGGATGTATTGTACAGTGATTTCATGCTTACAGATTAC
The DNA here is from genome assembly GCA_905338405.1 of Notodromas monacha. Lineage (NCBI taxonomy): Eukaryota > Metazoa > Arthropoda > Ostracoda > Podocopida > Cyprididae > Notodromas > Notodromas monacha. Next base: position 261,615 of record CAJPEX010000009.1, on the reverse strand, counting down.
ATGAAAAATAATTTCCCATAGAAATTAGCACATATTCAATCGCTCAGAATCCGTTTTAACGAAACAGACGGCTATAGGCAAAGCTCGAGAGCGAGCTGGGACCGCTCAACATGCTACTCGGAGAGGACATTCATGGAAGCCGGAGTCAACAGAATGAATGCAATCTCATCGGGAAAAGCTTGTTCATTTGCTATAAATTTCTACCACAGACAAGGATTTCGTTCACTCTTTCTGTATGGACATACAGTTCATCCAAGTTAACTTGGAACGTTCACAAAAATGCACGAATAATAGACAGCTGCACCGCAGTGTTGGGTCATCACGAGTGCGAACAAAGATTTATAATCAAGCTCGTAGACTCGGCTCTAGCGCCATCAAAGAAAATAAATCAAAGGCCAGATAAATGATTAATCCTAGGGATGAATCATCCGCCCACGCACCGAGTCCCCCAAGAATTCCTGCAAATATACACCCACAACTATTCGGTTCAACAACCCCGATGCTATTTCAACGGCCATTCGACTCGTTTTTAAGCCGAGACCGGGTCATTTCAAGGCAGTACTTCGACAGCTGTTGATCCAACACACATGTCTAAATCGAAATCACGAGAATCAAAAAAGCAGCTACAAGCTACATTGATTGATAATACCTCCGGGCGTCTCCAGTAAATGATTCTCACCATACCACTCTCAACTTCTGAAATTATTTAGTAAAAGGCGCAAGAGAATAATTTTTGGGCATGATCTACAAAGTAATCTCAATAACACAAGAACATTATTTTTGAAACTGAATTTTCCAGGAGAAATATAGAATAATTTTCATAAAACGAACTCGCTGGTAATATTGTGACACGCATAACGAAAATTCATGAAATCGATTCCCTTCTCATGGACTTCGGCTAGGAATTCTGATGGAACACGTTGACGCACCATGGGAAATATCAAGCCACATTTATAAGTTTTGTTTTCCATCCATCCTAACCAAAATATAAACAATTGAACAATTATCGAAATGCCCCGCTCCGATATGGGTCAAACGCGCGTTTCTTTTGGTCTTGAAGATTGGCCCGCATGGACTATCGCTAAAATTTCACAAGGGTCACGAAATTGAATCGCTAACGCAGGCTTAGAAAATTTGATTTCCAAAGTATTTTTCGGCCAGATTAAAATATCAGTAGTGAAGTTTGCCGCCAAACGTATGCGCACGGGCACGGAATCATCCTGACATTGCGTTTCACAAAAACCAGACAGAACAGCGTAAACTAAGTACTGAGCTTATCGAGTCGAAACGGATCCACGTCGCAAATTACAGTGGTACTGCATTGACTAGCCATGCGTCAAAAGATTTCGAACCGCACTCAAACGCATCATTCCTCCATCTTCCCAGACTTCGTCAGTACAGTATAAAGATAACCTAGTGTTTCCCAAAACGAACATCTCCCTACACATGACCAGTTGATTATTCCTTCGGAGTTCGGCATAAAATCCAGAGGGAAATCTCCACGTATTCCGACGCCCGCGGCTGAATAGTCTGATAAGTAACGAACAGACCCTGTGACCAGTTTATATTTCACATGCGCCAGGCAATGGAACACGCCCAGTTTCCCCACCTTCCCTGTCTTCGGATAACTTCTTGGAGAACGATCGCTTCGATCAAGAACACAGGTGGGTAGGCAACGGATTGAAGAAATTCGCATGTGTCCACAGTCAGAAAAACAAAAGGAAACCTGATCGAAACTCTTAAAAAGGATCTTTTTCGAGTGCTGAAAGCAACTTGGCGATAATTTATCCTCCCATTCGACATAAGAAACCGTCGAAAGTACCTCCGAAGTACCAGCTGTGCGTATATCCTTCACACGGGACCGGGCGTAACAGAGGAAACGCCCGACATCTGCCGACCAATCGGAGGCTTCCACCACGGTAACCACAGGTGTCACTAGTGTAGCAATATCGAAACGCGGCGCGCCGGATACAAGAGAATCGATGACTCACCTGGAAGTGTAGGATTATCGTCCATATCAACCCAAGCGTCAGCTTTGGATTTCCGTCAACGATGTCCTCAGCTCGGATGTTCACAAGCTTAATCTGCGAATAAACAAAAATCGACGGGAATGCGTTCAGTCCCATTCGACTTATTCGACTACGAAGGAACAGCTGGCCGCAATCCAGAAAGGCAGGGGATACTGCGGGGACCAGCCAGCTCTTTCCAGAAACGACATCTGCTGTCGCAAGCATAAAAAAGTAAGAAAAACTTGGGTACTCTGGGCCATGACTCGTCAAGTTGAAGAAAAACGAGCGTCGAACAGAGAAAAGCTTGAAAAATCGCGCATCTGTGTCGGATAATCTTTCCTAAAAACACTATAATTCAAGTCACACATCGTCAGCATAAGAAAAAAATACTCAAGTGAAACGAACGCACAACAGGCTCTCAATTCATCATGTTAAAATCTACCCACGAATTATGCATTCGGAACGAAAATTCACAGCCTGAATCCATGTGGGATTTACCAATAGGGAAAACACTACGATACGCAGGATTCAAATTCAAACAGAACTCACCTTCTTGTACTTCAGGAAGTCGAGGACAACTTGTACATTTTGAATTGAGTGGAAGCGCGTTTGCCCACGGTCCCTCGGCTGTAGAACAGAGCAATAAAAATATTTCAATTGAAAGGAGGAATATAAAAATAAATTAAAAGGGCACAAGCCTATTTCCCTATTATATCGGAATGATGCCATTATAAAAGCAAGCCAGTCGAGTTCTCATTACTCTGGATTCTCCGCAAAAATTGTTTCCTTTTTTGAATGTGCAGCTCGCTCAACGGCGGAGAACGGAAAAAAAGATGATCCAGAGATGTTTTCATTACCCTATTGACCTCAAATCGTTTCTAATTAACCCCGAATCAGATGGTAGCTCTAAAAGTAACCGAATGATCTCCACGAGCAGAGCATCTCATTGAAATTTCGTTCGGATAGTGAACTGAATAATAGGCAAATCATCAAAAAATGAAAGGACTCTTTCGTGACACCGAAAAGCCAATATGTCACCAAATGGTTTCAAATTTAATGGCTTCAACTCATACCCACGAACATCCTTGGAACTATCTTTTTGGAATGATGCCAATCTCAAAGAATGATTCAGGCAATAGATTTCGACTTTCGTTTTTGATTCAGTTCTTGGTTTCTCGGTGGCTGCGTATTGTATTCCACCTCGTGCAAAAAAAAAAAAGTTATCAGCTAAATGCGTGTGTGCTCCAACATTTCCGCTATGAGGGCCGGATGCAAAAGCTCGAAACACTTCCGAAGAAAGCGTCAAATGAGGCTGCGACTGTTCACATAGTCACAAAAAAGCACGGACGCATTCGAAATTTAACAGAACGAGGAAGTGAACATTTTCATAGAAGCCGAAACGAGATTTCGCTTTGGAATAATCTAAGAACCCCGGAACTGATTTCGGTGCTGATCTTATCGGCGTAAACAAGTACACTCGTGACTGTGACAGCACACAGTCCCTGTTTATACGGTACAGTATTTACTCAACTTCCGACATACGTTCTTCCGAGATGCTCCGGAAAACATACAATTACACCTTATTCCAAACTTGAACAAACCATGATAGATTTTTCATTCTTTCTACTTCAGCATCTCTCCTTTTCCACCACTCGCAAATTGAGCATGCCTTCAGAAAAACAAGTTTATCATAAAAGTGAAAAGGGCCCGCAATGAGCGCTGACAACGAAACATTGGTTCCGTTCAAAACCAGGTTGAGGTGCACTGACTACTTCCGAGAAACAATAGACGAAGAACCAAAACGTTTAAATACGTGATGTTATCTGTAAACGCAAAGCTTTCGTTTCGAGGCACACAAGAGAGTAACCGCGTATGCGTCTCGGTATGAAGAGCGAAATTCCAAATAATCAAACTTCGCTGGAATAAGCAATTACAGTACTATACAATTACTATATAGTACATTATTATCCAATTCTTCATCAAAAGCACTCAGGATGAAAAACAGGTGAAGTAACTTATTAATTAAGCATTAATGCTCTCTTTGCGTCAGCATTAATGCTCCGCTTAAATACGTGTTCATTTACAGGCGTAATAAAAAGCAGCACATGATGATGACGAGGAATGCCATCGTGTATATATCTACCCCTTAAAGAACGGGGCTCGAAGGAGGAGGCCGTGAGAAGATAACGAGATGAATAATGCCAAGCAGAGATTTGTCGAAGACAAAAACCTCAATCTCGAGTGGAAAGAAAGATTACCAGTCAAAAGACACCATCGAAATCCCGACAAAGCCCAATTAACATAGTGTAAACGCGCCTGCTCTCCTATCGGACCTGTCGCGGCGAAACAAGTTCATTCTACATGACGTTCAAGTTGATTAAGCAATAGGAGAGCTAGATGGGAATCGGGAATACGGATAGCGGTTTCAAATCCAATAACTTACAAAACTTTCTCCTGAAAGGACCTCCACGAGCGAGATGAGATTGTGTCCATCCTGGAGGTCTTCGAAAAGATCCCGGACCTCCCGTCGAACCTGCAGAAAAATTGAAACATGGCTACGTTAGCAAAAGCCAAATTCTCATATCGTCGAAGGAAGTCTACTTGAGTCAGCAAGACTTGAAAGCCAAAGATATCAACGTTCAAAACGCGAAAAGAAGTTCGAAGATTTGGCGGGGCGCATGCAAACAGAAAGAGAGCTCAGGAACGTGCAAAAACTGCACCGTGTTAACGCGAATCTCCGGCGGCGACGATGAGCAAGGCAAACGTGATGAATGCTTGGTTTGTTCTCACGACCATCCCGTTACTGTCATGCGATGATGCCCCGCAGAACCCAAGAACGCGAACTCATCGCGCTTCATATTCCGCATAATGAAGAACCCGTTACTGGTAGAGATGAATGCGAGAAACGCACCAATCTTTAGTCTCTTTTTTTTACTAAGCCTGAGAAAGAAAGCTCAGAAAAATCTTGAGCTCGCTCTTCCGTCTTCTGACAAGCGATTCAAACGCTTCTAAAACTTCGGTCCCTTTCGAACGAAAGTCCAGTGAACTACATACTTAAAGAGTCTTCCAGAGAATTTCAGGAAGTGAACTTTATTGCATCAAGAACCACATAATCTGGAAGGCGGTCAGCTACAAGAGACCAGATTCTTTTTCTTGCCATTCCACCACAGCTGCAATAATGAAGTCCCGCCCATCAATCATGTTTCAAACAAGAGCAGGCGTGGGAAGGTCCAAGACTTGAACGAATTTTCAATTGGGGATTGTAACGCCCTTCTCTTGAGTAAGAATGTCTCGATTAATTACATGCAAACTCGTTTCGTTCTGTCGACATATAAAATTTAACGCTCAAAAATAACTCCGATGATTCGATTCCTCTCCACGTTTTCTTTTTCATGTGCAAAAACTATCATTGGCTGTACTGTACAGTATTTCAAATTTTAAAAGTTCTTGCACAACTGTTAAACGCAAGGTTTCTAAAAATTACCTCTGCAATGAAGAAGTCGTCAGCTATTCCGCCAATTTTTTACTTTGTCCATTACAGTCATAAATTGTTTCGATAGGGGAACATGTCACCAGCATTTCCCTCAGATTATGCAAGGAGTCATTCATTCATCCCGAGTTCCGATTGCTCATTGGTTCGTCATGTTGATTGGGTTCCGAGTGGAATTTAAAAAAAAAATGCAGGACCTATACATATGAAATGTTTCCTCCGTCCAGAAATTCAACGAATACCCACCAATTTAGCTGCGATCCTACATGTGCATCGCCTACAATATCAATACACACAAAAATTCTGACCCCTCCACAGCACAGTAGGTTTTTTGCCATTCCCATTCAAAGGAGTCGCGGAGGGATTTTTCTTCGAATAAACTTGCTGATGACTTAAATTTAGCTTTTTCGGAATCGGGGGCTTCCGGAAACCCCCACTTCAGGAATGAATGGATGGATGAATGAATGAATAGATAAGAGAGAGAAAGTAAAGAGAAAACATCTTTAATCTAGCAATACGAGTATTGAACTACAGAGAGAAGCATTCCCATCCAGACGCAAAGATTGTGGGTACGTAAGCGAACGATCAACGTACAGTACCTGTATGGAATATCGGAAGCACAGTACAGAGTCAATAATATGAAGCTACCAACAAAATGCTGGTACAGTATTTCGAAGATGGTGACCAAGAATTATACTACAGAGGGGAAACTCTTCGATCAATCGTCCAAGAAGCAGAAAACCCGCATCATCTACACATGCATACAAGAAGTGTGGAGAGCATGACATTAGTGGTTAAATGCTCACGGCGTAGGCTCCTTGTGAGTTAAGACTGGCTGTACTGCTGGACCGCGACCGAACACGGCCGATGGCTCCAAGAGATACCGACGCCGGGATGGCCCCAAACGACGGCGACGCTGCAGGTGATGGACTCAGACTCAGCGCGTCCGCGTTGCCGCCCAGCGTCAGCCAACACGAGTAAGAGTGCTAAAATCACGAAACCCCACCATCAGCCACCCGTTAAGTGAGACGCCTCGCCAGAGCAATAGCTCCATTTAGCAAGCAGACTGTAGGCATTCCCGAGGGGAACTTCCAATCATCTCTCTAAAGAAGGGAGCGGGGCCCTTGCGGGTCAACGGCACCGCAATGCCGGATAGAATTACATCTTCGCCCTTTTTCCCTGGGCTCGAAGCGCCAAGAATATGACATGGCCACCTCGTCAAGAGCCCGGATCATAGCTTCGGCTTCTTCGTTTTATATTGCCCTGCGCTTCACGCGGAACATGACCGCTGCAGCCGAATGGATGCTTGCTGAGACAACTATTATTCAGTACTCCCCACACAAACTTCCTTCGTGCGCATCTCATTTCATGCACCTTAATGGGGCCAGTGTATTTGCTCACGTATTCAAATAAGAACCCAACAAACTGCGTTACCCTCATTACTTCTACCATACTATGGCGCTTCCCGCTTTAATGTTAATTTACGACAAGGCATACGAGCATTCTCCCTGCTCGAGAAGGTCCCTGCCAATAGCATCTTGAATAGGGCACAAAAGGTGCACGAAAGCAACGTCCCTCGCGGGCCACATGCAGAAAAACTAACCTGATGAACCATCCAGTGCTGCATTTGGATAGAAAGAAAAACAGAAAATGTAGATGATAAAAATTTCAGGAACAAATTCATCGACAGAATATGGAAGTACAGTACTGTACATAATTATGAACGACATGTACCACCTCCGTTTCACTTTTCGGCGAGCCAGGTGTGATTCGAATAGGGAACTCCCTTCTAATCTCGGAGTGATCTCGTAAATCTAGGCAACCGGGTCAGAAGAAATCAATAACGAACGCGGGTGGGAAGAGTAACGAAGCACGCGAATCCTTGCCAGCCTACGCATGGAACCCGTCGCGGACACGTTCCAGTCATCGATCGGGAAGAAACGCCCGAGCCGCGGGAGCGTGGGTTCTCGGGCTGCAGTGGGCGAGGGAAGCAGATCGAATAGGTCCGGAAAAGGCGATCGGTTCCTGTCGCCAGAGACGCCGCATCAATAGCCTATTGCTCGAAGGACGGAAGACCTTCCCAATCGACATACTCGTACAGCTGCCGCTGGAATGGGCAAACAACTCCCAGAGCCATGGCGACACTTCATTCTCCCACGCAGTGAATCGTGTTTTGTACAAACGAAATTGCGAAGGAAATTAGGGAAACAAGTCGGATGACTTTCACGTACAACTAACTAACTCGAGATGACACAAAAGCATTGAATGAAGGAAAGGGCTCTCTTCCTGAACATCCTCATTGATAAAGCGCAAATATTCAGCTCGTTTCCGTTTGAAACATCGACAGATGCATAAAAAGTGCCTAGACATGAACATAAACTTATTCGTAATCCGTAAAAAAACGGTATTAATAATATTCGTTAATATATTTCACTGAAAAAGAAAATCGAAGGGGAAATTAAGAAGATCCTGTCTCAGGCTGTAGTAGTGTAGACATTAGCGCTGAACTAGTAATTTCTATGGGATTAGAGTGAAACAAATACGATGTGTTGGTCAGAAGTGTTACCAGTAACTTGAAGTACAGTAATCGGTGCATCAAAAATCCTACTAAAAACCAGAAGGGTTCAATTTCGAGATTTGACTCTTGATAAATTGGATTTATCATTAGCAAACAACTGATTTCCCGCAAAATGAAAGGGTTGAGGAGCCTTCACATTCATTATCATGAAAAATAAAACAAATGGTTATCAAATTTATTGCATCAGAGATACTTGTAAAAGTAAAAGCGAATGGCTACGAAAATTTGCCCATTACAGCAGTCCCCCAGTCAACAAAAATTATATTGGTTAAAGATTGGATTCGATGGTACAATATGATAACAGAGAATTCATTTTCAAACTGAAATGCAATTGCCTGCCTTCTGGCACAAAGAAATGGAGTAATTTTTCCTTCGATTGCTATTGTTGATTTGATCAGTAATCAAATCGTTTTTCTGTTATTGTTTTTTTTTTGCTTTGTATAATGAACACTTGCTTGGAACTGCGCTAGCGAATCACTCAGAACCACACTTTTTACCAGGGACAGTTCTGATACGGCCCCTTTTCCGTAAACGTACTGTACAAGAAAGTAAATAGCTTCTGTTAAAACATTTGTGATAAAGAACGGAAGGCAGCTGAATTACCTGAGGGTTCATAAATAATTTTAAAATTTCAGTCTTTGACTGCAATGAATCAATTAATTTCTTCCACGTATAATTTTCTAAGTAATTTTATTTTGGCTTCTCTTCATCAAATAAGCGTTTTAATACTTTTAACCAAGGGTTGACTCAACTGTACAGTATTTTGTAAGAGGGTGCAGAGTCAAAATGTCTGTCATCTTTTATTCCGTATTTTGAGCAACAATTTGACCACAGGGAATCTCCAAATACTGTACTACTCAGTACAAATTAAATATATCGCCCTATACAATAAGTCAAGCACAAGACTGAAAAAACTCCCGAATCCGCTCTCGCACGGGTGACACGTAGCTAAACAATACTACAAACTGACTCCATATACAGTACTGTCCGGTATTTATGTTTCAAGGATTAGTAAATGAAATGAGAATTCCACGTCAATAGGAGCTTGAAACATCAGCAAATCATGCAGACTGCTTCTAAGCGTTTGATGATTCGAGAAAAAAATTGATTCAAAAACCATTGACAACTTTTGCTACCTTTTCATTCATGTTAAACAAAAGATCAAACGAAGTCATGGAACTCTCTCATGTGACATACTTGAGCACATGTGCAACCCAGTCTGTAAATAATTCACGGACTAAATGCTCGAAGAATTGGCAACTGTATCGAAGGCATCTACGGAATCCAGAGTTGAATTTATCTACGAAATAATCAGGATACTTGAAGATTTAAGGGCAATCAGGCAAGAATGCATGAACTCCGGAATCAAAATGCAGCCATATATTTTTCGATGAGCGAAGTTGATCGTCGATACGATTTCAATCATTATTCGGAAGTTACCCGTTGGTGCAGAAGAACAAAAGGCAATGACAGGGTCAAGCACTCGACAAGGAAGTCAATTTTCCTCACGGCGGCACGCGTCAAAAGAGTGAAAGGAAGAGAACGGGAGAAAAACAAGTAGGGAAACATGGTGATCGTGATCGGAAAATTCGAAGGAGCAACTTCAGTCCGTGATTATTCTTCGACAGGTGAAATGCCACGGACGTATTTTCGTTGTATATCCCGGTGGAGACAATAGAGAGGTAGAACGTCAGCACTTGACCCGCATCCCTAGGTTAAGCACAATGCACGCCCATCAAGCTTCCTCGCACTTCCTTCCGTCACGCGAGCTTCTCGCCGCTGTCGCCCTGGCCCAGCAAACAGTATCGCGTAACGCCAACTTGGACACATGGAACGCCACACGCAACGAATCGAGAAGAACCGGAAAGGTTCCGCGTTGTGTAATGGTCCTTCATGCGAACAAAACAAAAACTTGGGCACTGACGTAACTCGACCCGCCCCCGCAGACGTTCGATCATCCCGGAATTTTCTCGTCGCCCACGGTGGCTCCCTAATGCGACGATCGCCTTTTTTCTTTGGAAACGACTCGGGTCGACGTCGGGTGCGGGCGACCTCGCACTTCGGGTTTGCCGACGCCCAGGCAGCCTTGAGGCGCCCATTGCGGCGTCCACGTGGATAACGAAAGAACAACCGCGTCCGCGGTTTGTTCCCAACCACCCCACATGTTGCATCGTTCCTCTTTTGCGCGACCGATTTTGCACACTTCACCTCATTCGTCCCTCGATGCGTACCGCAATCGCGGAAAGTTTCCCGAATACCCTTCGAAAGCCGTTTGTGAAATCGGAGGATGAATTTTTTCGACACTTTACAGTCAAGAACACGATCTTATCAAATATTCAGTTTGGAAGGGACCGTAATGCACGAATACGAACCGTTAAATCTTCTGAGAACTTCGAAGTCAACAAAAGTTTGACTGCACCGTATTTCCAAAACAGGCTTTAAAACTTTAGTCAGGAAAAAATGCCAATACAACTTCAACATCCTCCGTGGTCAGGCATTTTGGACGTTGAGCAGACCGAAAAAGCCAAATGATTACGCATCCTGTAAATGGTGATTGCCCAGTTCCTTAATGTTCAACAGCGAATCGAAAGTTATCCATGATAAATATATGAAACAAGGCTGAACTTCTCACGTCGGCAACACTTCAACGACGAAAAAGCTGAAAACTTCATCACTTTTCTATCATTACCATCAATATCGAGGCATACTTTACTCGACGAAAGGCACTTCCAACGTTTCTATGTCGGACGGCCATATTTTCAAAGAAAGGGCAAACGGAGCGGTTTACAGCATCAAAAGAGTGTTCAAAGCTACTCAGCCAGTTCCCATTTCAATTCAAGATGTACGAATGAGTTTTCAGCGAAGATCTTCATGAAGTCTAAGCCCTTCATGAGTTGTGATTCTCACGGATTCGCTTGATGTGAAGCTTAATAAAAATCTAATCCGCTGCAAGGTTATTTCGACCGGATCGCAGATTACGGGACCGAGATTTACACGGAATCCGTAGAATCATTCTAGAATAAACGCGGAAAAATTGTCGCGTCATGCGCTAGCTTTCATGATGCGACAAACTCAGGGGAGGCGTGAATAACAGTGATAACCAGAGTCGCTTACAAGATTATCGATAGCTGTCTTTGAGGCTGTTGCAGTACATTACATGGAACGCGGTATCTTGGTGAAGCTGTTAGGAAACGCAAGGTTTTCGAGTTCGAAACAAGCTCCCCGTGATTTCCTTATTTGGTGAGCATGCCATGAGTCGAGGACAAGAGCTACGTCCGACAAGGGCGGGAACGCATTTCACGCCAGAATTACAATTACAGCTGGGAAAGAGACAGTGTTTCTCAACTCGGATTGATTAGTCATGCTCTCTCATCAGCGCTGCACAATCTCATGCTTTCGCAGCAAGATTCGGACACCAGATCTCCGGGCAAGGGCTGGATTATTACAAGACGCGACGATAAATACTGCGGAGCGCGGCTTTCCATATTAGGGAAAAGGGAATCCTGGCTCACGGCAACATTGTGGGTCAAACGTCGAATCATCGCGCCTCGACGCCCTTGCGCCCACGCTTTCGGCTGTCAGGATTCGTTCGATGTCAGGAAAAAACCCTCGCTCGCCATTCCGAAACTCCCACGCGTGGTGGATAAACACTCGGCGCCGCTGCTGTGTTCGCAGTGACCATAGAACCTCGACGCGTTCCCATCTCGCGCATCTGTCCCGATTCTTCCAATTAACTCAGGTAGATTCGCGTCCCCGTCCCGTGATTCCTAACCCAAGTTAAGGATAATTCATTCAAGAGCCAAGAGACCCCATCTCTCACAACCTGGACTTCCGAACTTCGCTGGGATTTGCGATGAAAAATGTTCGTCCGTACGCTCGCTCGATCTCCGATCAACATCGGCGGGGGCAGACATTTACATCTGTTCGAACAACATGAGAGGACCTCTCGGCAAACAAAGGAAACAGAGTGCTTCCATCAGGGAACTGCCCCCGTCCGTAAACCCATGTCCGCCAAGAAAACATACAACAAATATGCTTCTGTCACGGTTTTACAAAACAATAAAAGATAAGTTCTGGACAGGTGAACGAAACAGTAACTCGACTGCCGCGCCTAACCTCGCCATGCGGTTAGTTTATGATTCCGGGCATAAAACGAAGCTATTTCGAACATCGAGATTATTCAGGTTTCGTCACGAAGGATGTCTCGAGAGGTGACATGACTCTCGAAAGTAACCGTCACTCCTTCTGTTTCGAACCTCTCCATCAGAAATACTTCGATCGCTGACTACTTGCTGGAGAAAAACATGTCTAAGCGTTCCCTGAAGAAAACACTAGTCAACTTGATGGACGTATCCTTCACGGAATGACGCTTTGAAAATAGGGTGAGGTGAATCATTCGCCAATAATTATAAAGGTAATCTTTCTTGGAAGTGGTGTTAATCAAAATGTGTCCCAGGTTCATTTGCGTGATAACCATCAAATAATTATAGAAATGTTCAGACGGCAACTGTCGGCATCGCTCGAGAATTGTTGATTTATCCTCGGTAATTGCTAGCCATTCAGATAATTCCAGCGATAAGTCGCCGTTCACTACGGACCACTTTGCTCATTACGCTCGTAAACGTCAAGATGTAGGATTAAAAAAATACAAATGGATCGCCGGCTCACACAGACTCAAGATACAGAAACGTCGAAAAAGTTCAGAATATCGACAACACTTCGGAACGGCGGAAGCAATTGTGGAATCCGTATATTGAGTTGTAGTGAACTTTTTACACCAGGATTCATTTGCGTATTTATGGCGGGAAAAGCTTTTGCTATAAATACTGTGAACGATCGGGGCGAATTAATAAAAATAACAGGCTTCGCACCTTTTCCTTTCGCGGAAATTATTTTCCTTTTCTTTGCAGCGAACTCGTTTAGTTCAAGATCGCGCGCAAAAGGAAAATGTGCGCAGGTCTGACATTATCTCTAGCAGTTCGCCACGATTCCCGAATGGGACAAATGGAAAATATCGCGGGAGCTGGAGTAGGGGAGGATTGTTTTCAATCCTTCCGAAGCACACCTCTACGGCGTCAACGCCAGTACGGCATAGCAGTATTTGCTTTCTAACATCAAGGGGGAAATTGCATTCCTTATTTCGCAAAGCGGACGAGAGAATGGAACAAACGAACGAACGAGAAAACGAACCAAAAGCTACAGCGACACACGTTGCATTGTCGTCATTGCATCGCGTCGAGAAAGCGTCGAGATTTGATCGCGCGCACAAACGATGGCGATAAGCGCGATTTCCGCACGTTGTGTCAACTCGTACGGTGCAGTTCAGCGCCGCGAGAGGGAAACGGGAAATATTAGGTCCACGCGCCACTGCGGAAAAATCCCACAAACTGTACCAAAAACAAATTTTAAAATAAGGAGTGAAGAAAGAACACTGAAAATTCCCCCCTGCTATCGTGCAACTCTATCCAGTTCCGGTGAGGAAAATGACTTCACTCGTCCGAGTATCCGGTTATTAAGGTGAACTGAAGACTCGTACAACACACACCGTATTTAGGCGTACATAAGAGGCCATAAATTGAAAGATTAACCTTAATTTTGCAGCCCTAAAAACAGGAAAAAAATCCGCTGGGAAATCTATTACTGTACATTCGGTCACCAGTCTGAAATATGCTATAAAAATATCGTACAGGGCAATGCAAAATTTTTACAGAATATCGAAGGACGAATGGACGATACCTCCGAAATTATTTTTACATCATAATTAAACTGTAAAAGGAGGTTCGCTAATTTTTGTTCCCAAGGGAAGCAACTTCACTGCATACTTCGATTAACGTGACATATTAAGAAAAAATCGAAGTCATGCATTCTGTGATGCGCATTTTGAATCGCCAAATTTGTTCAATCGGTTCACTGATCCAGAAAAAGTTCTGAGCTTGAAAATGATTTCTTGAGTTTACTAGGTAGTCAGACTTTGAATGTGTCGAAAATGATCATCACAGAAATTCGAATTAACCATACGAATGTAATATAAAAATCCGCATTGAAATTTACTCTGATTTCATTCTCCGTGAAAATTGGAAAAGAGCTTATATTTCTGCGTAAATTGGGTATTACCTCCATCATTGTTTTCAAGTCATTCATTCACGTTGTAACTATGGACGTCCTTCAAAATTTTAACCAACTGTATCAACAAAATTCAGGCTGATGTCGAAGGAAACTGAGCTCGCTTCTGCGCGGTTCAACAATTCAAAATTAAGAAGACAATTTACGCCATTCAATTATGCTTCACGGATGATAACAAGGTGATTTCTGTCGGCACTCAAACTCACGCATCGGAAAGAAAGGCTTCGACGAAGAGAATCCTTCATCTCATTCAAAGATTCAAGAAGAACAGAGAGAAGGGTGAATAGCAATCGTTAGGAGAGGGATTGGGTACAGAAAAGAAACAATAAAAGGCATTGAAGGACTCACCTTCTTGAGATGCTTGTTCACCCATTTCGTGAAGGTCTTCTTCTGGATGGCATCCCGCTCGTCTGAAAGAAAATTGATACGTTGCTCAGTCCACATGAGTTCGCCCCAGATGGAACCTAGCGTCCACGTCTCCCCATAACCGGAGGAAAAAGAAGGGCCGCAATCCATCGAACAAATTTCATATTCCACAACAGCGTTCGAAACAATCGACACCCTCCACTCACATCCCCTGATTAAATTCGCAGCGATGGATAAATTGTTTTGCAGTTTGAAGGAAGAAATGCATCATAACTCTAAACCCACAAAAAGGAACGAGTAGTTCGTCAAGCGTAGAGCGACAGACCCTTCGCGTCACGGCAAATGCACGCCGCAATCAACGCGCGGCTTTTCGATTCCTGATTCGTCGATGCGAAACGACTGTGGCGAAATTTTTCTCGGATTTCATCACAACTGCTTCATCTAAACATCCCTTCAGAATGATGCAGGTATTGGACAAAAATTTTTCGACACGGATATTCTAACCAGATGAAGAAATAACCTGACACAACGCCGATGTTTTCATCCTGATACTAACAAAAAGGATAAGAAGCTTCAGTTGTGTTTGTGAAAGAAGAAAATAGTGAATTCCATAGAGAAAGGATTTGAATGCTGAATTTAAATTACTGTATAAGCCGAATAACGTAAATAATGAAGGTTCCATTCAAAGCAAGCTCGGTAAATTCGAAAATTCAAGGTTTCCTAATTCCTGTATAGTGTAGAACAGTGCTGTATTATGATTTTCTACTTCAAAAGGATAGGGTCGAAGGCAAAAGTATGCGTCCATTCTTTCACCACGGACATCAACGAAGCTTTCATTTGAAAGCTTCACTATACTCCGCAGAATTCTTCGGAAAGTACTGTACAGTACACTACAGTACTGGACTTCACTGATTACGAATATAAGAGAAAGTACTTGCATGAATATTGTATCATAATCTCTCAGCTGTTCATAACCAAGGTTACTGCGGCCCTTAATGCACGGATGAAAAAAGAATACATTAGCCTCGAAAAGTTGTCGCGTTATTTTTCAGCTATTCCAACCAGATGTACTGTAAAATATGCTTACGCGTACTATATTTCACAGTGGTGGTGACAACCAATTGCAGTTACGAAGTACTGTACATCTATAAAATAGTCTGGACTGAACATCTTGAGAAAACTCGGGAAATAATTCTTAAATTCGAACAACTGGGTCACGACTCACGAGACATTACAATAGAACTCCGATCATCAGGGCAAATGACATTATTTTGTTGATAAAATAGAACGGTTAATCGTTGAGTTGTTTAAGGATGCACTGACATGACATAATATATTGTTCAAATCTTGAAAAGCATGAAACGGAAAATCAGGCAATCAAAAGAAAGCGAACTGTCGCCAGTTCGCAAAATAAGGTATAAAGGCCCATCAGTTTGTTCAACACGAGAAAAGAAGAAACGCCACGGTTTATATCGAAACCCCAACACGGAAATTCAAATGCATTCTAAGTTATAAATTTTCTTTAGATCGACCCAGATTGGCTGGAATTTTACTCCGTAAACTCCGTGATGTCCGCAGATGAGGAATAAATTTGTGAAGCATAAGAAATATCAGTAACAAATCCAAGTCTGAAGGGTAACGAACATCGTTGAACACTCGAATTATGAGAAGCTATGATACTCGGCACGGAGTTCATTCTCATCCGCAGGATTAAGATGAAGAAAGGCTCCCAGACAAGGCGCACCCTATTTCAGCACGTTTTAGGAAATAATGCCACGTAACACTCCAATAATTCTCCTACTGCGACATGGTGAACAGAAAAATGTCTAGAATTCCTCGGGATTACGTTATCAACTGGGTTTCGATTATTAGCTCGACGAAACATGAGCCGGAGCCGCTCGCAGGAATCGAACCATCGAAGAATTCCTAAGATAATTGATCGAACACGTTTGAAATCACAAGCTACGCCGAACGTTTCGGTTGAACTGGTTCTCTCTGGGCGTCAACAAGCACAACAATATTGGCAGAGGGGGGAACTTATGTGCCACGACGCACGTCGGAAAACTCGAGAGAAATATTTGCATGCCTCCGAAACGACGGTCTCTCGCGGGCGCGAAATCTGCACTGAGACTCATTCGGCGACAGGGAATCGGCGACTGTGATGGCGCGATGAATCGACTCGTTCCAATCAGTATCCGGTTCCATAGCTCGTAAAAATTTGCACGGGTCACGACTTCTCACGACGACCGGTCGAGTAAGCAGGACTATTTGTCAAGCCCTGGCGTCGCAAATAATGCAGCCGGAGTGCAGGACGAAATATTCCCAGTGAACCGACAACAACTCGAGTTTTCGCGACACGATCGGCGACGAAAGGAAAACATCATGGCGCGCACGATGACTCCGACGCGGAGCTCTTGATCTTGGGTGCACCGTTTCGGTCCACGGGTTGTCTCGCGCCGAC
The DNA here is from genome assembly GCA_905338405.1 of Notodromas monacha. Lineage (NCBI taxonomy): Eukaryota > Metazoa > Arthropoda > Ostracoda > Podocopida > Cyprididae > Notodromas > Notodromas monacha. The sequence continues at coordinate 244,588 of CAJPEX010000009.1, read as the reverse complement.
CTTGCTATTGATTTAGCGTTTCCCTGTTAATTGTCGGGAGAGCGAACGATATACCTACAACCAGTTGGATTTCTCTGCACATCAAATTCAAGAATACGTAACGGCACTTCTGCGGGGCTGAACCTCATTCTCAGTCTCAAGAAAGCATTCACTGCTACACTGCTACTGGAGCGAACACTTTAATGTGAAATCGGACATTCTGGTCATTCGGTATTTCGAATGACTCACTTTTAAGAAGCAGTCTATCAATTTCAAGCACTAATGTCTTACATCAAGCCGCACTCCGCGAACAGCTCAATCGCAACATATAAATCTTGGGATTCGGCTACATAAAATCATTAATGTCACCTTTTACTGCTTAACCTGACTGCGAATCATTCTCTCAATTTAATGAATGGTTTCACTCCAACGCAGAGACGTGCGAACAACTCGTTGAATTGTTCATTCTGGGCTCCTTTTGAAATGATTCACATTCGACAAGCCATGCTTGACATTAGGACTAGAACGTCCTACAAGTCGCAGAAAGATGATCGCACTCTCCAAATTTGAAACTAGTCATTCAATTATTGTGATAGATAACATTAATATGCATAATTCCATACGTTTCAGCCAGACCTGACGAAGATTATCATCACGAAGGGTCGGAAAATCTAAAAAAAAAAAAAAAACTCCCCATGCCAAAAACCTGTATACTGTACTTCTATTTGTTTTTGAAGTCCCTTTCTGAATAATCCTCTCAGAACAATGTACGATATTCTAGAGTCTAGATCTCCCTAAATCGAAGACTTCACGCTCAAACCTCTTCAAATGGAAGTTTCTGGAGACCTTTGGGCTAATGTTTTTGGGGGCCTAGGAAATACAGAAGCAATAAATAGGCAACGTCATAATTTTCAAAAGAAAGTGAGTGACTAATTGGACAAACGAACCCTGGCCTCAAAGTTGAGAATCTCGTCAAGTTATTTACAAAGCAGTTTAAAGCACAGAACATCTTCAATTTCAAATTCTGGTGATGAAATCAGAATTTTTCCTCGGAAATATGCTAGTTTCCTCAACTCAAAACCTTCCTAAGCAGAAGTTTTTCGCTGATCCTTCGGAGTTTGACTTGAGAAGGTTTGACTGTATCACAATCTGTCAAGATGGATTCATTTTAACATGATGTGAAAGATCGAACACTTTGACGTCAAATTGGTTATTCGAAGTCAATTTTAAAATGACTCGCAACAAAAACATGATGGAAATTGAAAAATTAATAATCTGCAATCCTACATCCAGCAGTCCTCTCGTTCACACAATTTAAAACTATTAATTCAAATGCTGGAATCTGTCAACACATCATGTACTGTATTCTTAAATTTAATACCCGTGTATTTCAACCGTATGTCGGATCATACCAGTTAAGTTGACACGGACACAGCTAAACGGAATCCCGAAGATATACATAGTACTTCTAAAGTTCGACATTTAACTTAACGCACGAAGATCAAAAATAATGTCAGAGCTGATCTCAATCGTAAATCAACCGTGTTCAACAAGGGTCAGGGGGGCTTGCTGAATAAGAGCCAATACATTGCTACTCGATTCTCAGGCATCCGAACACTTCAAACCGAACAATCTATCGTGAAGAGGCGAAGATTCCCCATCACATCTGAGATATAGATTATTTTCGCGGAATTCCGTTCACGTGACGGAACAAAACTGATACGATAGGAGATCGAGTCATCTCAGTTCAATAAATGAAGGTAAATATTTTTATTCTGCGTGCTCAGCAGTAAAACCGGAAAAAGTTCGATGAAGATTTCTGGAGGATGGAAAACGTCATCCACAATCGGTAAATTTACTTTGGCTCGTAAGAAAAACGATTTTTCTAAAACTTGAACACGTAAAATTTCAAATTGAACTTCTAGGCGCGCATAATGAAGTCTGTCAAGAAAAAAAAATCAAAATATCGAGAAATATGCAACCTCAAACTTTGTCATCAAGGTACTGTACACCTATTATTACTTAAAACCAAATACGATTTCTTTGACTGGATTTCAACACCTGAAAACGAAGGCCGCTTTTCTCCTTAAGTGCCCCAAGTGGGCCACCAGATGCTTGTGTTTCTGCGCGCCACTTTTATCAGCAAGGTTGCTTGAGATTGATTTTCATCACTGATGTGCTTTGGCTCACGATCTATTTTACGAAAACGTGAATATCACTAAAATTATGAAGCGGAGCATGATTTCACTTAAATTCAAAATTGCAGAAGACTTCGCGACCTTCATTTGAAGGTCACGGAAATTTGTATCTTGATTTTTAAGTGAGTTGTGAGCATCGGTATGTCGCATCGTGCGTTACGAAATTCTTCGATTTGTATTTTACATTTTTCTGGTTTCCAAGAGTTACTTAAGAGTTGAAAACCCTGTGCATACTGTATGCTTGTTTGTGTGTTGTATATAAACCCTGTGAAATGTGAAAAGAGCATATCAGTCTCATAAACAACTTTATCAGAGAACATTGCCTTTTCTTTTCCTTGTGTTCATGCCTTCTGCATTTCATTTGCTCGCAAGCTGCGTAATTGCTTGAACATCTCAATTCCCGCAATTTCGGAGTCTTCAAAAATACCCCTCATTTGATGTAACAAAGATTGTGGTTAATAACCTATCCATCAAGTATAAGAGTTGGTCCGTGAGTTGTCCAGACAAACGGGAATAATTCTATGAGAATTTTCATTTCTTAAAAACAGCTTGCAGATAAAATACCAGCTCATAGAGAGATATACAAATGCTCTTCATCATACTCTTCGTAACTTAAAATGCATTTATTTTACGGTAGACACAATGCACAAGCGACCCTGTGCTCGCTTGAACTTTCAGGAAGTGGAGGGGCCCGATCTGAAGTTCTCTTGTTCGTCTTTATTTAAACCTTCTTTCCCGATCCTTCCGTAGAGGATTGCGGAATAATGCAACAAACACTGAGTCAGTGTCTGTGGATGGCAAGTGCCCGATCCGCAAAAATTATTCATCAACCCGCGTAGTCTGAGTAATGAATACAGTAATTATATCTTTCCTGTCACCAAGACGAAAGACTGCTAGGGAAGTGACTTGTCAAGATTCTTACGAGAAAAACGAAGCAACGTCAGCTGAAATATCGCGTGAAACGAGACCATGAGGGAACCGTTCGCTGAAAATCACCCCGAGGCATCGTACCAATGCAACTTCCGAGAAAGAGTCAAGGTCCTTCTCTCAAGTTAATCCGTTATGGGGAAACATGAATTGGGATTTGTGAAAGGAATGGAGCTTGCTTTCAGATAAAATGAAATAAATTATCCATTCCACATGGGAAAAAGGAAGTTAGAACGGAGGACATTTTTCTGGTTACTTCATTCAAGCACAAGTTTGACCCGTGGTACCTGTACATCCCTGAAGAGTCCGCAGCTTTGGGTCATCAATATTTCGATAATTTGAGCCACATTTATGCCCCACATCATGACCATCTGATAAAATTCTCAAAATTGCTTCAATATGTCCCAAGAGAACGCGGGACACGATCATGAACCACGCCCATGAGAATTAGTCAGAACATCATAATAAAGTGAAGATACATAGAAACAAGATAGATATATATCGTGATTTTAGCTCCACCAGTACTCGAGAGAAAAATTGCAGAGAACGCTTCCAGGGACAAACAGAAAGCGGACAAATCAGTTTCACGCAATGAAACTTACTTCGTTCCGTATTAACTGAACTGAGAGAATCTCTCGCTCCCCTGATGTGGCTCGAATTTTTCCGGACTGGAACAGGTGAGTAAGTCCTCCAATATGGCTCACTCGCCATGTTAAGCTACTCCGCAAGAACGGATAGGTTTCACAACATAGCTAACAAAATCACTCAATTTCCGCAAAAGTTACACCAAGAAAGGCTTCGTGACACCATTCACGGCAACTAAACTCTCGAAGTTCGGACTGACCGAAAAAATCTTGCCAGTAGGAACAGCTGCCTAAGATAAGATAACACGCCTTATCATGCTTCCGATTTCGACTACGAAAAGATGCAGGTGGTTTACGGTAGACAAAAAATCGGGCAATGAGATATTATTCATCGAAAACGAGTAATTCGATGCAGCCGTGAAGCGAACGGCTAAAATCATACGGATTCCAGTTCGCACGTGCATAAATTTACCTTTGAATTTCGATAGATTTTCTTCGTAGCCATGGAATCGAGCTTCGTGGGGTCCACTTGTATCAGGCCCATCTTGGAATCCACTGGGATCGAATCCCAGGCGATCCTTGTAGTAGGCATACGTCGACATCATTTCAGCTATGAGCACATGATCGATGTCAAGTCTATGTCAGCACGCAATCGCGAATCACATTCACTCTTTGGAGTCTCGGTATTCAAGGTCACTCATTAATCATCGCATACATCGGAGGAAATTAACCATACGTTCTGAAGACGGCTTCGATTTCTCTGAACAAACAAAATTCAAAACTTCATAATGCACACGTTTCGTTGAAATGAAAAGCGTCACGGAGCATTCGAGTGGGAGCACCTCCAACATCTGTTCTGAGCAGTCACAACGTAATAGTGGTCACTCGAAAAGAATTTCTAAGTCGGGCCCGGCGCGACCACCTGGCTTCAGGAAGGACGTGAGCTTCGCCCTCCGAATATGCGGACGCAGTTCCCTCCTGTGATATCTCAAGTTGTATGGAATGTCGGTGGCTCACCGGCCGATTAAAGTTCACTTTTATTGTTTCACTTCCGTTCGAGGAAAAAATTACTCCGAATTCAAAAAATATATGAAGAGCATCGAAGATATATACAGTAATCACGGATTTACTTGGTCGGTCTTTAGGACTCTCTCACTCTCTTCTTTTAGTCAAATGTTCTGTAACGATATTTTTGAGCAGTTAATTGTTTTTCAGAACATCATTTGATTTTATGGAGCCCATTCGTGGCAAAATTATTTCTATGACGATTCACTCGTTGGTCCACTGAGTATTTTAGCAGGGAAAGTTTACCAGCTTAGGTTGAAATCACAAAGCGGACCATTTTCCTAACCCGACCATCTATATCCTGTTAATTTGTTTTCCACATTTTCAACCTATCTCGAAATAATTTTAAGGGCTCGAATTCAAGCTTGGTTCATCTCCGCCGGTTAGATTTATGCAGCTGACTCGACTTCCCAGTTCAGATTATAACAAAACTTGACCGCAAATGCTTGAATATCTTGTCCAAATTTACATCAAATTGTTCGAGGCCTTCAAAGAAAGCTGAGGTTGAATACATTTACTGTAAGGAGCCACGTTTTCATTCTCATTTGGAAACGGCTCACGATACGGAAAAATTGCGAGAAAAATCATAAATCTGTCTATGCATCACATTTTCGCAGATCTAGCTTGAGGAACCAATGATCGGGCCTCTGAGCTTTAAACTGAAGCGGTAACACGGTATTCTTTCAAACTGCGATAGAACACGAACGGGTCTCGTAAGCTTCGACGAGAAATAATATAAATCCCAATGCCATACAGAAGATTGATACTCGAGAAGACCTGGAAAGGCAGGCGACACGTTTTTTTCCTCTTTTTCGGGAACTAAACGGGGATAAGCTTGCTTACTTAAACTGAACACACGCACACCCCAAAAACTTCTACCAGCAGGTAAGGACATTAGGAACACAACGCAGTCGAGGAATCTTCACAGGATGAAACGCCGGCAAAAGAGCCGGATGGAGAAAAAACGGCCGAAGCCGTTAAACGTATGCGGGCTCAGGCGCGTGACCGCCGTCCTCGGCTCACAGCTTGGAATACGGCGGATTGGAACAGACTACATGGAGAGACAACCACCGAGGTTCACGCTTGTCCGCCAGCCGCCTCCGCGGCAACGCCGACTCTTCGTCTGTCAAAACAGCGCGCCGGCAAGGCATTGTTTCAGAAAATATAGCGAACGTTGCTCGCGGATACGGATTCCGGCTTTTCAATCGCGAATCCCCGAATATTACTCAGTGACAGGTGGTCGACTTCCCCCTTCCACGCGCGGTCACCCATCGAGCGCGGCTTAAAAAACAACCACGGATAGAGAACCAATTCCTAATAATCCACCATCTTCCTTCGGATTCGCAGTAACTCATAAATGCATCGAGGAGTCGCTATTAAGCCACTGATGGCTAATAAAAATTCGATATCGAGGGTTTGTTAACGCATATATAAGCCGAGAGTGAGGCGTGAACAAATTACAAGCTTTTGCTATGCAGTACAATACAGCATTTCTTACACAGGCTGCACCCCAGTTTTCGGGTGCACTTCAGAAAACAAAGGCCGCGGCGGATCACACAGTGAGTATGGCAGCAGCAACAACACAATTGAGCATGATAGTTGCAACGGATTTGCCTCAAGTCCCACAGAAAACTCGAGTACAGTAAAATATTTTTCGTAAATATTGTCGAATAAAAGGAGATATGGAATGAAATCTACTTTGGCTCATTAACAAAGGACAAATCCAGAATTTGACACTGAGTGATGCTCCTATCCATTATTTTTCAATGGAAGTTGCCCTCTTCAAAAGCAGGCCTCATGAAAAAAGCAGATACAATAGCTTGAATTTCATACTAGAAGACAAGATCAGCCGAATACGAATTTTCCGAAGTATCACGTTCGAGGCGCCAAAAAATCAGTGAATCGGTGGCAAATATTTGTTCGAACTTCGAAAGAAAAAAATTGTTTCCATTACGAGAAGTGGCTGTGGCTCCCGCCTTCGCGTACTGTATCTGGATGTTTCGACTAGAGCTCTTGGTTCTCACGCAACCCAAGCACATTTTCTGCCAAGACTCCCCAACCAGAACATTTCCTATGGTTCAGCGGCCACGTTTATATGTTTTTATTAAATGTGCTCGGAAATGCCGGAAACGTAGCAAAAGCGTCATCTACATTAGGCAACTTGAACGTTCCCGGAAAACTTCGGACAAATAACCAAGATTACAACGGCGCGCGTCGGTGGGAATATTTCCGTCTGTCATATGATGAACCATACGCGATTAGAAATTTGTTCGACATGCTTACAGCATTCAAGGATATTTCCCCTTTCCGTTATGCTCTCGCAGAAATAATCAGCTGATACTGAGCAGATAATAGAGGTCGTACAAAGGATGAAACACGAGGCTCTACGACCTTTTTTTTCCATCTCAAAAGCACGGTCTATCCGGATCAAATATAGAGTTACCTTATCTCACACAACAAATCTGGTGTTGATTCGAAAGCGAAACTAGATCATTCGCTACAATAGCATTATCACTCGTTTCCACGAACACCCGCGACCGAAAAAAAATGCTTACTTCAGCACATCGAAATCGATGAATCATAGCAAGGATTCCGGTAGTTCCCCACATGAAGTTCTACCCACAAAAAAATTTTGAGTTTTCCTCTATTCATATCAACCCAATATCGCGAGAGACCTTACGAGCGCACTGCATCACACAGCGAGAAAAAAGAAAAAATTTGTGTGCACGCGTACGAACCAAGAAAATCTTCCGAGCAGGAAAGCTGAGCATTATTCAAGAGTACTCACCAGCTATTCGTAACACAGCCCGGTCGGCTGGGTCGAGCTGAAGGATGCTGAGCGGCTTATCCTTCGCCCATTCTTCAAACGACTGTCGGTCGAATTCCATTTTTCGAGATCACGAAAGTTCAGTGCAAAGCACTGCAACACAATTCCTGCAATTCAAGGCATCGCGAGCACACTGCCTTCAACAGCGACGAGCATCCTGTAAAAATTCGCAGACGGCGCATGAGGAAAAAATTCCATGAATCTGAAACTTCCCAAGCTCCATGTAGCCCCTCCGAATTTCAACGCTCAAACTAGGTTGAACTCACGTAACACGATCTACGCACCCTTAACCTGATACATCGCAGATTATTCCAAGTCGGGAACCAGTAGAGCACACAAGCTTAGATTATGTGACCACACCGCAAAATTCTTGCGCGCCGCCATGATTGTCGACACTCTCGCCATCTATGACAAGCAGATGAAATAAAGAATCTCCTCCCTGTAAACCATCATCTTCAGCAACACTGCCCCATGATTCCCATATGCTGGCACTGCTCAAGCTATAAAATTGCACAGTATTTCACTGTACCACATTACAGCCCTATTGTTGTACAGTGTATCATTGTGCAAGGTTGACCCTATCATTGCACAGTTGAATACTGTGTGACCCCATCAGCAGGGATTTTATTCTAATATATAACTATAACATAACCTGACCTAACCTGAAGTGCCCTACTCAAAGTCTGTTTTCTGCAGGATTCCAAATTCTACAAAAACTGATTTTGGGGGCAGCTATGTTAAGTTAGGTTAGGTCATAGGTTATGAAAGAAAAAATATTGTTTCACTGAAATACTGTTTGACGTCATTCTGGCCAACGTTGCACAGTAATACATTGTACATTTGGGCTGTAACATTGCAAAGTATAAAGTACTGTCAAATGCAAAGTTACAGCCTAACAGTATAAACCTACAGTAAAAAATATTGTGCAATGTTAGGGCTGTAACACTGCACAGTATTTCACTTTACATATGATATTTAAGTGAAACAATATTTTTACTTACATAACCTGATCTAACCTAACTTAACCTAACTGCCCCCAACATCAGCATGTTGAATGATCGGAGTGTAGGGGAAATTACTTTGCGAAACAATGTTTGCCGGTAGATGTCACGTTCGCAGGATGCACATGTACTATATTCTGAGGCGGGCCACCTCATCTAATTGTAACAACAGTAAGGCACAGCCCTAATTCACAATTTTATCACCAAGATTTTTGATTTTCCTGCTTCTTCTTCAAGTGACACAAGAGCGCCCACGAAAAAAAAAGCGGATCATACATATCCTCTCAGCAGTGGGAATTCACTTGAAAGCGGTCCCCACATTGAGACTAATTGGCTACCTGTGCTCGTTAGACACCTTATCCGTGAAGAGACTGCCAAGTTTTCCCGATACTTTCAATGCAGCTTTTTAGATTTTCATAGCTTTCATATACCATGCTCTGTATATGCGCGTTAAAATTAAGAATGGACCACTCCGGTGACACTGTGACGTTATGAAAAAGCACTCCGCACGGCTCACATTGGACATGCTTACAATGAGCAGTCTAAGTCACACACAGGCACAGATTAGAAAGACATATGCAGCCACGCTCACGCCTTCATTCGTTTCATATTCGCTGTTTCACGATTTCAAGGAACCCGCTTTCTAATGCAGCGATTCTCACATGGATGAGATTATGTCGAACATCCATGACATTCACGACGATAAGAGCACCGCGTTCGGGTGCCAAATTCAATCAAATAGAAAAACAGAGCGATGTTGGACTCGAGAGTACAGAAAGTATGCGAGATACTGAAAAAAAAGGACCTCCCTCGGCGAATGCTGTCCACTTACAAGAAGCTCTCAGTACTGATCTGAAACGTGGAGAAAAGCTGTGGGCATCACTGGTCTGATAGTACACAAGGTGGGGCTTCCGAACGGGAGAATTTTGTGAGCGACATTCATCGACCACTCGAAAATACTATCCTTATTATCCTTACGACATTTTTTTTAAATTATTTTCTAAATGTTCGACAGGGTGTTCAATAACAGTGCACGAAGAATGATGCACAAATATTTTTTGGACACAGTTCATGGGCGGTAACTTTAATAGGAAGTGTCAACGTGGCGCAATAGACACGCTTAGCATACGACTGTCATTACTTGAATACAGTAGAATAACCATTACCGAAAAGGCTCACTCTAACGGGGGCTCGTCATTTAAAAATATTTTTTATAACCATGATGCAAAATCTATCCACGGCCCAATAATTATTGTATCATGCTAAGAGGAAAATTTATATGTGATCCTGGAAAATCTGCTCATTATACGGAATTGCCTCATTACTTGATCATACAACAAGCAATCCATGAATCATAATTGCCACACACAAAAACCCCGTCCTAAATAGAATAATCAAGTATCCCGAACTCGAACCAGTGGACTGACCAAAACTGCAAACCAGGAAATAATGGTTCTACAAAAACATTTAAATTCGAATGCATTCATCCAATCTTAAGACTTCCTGCAGCAGTTTAGAGGGTTTATAAGGGGGGTTTCAAAGTTAATATTTTTTTTATCTAAGCCTGCTTTTCTTCGAATTTTAGTACTTCAAGTTACAAACTAAATTGCAATTGTAGCTTTAAAGGGAGCTTAAAAGCACCATCACATTAAATGAAGCTTCCTGAAAATGCCTTCAATTAATCTTCATTCTGCGCTGAGTAGTGACTAGTGAGTAGAATGGAAATGGAAAGTTAAAAAAAAGTGGTTAAAAAGGAAATAAGGTATCACAAACTTTTTGGTCACCACGCATAAATGTTTTTTCACATCCTGTAATTTGTATGAAGCTGCTCATACAACCAATATATATGCTGCACATAACTAACACTCTTGTGAATAAATTAAGTCCAGGATATCATCGTTTTTCTTGCAAATGATGCGAGTAACAAGAAAAATGGGGTTCAGATTTCCCCGAGACCGGTCGCAGATCAGCATCATTCAACTTAGAACTTTGGAGAGCTACAATCCGACTAGTTTCAAAATTTTTCCAAAGTTTTCCATTCATCGAATGTTTCCAATGGTACCCGCATGCAAGATGGGATATGAGCTTTAAAACAATTGCGTAAAAGTGTTTTCATTTTCTCAGTAGCGACTTGCTACCTGAACTATGAGACCCCAGATATTTAAATGCTTCGAAATTCCTCATGTGAAGTGGAAAGGAATTTCGCCCACTGTTCACTGAGAGGTAATAATAACTCAATACCAACAGAGATGAAAGCTTCCTCATGAACAGACTACAGAAGAGGCTGATCATGAGATAAACAAATAGGAAATTCTGAGTGCATACAAGATAAATTTGAGCAATGCATCATCAAAAGATGAAAGAGGTCAATTTCCAAAATATGCCTGTAAAAAGAATTCAATGACCTAGGAAAACTCACCCCATCGCATAGAGATCTTCCATTCACTAGGATTCCCTGAAGATTTCCCAGCGGTACACTTAAGAACAAATAAATCTCCTATCAATCTGCCAAAGCGTCATCGCCGGGGGTGATACTGATCAAGAACACAAGAAACCGGTCTTGGGATGGGTGCCACTAGAACAGCCACGGTCATGGAATAAAATGTCAGAGCACGCCAGGGCACTGATGAATAAGAGTCCACTCTCATCCTCTGATACTGTAATAAAATAATGAAAAGTTTACAGCCCCGGCACTGGTATACAAGAATTGACCCACCGATAATTTCACACGCGCCGCCATGGCGCCATGACTTCGTCACTCTTGCCATCAATGGCGAGCGAACAAAATTAGCATGCTGATATGGTCCTAATTCTCACATGCAGCAAAACTAACTGGCCGCTTACTCTTACCCGCGCTAAGCGACTTACCTGCGAACTGTGAAAATTACTGGCCAGAGCTGCATCAAAAATACATTCACAGGGATCTTGGGACCAAGAGATTTATTTTACTGCTACTTCCGCGCTCTTATTATAAGTCCACCTAACCTACTACAGTAACACCTAAATGATGAAACCAAGAGTGATCTTACCTAAGCTAACCTAAACAAACATAATCATAAATGAAGAACCCTATAACCTTGTACAAAACTGAAAGAATATTAGCCAACAATCAAGTTAAGTAAACGGACTGGATTCAAAAATAAAATGGGAGAGATGGTGCACCCTTTTGATGACAAAATTACTGTGTTGCTGCATAACTCACAGCAAGCTCCGCGCTCCTCAATAATTGGAGGCGTCTCCGGCAGTGTTGCTGGATTTGAAGGAATTTTGAATTGGAAAATTAAGTTCTTTGCTTTGCCGACAGATGTCACATTTGCATGACACACAGGCGATCTGAGATAGAACACCCATTCACACTATAATGCCGTTAATTACACCAAGTACTAAATATCACAAGCCAGTCAAGGTTCAAACAGCTTTCGACAAAAATAAATTTCCATGCTTCTTCTTGGAGTATCTGATATGTAGCTTGTTCTTTGCAGCAATAAACAATGCGCATACAATTGCTTCCAAAGTTCCATCAGCAAGTATGCATGGTCTTGCAAAATTTTAAAAATAATGTTGCTCACCAGACACGATTTTTTTTGTCCATATCAGCACGCTGGACAAGAAATATGCATAAAAACTACGCTCCGCCTTGGCAAAGTACACCTGTAACAGGAAGTCTTCTTTGTCATCGCGATTCACAAGGTCAATAGCAGGCCTCACAAATAATAACATTCTATGATTCGACATCACTCTTGAAGGAAATTATGGAATTCCGCAACAAAAACTTCGCGTACACTTTCCTATTTATTCATCATTCCCTTGTTGCTCGCGCGGTTTGGCCCAACACAACAGAAGCCAAATTTTTCAGCATGCACGCGTGAGCCTTGATACGCTACTTCAAGGAAGTGCAGTGCATTGGGATGGCCAAAAACCACACAAGAACCAGTGCACAACGGATGTAGCCGAATAAAATCACAGCATTCCATTCCCAGCGCTGAAAACGCAGTTCGCGCAAGGGTTTCTCAATCAATACCTGATGAAGATTGGCTGAGCTTCCCACAACACATGTTTGTACAAAGGTTCCACGGTATCAGCAGCGGGGGAGAAGGCAGCTGAAATTATGACCATCCGCTTTCTTTGCGAAGAAATGACCGCCTGTGCTGAGTGCGCATCCCCTCCAACACAGGCACTTATTACCTAGAGGGGAGAACTACGATACGCTACGCTTGGCGAGCAGGGGCAACGTACCCGGCGAAATGCGGTAACATATCCTGCTAGTGAATTTGTCCTGTGCGGATAGATTTTCAGGTTATTCGGTCGACAGGCTTTGTTTGCGAGAAATGTATTGACCGCACAATTTCTTTGCAGTAAAACAAAATTGTCATAGAAACCCATTCAAATTTAGAGAAATTGAGATGAAAAAGGCAATTGTTCGTTACTAATGCAGGAAGAAAAGATCAAAATAAGACGTACTGTATTTTGGCGCTATAATGCACATTCTGTGACCCAGCCGGATTCACACTGGGGCACTGCCATCAGTTTATGCGGTAACAACATCTACGAGGAGTGAATGGATACCATATTTGTGCCTCGCATTGTTTGGTCTGATGTGCATCCCTGAGGACAGTGAGCACAGAGCAGCAAGTCTCCATCAGGAAGGCAAGGAATGCTGTGTACCTATATATATGATTTTTGCAGATCCGTTTTACGTCAATTCTCAGATTATTTCCGTGGTTATGTCACGATGGCTAGTTTCATAAGATGAACAAGTATCAATTGCTTTTTGGAGCTGCTTTTGGCCTGCTGGGCATACGATCTGCGAAGTTGCCGAGAAGGGCTTCTGTTGTACCTGGTGAAGGATGCTAATGTGGTGCCTGCCGCTTTACGGAAAATTCGTCGAGCACATGCAATAAAATATTGTATTCTCCGGATTTCCCGATTTCGGAGAACGTGATTTTCATTTGTTTTAGGCAGGAGATTAAATTATTGTGTTGCTGAAGTCGGGGGCAAATCTGGATAACCTGGATGATGGTTGCGCATAATCTTGATTTTATGCGAACCATGTAATTGACCTGGTTACAATGATTCAGGAGCGATTCGAAGCTGTTTAAAATATTTCATCGGGAAAATCGTACCGTGCTGTATTGAATTCGCTGCACTGTACTGTATTATGTTTACTGGTCAGCCTGCTGCTTCTTTCCATTCATGCCATAAAAAGTTTAATGCCTGTAAAAACTAATCTAATTTCCCATTAGGAAAATTGTACATGATGCAAGTGATTACTTTTGACGAATTGTAGACCCCTCCATTGATTTTATTGCTAATGCAGTATTGGAAAATTCAATGCGGTGCTTAGTTCTTTTGATAATGCAAGCTGTTAGATCAAATTACATCCCTTTATCAATTCCGTTTTTGCATTGTGCCATCCACTTTCTTCAAAGCTTTCTAATCATAATCTATTTAGTACATATCACCGTCAGGCTAAGCACCTTCATCACTTCAACTGGACTCCAATATCATTTTCGGCACATCCCGCCTGCCGTGCCCATAAATCAGTGAGTCACCTATCGAAAACCTTTATCTTTCCTCTGGTTATTTTATTGGTGTGCTGTATTATTTGTGCAGTGGGACGCAATCTTTCTGGACCTAATTAAATTATGGCGGAGAAACGCCGTTTCCTAATTTTCTTATGCAGTAAATTAATTTTGCAACACACTTTTCAACGCCATAAAATATTGTCTCAAGCCTTGATGACAGAAAGCTTATAGAAAATATGTCACACTACTCTTGTTGAAACAAAATTTCAAATATCCGTATACAGTGTAATGACGAGTTATTTGAAAGAACAAATTGATTTTCTCCCTGAAAACATTTTCTAACAAATGTATGCGCAGTCGTAAATTCCCCTTTCCAAACGAGGGTGTGATTGATTCTTGGAGCATGAATGCAAAGTGGAACCAAGGACAGAAATACATGTAAGTTTATCCAAACATATACTGTTCGATACTACCAGAAAATGAAGATTTGGATTTTTGAAATGTTAAGAACTAAATTAGGCGGATCAGGTGCAGGTTTTTATTCCCAGCCATCAACTTTGAGGATTCTTTTTTCTTTTTTCTCATTCGATCTCTGCTCAGGTTTAACACAGTGCGACATTATTTCCGGTTTTGAAATCATGCTTTTGGTATAAGTGCTGTAATGTAACAAGGAAAAGGAAGAATTCCATCTGTCTGAGCGTGTGCGTCAATACTTTTACATTCATTATTTGATCCCCTTGAGGAAAATTAGTAATAGACCAAGTTTTCTGGGGAATGAGACAAGTTAACTGATCTTGATTTTCAAAGCTGGTCAATTTTGTCTGAAAATTTTAAAACATCTGCGTATTGTGTAGGATGATTAAATTATTTTTACCCACAGGATAGTACTCAGACACAGAGAGAAAAAAGAACCCTTTGAGTCTAAATCCATACTGGCTATAGGTGCAGGCGGGACGAGAAGAACGGTAGGCTGACGTCGTTTTATTCTGAAGTTTACAAACTCGACGAACTTTCAAAAGAATTACATGCTATAAAGAGGAACCAATCTTATTTCAGTGAGAAGATGATTGAAATTACTCGGTGGGAACTTTCGTGAACTCTTGAGGTTGGCCAGAAAGATCTGGAACACCGAGCACCGTCCAACTCGACGTGATTATTTTTTAACGTCCATTTTGTCGCAGCCCTTTCATAAATAATTTTATAGACGGTAACCGAGGGTCAGCCTTTTGAGATATTCTATTCTGCGACATGGGCCGGCCGTTTCCACTACCCGTGTCGTCAGTTCATCACGTATATCCGTCGTCACCGCGGAGCGATTTGTCAGAGGGTATCGAGGCGTTCATTTATATCCGGGAGAAAGGCTTGAACATGTGCCCCGCAAGCGACCCTTCTGCGAAAAATTCTCCATGGGATGACGTGTCGTGGATTCTTACGGCAGCTTTTTTAATTTTTACGATGCAATCAGGTATTATGATCCCGAAAAACTGATTTTTATGTGTGTATCGATATCTTAGTTCTGTGGAATAGGATATGGCCTCTTGGAATCTGGAGTAGTGTCACGGAAGAACGAGGTCAACATTCTCATAAAAAACGGTGCTAATTTAGCTCTCGGAGGCGTTTGCTTTTGGATGTTTGGCTACGGACTGAGTTTCGGGACTGGTGGTTGGATAAACCCAATTATCGGATGGGGCCACGATGGAGAATTTTTCCTGGACAGTTCTGCAGCAGACATGGGAGACTTGTATTCCAAGTAAGGACCCAGTCTTCAGCTTCACAGTATTTATTCGCTCCTAATTGCGATTCTTTTTTTATCGGTATTAGGTACGTTTTTCAGTTAGCTTATGCTACATCGTCAACGACCATAGTATCCGGTGAGCAGTATATACTGTACATTCGTATAGAACGCAGAATTTTCCTTCATAATATGTAAGGCCTAATCTCTTACATATAGGTTGTATGGCAGAGCGCTGCAAATTCCTAGCTTATTGCGTTTTCTCGTTCTGGAACACGTTAGTCTACTGCGTCCCGGCAGGTTGGATTTGGGGTTCACATGGTTTCCTCCAACGAATGGGGGTGGTTGATATAGGAGGATCTGGTACTGTTCATCTCAGCGGAGCCGTAAGTCAACATCTTTCAATTCGAATCATTTTTATTCATGCCTCTATTTTTTGTGAAACGAGCAAACGGCCATCGAAAAGCGCGGTTGAGCCAAAAGGATTCCTCTGTTGCTTGAGGGGCGCATCGTAATGTCTTTTCGGGAAAGGTGTGACCTCTACTTATGTACAAGATTTTATAATAAAAGTAGCAACTTTTAATAAACAGATGTCGCTTAAAACTAAAAATAAAAAGGGTCATACTGCACGAACGTACTGTTTTTAAAATGTGGAAAAGGAATTTCCGGGATTCAGCACTTGGACCACAATAAATGTTGATTTTAGAATCCATTCCTTATTTCGGTTATGGAAAACCTGCGGTTCACTGCGTAAACAACTTACCCACACTGGAATGTAACATGATGTGAGAGAGTTCAAGTTAACTTTTACGCGTAAAAGTTGAAATTTTGAGCTTACATTTCTTTGTAAGAAGTTAAAATTGAATGAAATCCTTATCATGAAAAAACCATCCGGTTTTCTATAAAAATCTGATTATTTGTATGGGTTCCTGTACATATTTTATGGATTAACAGTATACTGTATTGAGCTATTGACTGAGAGAAGCTTGTGTTTATATACTAGATATCGACTTTTTAAATTGCAGTTCACGTTTGTAGAAAGTTGACGGTGACACATCCTCAGAGACTTTGGACAAGGGAGAGCGTTAACTGACAAAGAGACGTACGACTGCATGCTTTTAATTCACCCACTTGAACTCCTATTAAAATCTGAAGGCGGCTGCAGTAAAATTAGATTGTGTCACAGAAAAATAGTTTGTTATGTTTTTACGTATAATCTTAGGCCTCTCACTCGTGTGCAGGTGTCGGGACTGATTGGTTCCTGGTTTCTTGGCCCAAGAGCAGGAAGGTACGATTTAGGGATCGAACCACTTCCCATGGGCAATCCGACTACCGCTGTTATGGGCTTGTTCATGCTATGGTGGGGATGGCTCGGCTTCAATGCTGGGGCTACTTTTGGCATCTCCGGAAACAAATGGATCTACGCTTCCAAGTACAGTAATTGAAAACAAATTAAAAAGAAATTACGAACACTCTGGGTTCTCTTTCTCGCTCAGGTCGACCGTCATCACGATGCTGTCTTCAATATCCGGTGGTTTGACGGTGATGGGATTCAGGTAACCCTGAACACTATTTTTTCTAATGACGAGACTAATTCATGTACCTCTCGTTTATGTGGATTGCATTCGGAACAAATCGGAATGGCGTTTCTCGTTGGAGAAATTAAAGAGATACTGTAATTACATGAAGTGCGACTTCGGTGTCGTCAGAGGCGCATATAAGGAACGGGGATTGCTCGAAAGCAGTTCAAGTTTGCATCGCCGTCTTTTTTGTTTCGTTATTCTCTTTAAATGAGAAGGAATACAAATACAAAAACGGACATCGTTTAATTTCATTCGAGAATCGAAGTTTTTCGACTGTTCAACGTGGAAAACAATTTTTTAGAGACCCTGCCGAGGTCTCAAACCTTCTTTCAAGTACTGTATAGTGGGTCACACGTCGCAGGATCGCCAGTAATTTTTTTTTTTTTTTTTCGGCACACGTCTCTTGATTCGCGTACAGTATTTGGAGGACTGACCCGGGCCTCATCAATTGACAACATTTTTTTAAAAGTTAGCTCCCGAGAATCGCGATCATTATTATTTTTTATCGCTAGTGGATCTTCGACGTCCTCGGTCGCCCGAGGGATCATCCCCTGCGGAAGCGAAATCAGGCCAAAATCACGGGGCGGCGCGAAGGCCACTGCGAAGCAGCAGTGTTTTGTAACGAGCCTCCCGCGGGGTCCGGACTGATGCTCCCGCTTGGGATCTTTCCGCGTGACGCAAATTGCTGAAAAATTCCCCGTCTTGAAAGGAGGATGGATCTTATAGAAAAACGAGGCGATTTCTTGAAGCCTCAGCAGACCGCTCGCTTTCCCTTCGGGCCTGCCGTGCAATCCATCAACGCGAGTCGCGGCTCCCTGGAGAGCCGGCACCGAGAATCACCGAAAACGGCGGCACCGGTTAGCAAGAAAAATCGGCTTTCAGCCCTCGATCCGAACAAGATGCTACCGACTGCGCACTTCCCTGCCCTCATCTCGGCAGCCATGTGAATCCCTCAGTTTTCATTCCCACCATACGCGTCATATTCACGGAAGAAGATTATTTTAATGAGATTCGAAGGTCTCAGGGGATATACAGTACTTGCGGCTAGGGGCTGTCAGGTCGTGGGTAAGACTGTCCATGAAAAAATAACATGTCACGCGCTGAACCGCGACTCCCGTCTTGACCTTTCATCAATTACTGCGCTTCTAATCAATGAATTTGATTATTGAACACACAAACCCTTCAAATTTGAACTGGGACGGGCCTAAAAAAATTCGAATGAAGGAGTTTTTGAGTTAGGGAAACCAGCATTTTTGCGTGGAAAAATTTGATTACTGCAAAGCAAGGTAAAATTTGTGATATTCTGAGCTTTAAACTGCTGCATAAAAGAACTGTCAGGATGCTGAACTTTGAAGCAATAAGAATACGTTTTTCCAATTAGCCAGCACCCATGCTGTTTTGGAAAGCTTCAATTTAAATTTTTAATGCTCTTCTCCTGCCTGGGTCCCCATAAGGATATGCCAAAGGCCTCTCAAAATTTGATTTGTTGAGGTTTGAGGGCAAAGTCTTCAAGTTATGGAATTCTAGCTATATTGCATTGTTCTTGGGGATTTAACAGGTCCGGGACGACTTTGCAAACATTCGACATAGGGAGGTCTTCAACTTACGCGATGCTTGATGTAGAATGTTTGAACTGCATTTTAAATAAAAGCGAACCGCTATGTCCTCAAATTGACTGAGGAGCATATGCATAAATACGCTTGCAGCTGTGAAGCCAAGAAAGGTATTTCACAATAGGTGAATATTTGTTGGTCGCGTACTCGCGTGGTAGTGGGGTACACACTTGAGCCGGTATTTGAAGACGTGTTAATCCTGGTAGTGATACAACTTGAAATCTCAGCAGTGAAGAACTCTAGAAACTAGATTTTCTGAATTGTTTAATGCTGGGCTTTTCAACCTTTTTCTGGATTATACTTTCAAGATGACAATAATGCCTGTGAACCAACAACTAGTTTAAAAGTACAGAACCAACTTTGAATATCAACTTGGATACATAAATTTTCGGTAAACGCATATTTCAAAATTTGATTACAACGTCCTCTCTCCAAATTCAATTTTATTGCGAAACATTTTCACCAATATTTTCATTCAGTTACTCCTGTAATTTAAATATGCATGTCAGCTATCACGTACCACTTCTTTGAAATCCTAGCTCTAACTTTCCAGCATCTCCTCGTGTACCACCTAACTGGTACCTGCATATTCACTATGCAGTGGAACGCCTACCACGAACTGAACAGCCCTGATCATCCTAGACCTAGAGTAATGGTCGAGGAAGCGCATTTTTGTCATTTTGTTTAAATCTTCGCTATTCGACCTCAACTCGAGATACATTTACTTTGGAAATCCGCCGCAGTTTGATCCAAGACAGAGGTCTCTACCTGGTGGATCACATGATATATGGAGTCCTCGGGTCTTTGGTGGCGGTGTCCGCAGCGAGCCCTTTGCTGAGAACTTGGGAGTCGCTGATAGTTGGAGCGATCGGTGCCGCATTGGCACTGGTGAGCGCCAATTTACTGGATCGATTAAAATTCGACGACCCGGTTCGAAGTTTCAGTGTGCATGGTGTCTGTGGAATCTGGTGAGTAAGAAATTTCGTTGAGCATTTCACATAGAGATACAGTGAAGTCCCGAGAAGCGGACATGATTACTGCACAGAACTGTACTTCTCAGACTGTGTCCATCTGTTGGAAAATCAGCACGTCAGATAACATTTTCCCATAGATTTCAATGTGAAACTTTCTGATCTCATGATCGGCAACAAAATGGAACAAATATCCAAAAAAGCAGTACTGTATACTGAGATTATTAACAATAAAAGCTCCTTTCTTTCACCAAATATTAAACCCGTGTCGCTTGTAATGCGTTTTTTGATTCTCTGTGTAAGTCCTTGAACCAAGTAAACAATCCCACCTCCCGGCATTGGCTTCTCATTCTTCCTGATTGAGCTCATTCACATTTTTATTTTTCCCCAGTTTCCAACATTGTATCCATTTCACACAAAAATGTTCCTCTAAGAACATTTTGCTTATCAAATCCTACGGCTCAATCGATTGCCTCCTCGTTGTAAGGAAACCAAGCAATGTGCATCTGACCTGATGACTACAAGCCAGCGCAATCCAAATAAATATGATAGATCCCGATTTATTTTCCACTCATGCACATGAGTCCGATGGTAATTTTGCTATGTAGTCATGATGCCCTGACGTGTCCAAGTTTGAATTTGGTCATACAGTACAGTACTGAGTTTTTCCGTCGTGCTGCCCTGGTGCACACGTATATTCACCAGTGAAAAGCGAACCACCGGTTAGAAAAGCTGTGTTAGAAAACATGGAACATCGATTTTTAGGGGATTGCTGGTTGTGGGGCTTTTCCCTGACAAGGACAATTTGGTGGGCTATACCAGGAACCGAGCAGGTCTTTTCAAATCCGGCAGTTTCGAGCTACTGGGACTCCAGACTCTGGCCGCCGTTTGCATCATCGCCTGGAGCGGAATCACCAGCGGGATCATCCTCTGGGTAAACTCGCGTCGGATATTCGACTGCATCATTCCTTACCCCCAAGGGTTTAACGCGGCGTTGAACTCACACAGATTATTGAAAAGACAATCGGCTTACGTTGCTCCGCGGAGGAGGAAATCGTAGGTCCGGACTATTCGGATCATGGGATCCGCCACGACGGAAACGCGGACCTGATCGAGTGGTATGAGCATTTCAAGGTTGGTGGTCTCATTTTCTCTTCCCCGGCGACAGGTTCTAGCCGTCGTCCGGGGATTGCTTTAATTTCTCATAAATGTCGAAACCGCGGAACACCCACGCTTTCTGATGCACGTGGTCTCCTTTTTCTTTCAGAGCGACGAAAAGAAGCCCGGGTCATTGGACGAATCCGATAAGATTTTTTCCGCGTTTTTTCGTCGCCGCCGGCGTCGTTCCATAAATTTCGTCATGTAATTTTCGAAGGGTATGCTGTATTACCTGGTAATTCACACGTTATTTGACCCAAAAAAGTGTGAACATTTTAAAGAAAGTTTTAAGCACTTGAATGAAATTTTTGTTGAAGGGATGTGGGACAGTGCAGAAGACGAGGAAGCATCCCAAAATCGTCCGAGGAGCAAATGTGGTGCCTGGAAAACGAAAATATCTTCTCGTGATGGATCTCGGTGGGATTCATTCATTCATAATTTATCCGACAGTATTTTAGACGGTGATCGGCGCTTTTCAAGATATTCAAAATGTATGAGCCAGGTTGTCTGAATTATGTCTACCTTTTTACCGTTTTATACACTGCCCTACCTTCTTTGACACAAGTTTCATGTTCATACTGTACATTCCTATCTGTCTGAAATATTCAAATATTTGTGAATTAATTAGGAACGGTGTGAATTGCCCGGTGTTTGAAGGAATATGACTTCAATTAATTGATTTAATCTCGTAGATGATTGTTGTCGCCGTCGAGGCACGTACTGCTGAACAATATATATTTGTCCGTCGCAGAAATAGATTAATAGTTCAGCTAATAAAAGCTGTCAGAGCGAAAAAATGCAGTCCTTGGTGTGTATTTCGTTGGGAAGAAAAAGGAGTCACGGTCAAGCAGTCGCAGCTAACAAGTGAACCCTGCTTCTGTATTTCCAGCCTGCATAAGAATGAATGTCGTCACCAGCCACAGTTGCGCCGCGTTATCCGAGAGGAAATAACAATCAGGAGCAATTCGCGACATTCAAGCAAATGCCAATTGATTGCCCCACACTAAAACGGAGCTGACCGGCTGAAAAAATTAAAGCAAGACTCAATTCTTTTGCTGCGAATTCATGCAGATAAATGCTAATTTCCGAATCCTTTTTTTATTCGGAATCTATAACCACTGAAGCGAGCACAAACAAACAAATAGACGGAAGTTTTCATCCTACGGAAATTAGCGTGCTTTCTCGAGGTTTATTCTATTGATGAGAGCTGGTGAGATTCTCAAAAATTTATTAAATTGACTCAGACTTCCTTGTTCGCAGCAACAATTTCTTCTATTGATTCACGAAATCATTCGACGCGAGCGTAAACATTCTAACGCGGAAAAGTTCGGACATCTTCAGGTATAAATATTTTCATTTGTAACCCCGTAGAAATATTCAATTTACGATCTGATTTTTAGTATCCGGCTTTTGTTGAGGAAGCAAATCTTAATTGCCGGGAAATTTACTTCGAATTGTTGAATGATCATTCAAGCGAATGACACCGCGATGATACTCGGGAAAATATTTACAACGTGTTGTTGAACATTCAAACTATGCAGTATATTTATTTTCATGGACACTTTTTGCTTCGAAGCAGGCTGATAATTTATTCGGCGAAGCGTATTGGCGAAAAGATGCGAAGACCTAGACTTTTGCTAAGCTCGCCGTAGGAACGGAATGCGAAAGAAGCGGCCCGGATTTCGTTGTAGAGAATGAAGCGACTGCTCGTCTCTTTTTGTTTTCACTTCGGCAGTTGGGAAACCCGGGATGGGCAACTTAAGTAATATTACTCGGGTTGCGGGTTCACGCGGGATTCCGGTTTTTGCTGGTTAATTTCAGGTGACCGCACGACCGCCGCCGCGCTGCGGCCGAAACGCATGTGTCCGTAGTCGTCGAAGTGCGGGCCACGTTTGCCGAACCGCATGTGGCCGTAGTCGTCGAACTGACGTTTGTCCGAGTCGTGGAAGTCCATCCTGTCGGGGTCCTCGAAATCCGGCGACGGCATGTCCTCAGCTGCTGCGGCGGCTGTCGCGCCCGTCGCAGGACGAACCGCCTTCACGGGGTGTATGAACAAATCGTGGGGAAGCTTGGAGTTCTGCATCCGCTCCCGCAAGTACATGAGGAGTGATTTCATCAGCTGACGGATCTCAAGGTCGCGGATGTCAACTGGTGTCGGCGACGCCTCCGACGTGGCGATCAACGCCGCCCCCACGATGAAAATACCTATAGCCCATTGCCTTCGCAGCCCCATTTTTCGCAGCCGAATCCACTTTCTTTTATCTATTGAAAAGATATAAAAAACCCCCGTGAACATTTTTATTCACCGAAAAAAAACCAATAATTTCATCTTCCCAAAATATTGTCAGCGTCTGTTCCATCGCTATTGAGTGATGAACTCATCACGGGATCACCGATTCGCACCGCACTTTCAAACTTCCAAAAATTAAAAGTAAAAAAAAAACTCAGAGTAACAAATTCTGTCACCTCCATCCGATTGGTGAGGTCATTTCCGTTTTTCGGAAAGATAAGAACGCGCGATTCACCGAGTTTACGCGACATCCAGCCGCATCCCAATTTTGGCAGAAATTTCGAGGAATGTACTGTACCGTATATGATAAACAGGGTCACGTAAAAAGCTGTATTTTTTCACGCATATTTTCTGTAAAACCCAGTGTGGGTCCCCCAAAATATTCTTGACAAACATTTTCAAGTGCTTTAACCATTCAATGTTTGCTCAAAACTATCGATTAAAAAAACTCCATGTTTTGGTGAGCCACAGAAGTAAAATGCGAACGACAGGCGTATTTTCTATTCATTCCATTTGAGGAAACTCACAGGATTCTCTTGATTCTGCTCATCACGATATATTCGTAGTTAACAGCATAATCTCTGAACAAAAAGTCCACGAGAAATCAGAATTATTGCAAAGCGCCCTTTAACCAAACCTGGAACCAGGAATCACAAAAGTTGATTTTCGGACATTGTTAACGAAAAGATCGCGTTTTTGACGAATAAATTATGCCCCATGCCTGCATATTCAAGACCGCATCATTTGCTTGAATATAAAACGCATTTCTCATTCTAGAAATATTTTTTCAAAATCTTTCTAGAATGAGAAATGCGTTTTATAATCCGAAAATTGGCAAATATACTGTACATGAAAAAATGAGCGATCGAATATAAGACACGCTTTAATTTTTTAAATCGAGGCGTTTTTACATCTGATGTCAGATTTAAAGTACAGTACATTCATTTGCGCAAGAAATCAGATTTACATTCCATCAAGTCTTTATAGCTACGTCAAAAATTCGCAGGTGACTGACACAATTCTGAGTTATAATTCGGATTTCTGGTAGATTTTTTTGGTGGAATATGAAACAAAGACTGATTGAAAAAAAAAAATTAATACCGCGCAGGAAGGGATTCGAGTAAGTACGGTACACGCGTATGTACGAGGTATTGTCTCTGGGAAAGACTCAGCATACTCACAAGCAAAAATGGATGGACGATGAAAGCACCGGAGGTAATCTTCGTCGAGATGCGGGAGGTCACCGCGATTTCAGCAGGAGCGACTGCACGTCAGCCCTTCGGTCGACACCAAAATGCCTAGCGGAGCGACGGCTCTACCGACTATATATATCGAGAAGCTGGAACGAGCAGAGTTCTCTCAGGGGCGTCTTGTGATTATAAGCGGGGAATCTTTCTCCTTTGGCCGCTTCTCTCGAGGAGTGGGCAGGGCCTTCGGGGAGAGAAAAAGTGCCTCTTGCGCCGCGCCTCGCCGATCAGCGCTGCGCAATCCCGCCGAAAAGACGTTTCGGCTGATTTTTTCGCACCCCTACGCGTCAGGTTATGTGACTCGCATTTGGGAATAGGTTCAGGGAGAATAGATAACAATGCAACCATTATATGCTGATTTCGTCCCGCGGGAATCTTTTTTTTTTCTTTCCAAATTCTCCGTGCGTGGGTGAGGGAAAATCCGTCGTGAGAAACTTCTTTTTATTTTCAGATTGTCGCTCGACGAAACCCTGTATTCAGTGATTTTTTGTTTGTTTCACAGCATCAGGGCGAGCAATCAGAATTCCCTTGGCATCTATTTCAACAATCTACACTTTAGAGTGGTGATTTACGGCGGATTTCTAAAAATATAACACGAAATACTGTCTTTGTCTCGAACCGTGTGCTTCAGAATTCTCATAAGTCACTCATAACATGTAACACGCCTTAAAACATGACTGGATGTATTATGAAACGTGGTCTAGTGAATGATTCCTCTCGTTGGTATCCTGATTCCTGAACCGTCGGAGCTACCGCTTTAATTCAAAATTAAAGATGTATCTGCAATATCTTTTTAAAATGTTCAATTACTGCATGGGTTCTTAAGTTGAATCGGCATGAACACTCCATAGTGCAGTAATCGGAAGAATCATGGCCATAGAACAATTTCCCACTTTTTTGCATTTTTTTTACTTATTTATTTGTACATTTGGACTCAATTTCATGTCAAGGGGTAAGATTCTGTGTTGCTTTCTTCTGCACAGTTATTTTCTGACACAGACTTTGAAAAGTTCGCTTTGAAATTTCGGAGATTTTCTCCAATTTTTTTCGATCATGAGATGTAAAAAAATCTTCAATAAATCTTCGGGAAAATGCGAGCCAACAAAGCGCGGAGATTCCAACTAATAATGAACACAGCTTGAGAAGTAATTTCATTTGGTTTAAGGGGCCACACTATATTTATGGTCCTGCATATACAGGGAATATTGATGCAGAGGTTCTTCTTTTAAATTCAACGAAAGTCTGTCGGGACCGAGGAAATTTTTATTTTGTTTAAAAATACCTATGTATACAATAGCAATAGCGTCGTAGAGAATCCACCACCATCACTAGCTGACTATCTAAACAGTATTCTGGTCCTTTAGAATACTGTATCTAGATTATTATAGAAGTCTAGACTCTGGAGTACGTGATCTTCGTTGATCCAGTTCACCGCGCACGGTTTTTTGTTTGTTTGCAAAATAATGAATTGTGAACTTCTGGTATTTCGTGATCATTTAAAGTAAATTGCCTAGATGACGTTCAAGTTCTTCGCATCATATTTAGAGTATAAATTCCCGAAGTTTACCTTTCTTTCGGTGACGCACGACCATTTTCCTGTCGAGTATTTTGGACCTGGCGCTTCGTGTGCGTAGAAAACGGCAAGGGGACGGAAAAGCAAGGAAAAGAACTCGCGTGGCTCGAAGGTAAAAAATGCGAGGATTGACAGGGGTCCAGCGGGGTGCCAATAAATTGGCAACTCTTCCAGCGAAGGAAGGAACTACAAGGGGTGCCGTAATAAAAGTGCGTTCCAGCAATCGTGCTTCGAGGCCAGTGACGCAGAGACGGAGTTCTTAAAATTTTGGCGACGTCTTTTGTGCCTGCGTCCCGGGAGACTTGACCTGACTAGCAGGAAGCAGCATAAGCAACCTTGGGACTTAAAACTCCAAAGGGACTCACCTCAGAGCCTTTCACATCCTCAAGTTCTAATTAAATTTCGTCCGTCACCACGGAAAATTGACGACGCCCACAAATTGCCCGTCGATAAACATCCCCGAGGAACGGATGCCGGGTTCCTTCTTTCCCCAATTATCCTGTGCCGGTAAATGAGGGCAAGAATAATCCCTCCATACATTTCCTTCGCACCAGACTGTGAGATTAACCCTCAACAGCGCATCAATTTATGAGGTTGCCCCGGACCTACTCAGGTTGCTTCTTGACTTCTCGGCTCTGTCAATATTAGGCAACGAAAATGCTCAGTTTGCCAGAGCAAACAATTTTTTCCTCTCTCCCGACCTTTCGAACATGCTTCCTACCCGAAGACAATGCTTCCCAAGGACTCCTTCGGCTTGAGGGCTTCCGAAAAGCTCGTCCAAAGGCTACGTGAAAAGAAAAGCGTCCCTTCATCCAATTTATCTTTATTTAAGTGACGACGTCTATTTCTCGCAAAGCAAGTGACACGTGACATGAAGGAATTTTGGGTTCGATTGCTTGTGGTTGCCAGGTTGTGCTCTAGTTTTGGGCTTTTCAACCGCTGTTACTTTTATTGATGATCCAGGTGGGAATTGAGCGTATTCTTCTACGAAAAAGGCGTTATGATTTGAATTGTCAACCACGGACTCATTGTTCACATAGCTCAAGGTAAAAACAGATAACTGGGGTAGAATGATCTACTGAAAAAGGAAGGAAAAATTCGAGGTTAAATATGAAGCATTACATTCCTGATGCGTCCGAAACCCAAGCTGAACATATTTACATATACTGTAGTTCCAAATTGAGTGAAATATTTGAAGCCAAGGGGTACTCCGAACGGATGGTCTACCATACAAGGAGGTGCTGGTACGTGAATTAACGCTAATTAGTTTTTAAAGTGGCAAATTCAACAAAAAGTCCAAAAGCCAAATTCTTATCTACTGGAATGGAATTATATGCTGAGATTCCAAAATCTTGACGAAGATTCGATTTAATCAAATATTAAAATAAAAATGCATACACAGACAACAGGTCTTTGCGTAAGACCACGGTTTAGTACATGGCTTTTATTTCCAAACGACGCTATATAGGTGCAAGCTAAGAAGTCTCGCTCAGACGGCAATTCTCTCATTGCTTTTAGAGTCTAATTTAGAAAAATCGGTCACAATCTCGTCCCACGCGTAAGCATTCGGAAAGAATTCGCGACAGAAAGCACTGTGCACAGGAAATAAACTCCCGAAATCACTCCGGTGATTATACATTCAAGAATATTGTGCGCGTTTAGAAAGGCGAAGAATTGCAATTTTATTGGTCACCGTCGATTAAATTACGACAAAATATATTTGCGATGACCGCGTGCGAATTTTTCGTTGCTGATGAGCAGCAAGCATTTTACCCAGCAGCGGTCGTAGATCCACCGACTCTGTCGTCATCCGCGGGCAATTCGACATTTCCGCTGGAATAAGAGAGTCTCAGTCAGCCTTTTCATTGAAAGTTCACTTAAATTAATCAAAGAATATACGAATAATTTTTGTCCATGAAAATCCAATGTCTCGTGTTGGATCTTCAATAATGCGAGAAATGAGTTGGCATTCGGAACAATTTTGTTCTCGAAATCTTGACCTCAACGCTTGGAAGAACATCTCGCAATCGACGGATGGAGAAAACTTCTTCAAAAGTGTTCAACAAATGGGGAACATTTTGTACATGATGGAATAGTCAGGAAACCAGAGAAATAATCATTCAAGAATGCTCAACTCACGGCAGACCCTTGAGATCCCATCGCATGAGAGCACCGTCGGAGCCACCTGTGTACAAAGCGTCACCAACGACCGTGAGTGCCGTGATTCCGGCTTCGTGGGCTTTGAAAGTGATCCTCAAAGCTCCAGATTTGGCATCGAAAGCCCGAGCCATCGTGTCTCCGCAGCCAGTGAACACTGTCAATAGGTTTCAGTCACTTTAACTTCGTCTCCATTATATTTTTCATTGAATCAATTATGAACCGCTGGCAATTAGACCGCTCTCATCGCTCTTCGAATGCAAATACCATGGAAACTGTCTTATTCGGAGTTATTCGGGCCTAAGACCGAATGCAATACTCCAGAATAATAATAAAAAAACATGCAAGTTCCCGCATCCAAACCCCGCCCCTCCCCACACACATTCACCCAAACACATTCTTCACATCAGCTTGGTAAACAGATAAACAAGCTGTTCAAATTAAAGGACAAGGTGTTCAACCTGCTCCCAGATAAGGTTTAGTTGATTAAACAATTTGGAGAGAATCTTTGAGGATAAATCATATGAGGTTAACAGATTATCTTGATCCTCTAAGATTTTGGAAAGAGTCTTTTCATTGGATTTTAAGAGTCCCAAATCTTTTTGAAGCTCATTTCTGTAGCTGCTGGGCATAAGAAAAGAAGGTGCTCTGGTGATGCATCAAGCAATGTATTTATACAATTCAATATGTAA
This sequence comes from Notodromas monacha, assembly GCA_905338405.1. Classification (NCBI taxonomy): domain Eukaryota; kingdom Metazoa; phylum Arthropoda; class Ostracoda; order Podocopida; family Cyprididae; genus Notodromas; species Notodromas monacha. The sequence goes on along the minus strand of CAJPEX010000009.1, from coordinate 215,466 downwards.
GTCACTCTAAGTCTAGAGTGATCTGACGATGGTATTTCAGCTTGGCTAAAATAAAAATGAAACATGGATTGACTGTAGATTCAGAAGTGATTCCATCCTTTCCCGTCAGCACCTCGCCCATGCACGTCGATATCTGGAGGACGGTTGAAATACGTACATAACAATCTAATGAAAGCCGGATTTCCACAAGCGGAGATTTAAAATTTTGTTTCGTGTATGCCAGCTACCATCGAGAAATGAAACGGCCTTAGTTTTTATCATACCAATTGATACATACGTTTGGAACATTTTTCACAGAAGGCTACTATAGCAGGGTTCAATAATATGGATCCGAGGTTAAATCGAATTCAGCTTCGATCAAATGCTGTGCCGATCAAATGGCTGATATAATGAAAACACAAATCTTCTTTTTTTGCCAACAGATCGTCTCTCAACATTTCGTGTTCTTATTTTGTCGACTATTGGAACATCTTCTATAAAACCCATGTTCAACAATTAAAAAAATTTCTTCGTCCCAGTGAACCTTTCTTTGACACGATTTTCACCTGTTTTATCGCTCGCCTTAGCTTTAAAAAATGAAGATTAGGTGATGAATACGTTCACCGAACTCAGAAATTATCCTTATTTAGACATTTCTTCACAAATACCCATACTTAAGAAGTTGCTGTAATCAGTGTGCCTCGGCCCAATCATGTTGCTCTTCACTATAAATGTCACATCGACGGTCTACATAGAAAGTAATTTAGAGACATTTTCATTCTATTTTTCTTTCAGTGCAAGGTTCTCCAGCGGTTTGAGAACCAACGGCAAGGTATTCTGGGGAGGCTGCTTGCCTTTCGCAGGCATGTCACGACGGGGTCGCGTTCTAAAATCGAAGCCCTCCGAGCTTCGGGTTATTTTTAGTGTGCTCGAAAGAGTCCAGACGAAGGCCGGAAATATTGCTAAATCCCGCGGAGGCAGGAAGCAGGAAAAGGAAAACAGACCATGGCGACTTACGGATGCCGTTTTTGTATTTCAAGCTGGTCACGGTGTGCTTGTGGCCTTTGTACACTCGAGTGCAGTCTGCAAACTCGGCCACCCACGCTCTCGCAGTTCCATCTGTACTACCCGAGTACAAAATAGTCTTGGACATTTGCAGGCAGACAATTCCGTTTTCGTGCCCTTCGAAAACCTGCAACGGGCGAAGGGGGAGCTTAATCGCAGGAACGTAACTTTCAAAATTCGAATTCCCGTGACGTGAGATTCGACAGCGAAAACTTCGATTTCCGGACTTTGTATGAAGTACAGCATGTGTATAGACGGAACTCCAATCTCTTGTCTGAACGCATCGGAAAAAATACTACCACTTTCTGATTTCTGCTTGGAGTACAGTATACTGTATTTTTAAACATTTAAAATATTAATGATCAGAAAAAGCAAAAATAAAAATTTTCATCTTTTTGAAATCTGAATTATTTCAAATCCCATTTCGCCAACTCCGGAAAAAAAATTGTCAGACTCCGTTGTACCTATGCTGCCTTCTCGTTTTCTTGCTGCACCCATGCGTGACTAGAGTAATTTAGGACGAGGGGATTTTCTTAATTTCCCGGAAGAACTATGTGCTACTGAGTCCCCGAAGAAAATTACTCCCATCTTCTTGCGTGGGTACCCAGTTTGGAAAGAAAAGAGTATACTGCATTCCTGAAACATTATTTAACAGAGTGGTGGACATGTTTTGTTCCTGATTCCCCTTGGAAACCTGAAATCCCTAGCAGCAAGCAAGGGGAGTGTTGCGTTATTTTTGGAATGCCTCGCTCTAAAAGTGTTTGCGGACCAGTTTTTTTTGGAAAAATACATGGCGAGTTTATTCGGAGAATGTGAGTGAATTTAATCTGGGGTGCATGTGTGTCGTCTTAGTTGAGAAAAAATTGCATTTTTCGATTTGCACATATAATAATTCGAAATAAGTACAGTAGTTACAATAGAAAATCAGCAAGAATGCTATGAAACCCCTACAAGAATCCACTCATTTCCATGCGCCATTACACTTTAATGCCTCTGCGGGATCAAAGCGCTGGTTCGTGGCATTACAGTGAACGACTCTTCCGTGCCTGGGTTCATGATTTTAGGAGCTTTAATAAAGCTGCTTTCCTTCGAGAATTTCGAATAAGGAATTCCAGTCACCTTCAGAGTTCTGCCCGTGGCGATGTTCCAGGAGCGGATCGTGTTGTCCATGCATCCCGTGTACAGAATCTTTCCCTCTTCGTCTACTGTCATGCACGAAATCGGACCCTTGTGCCCCTTGAAAATCTGGGGGGAAAATGCTAGAATGAATTGAGTGCGTGACTATCAGAGAAACTTCCCGGGGATTACTTTGAGGCAACCCGCAGTCTCGAAACTCCAGCTTCGGGCCGTGCCATCAACGGATGCCGTGATTACAACGTCACCGGGGTTAATCCCTTCGTCGTTGACGTCGCTTTCGTTTTCCCCGGGGATGAAGACGATGGGCAGCACTGCTTTCGCGTGGCCCTGCAACGCGCAAAACATGTCAAAATATTTTTTGTTACAATTAGCTAATAAGCTGTATTTCTTCCGAGACATGCCTTGAACGTTCTCACGCAAGCTTCCTCCTCCTCGTCTAGGTCCGACGTGTCGAAAAGCCATGCCCGTGCCGTGGCATCGTACGACGTGGAAAAAATCCAGTCGTCCGTGCAAATCAATCGAAATACTCGACTCGTGTGTCCTCGATAAATCTCCAGGCATTCGCAAGTAGACATATCCCACTTTCTGATGGTGTCGTCTGCACTCCCGGTCAACACGAAAGTGTCATGAGTCGCTACGCATGTGATGTACTCCGTGTGTCCTCTGCAAACATGAAGGAAAAAATAACCACAATTCCTTCCACAAAGATTATGTACGACTTACTTGAGGACCCCGAGACACTCTGTCTTGGGCTCATTGACTACCCACATCCTCGCTGTCTTGTCGTCACTCGTCGTAACGAGCAACGAGTTGTCGTCTGAGATGCACATGGCTGTAATGGCATCTTCATGGTCTACGAACGGCGTCGGATTTGTCACCTCAAGCTTAGATTCACCGGCTCCCATTATACTGATCCAATTTAAAGCTTTCTCAATATGATACCCTGATTTTATATCACGCGAAACAAGAATGATTAACTTCGTCAAGTACTCCCGTGAAAAGAAACATCCTTCTTCATACTCGCTTAAAATACTGTACCTATCATTCAACACTTTTGACGGTGTAACGTTTGTTGAATAATTTTATTAAAAGTCATCACAGATGGTAAAAATTGCTTGCCTGCTTCATGGATGAAGTACAACTCACAATAACACACTACAGCACCCAAAGTAGCACGAAAACATTAGTCCAAAACATGTCATTGCAGAACATCTATTTCTAGACAACGCATCATTAAAAAAATTCCTGCTATGTTACGATTGATTAAGAAGCTATACTTCTTATAATGATTTTATGAGTGTACTAGATGCATCTACCTTCGAATACTGCTGCAAGATAAGCGATTTAGCGGGAGAATACAGGCCCAGAAATATATATTTCGGGTGAAATTTCCGTTTTTTTTCTCCTGTCCAAAATGAGTAACAAAATGTGTTCCTACAAGGGACTTATTTAATGAAATAAAAAAATTACAGGTTTGAAAAAACCAGAGCCTTAAATTAGGTAAATGCATAGATTACTCCCCATATTTGGCTTTGAAAATTTTAAATAATAATCGTGAAAATGCACGCTTACCAGCAAAAATGTTATAAACTTCATTAGTTTTAACCACCAGCATAAATGTTTTTCTGTATGGACCTGCTTGCAACTATTAAAAAAAATCAGAAATCAGCCAAGAAACCATGAAAGTGGCGTGGATAGCACTGCAGCACTGAATTTGTAACCACCTTTCTCTTATGACCAAATGCATGCATTAAGCAGCCCTGTTCGTCGTTCGAAACATCGATTACCAAGGGTGAAATGTATTTTGTGCCGAACGTATGGCACTGGACAACACCTTGCATCTTAAGCAGCAGCTGGTCAGCCGTGACTATAGCAGGGGTTGATATCTGCGCACTTTCCTAACCTTGGTTACCATTAGCGACAGGACCATACAACCACCAGCTTTTTGCTGGAAATCAATGCCACAGCATTTCGGGACTGCCATGCATCTTACCAGGTATGTGGTGTCAGTTCGAACACATCGTTTTCGCTGTCTCGGCAACGATCAGTGTCTTTTTTTCAGTACGTACCACGGCAGCTTATCTACTGAGCGGATTCAAGCAAGAGATCACTGAGAACAAAAATAGCTCAGAGTTGGGGGTTCCCTCAGTACCCAAGATATTTTCTGACTTCCCTGAGGAACGCGGGAAGAATGAAGATGAATCGATGAGGGGTGAAGGTATAAAAAAGTGGTGCCTTCGATTACACAGTAAACCACTCTCGAAGAACGCGGACATTTATAAGACAATAGGGACATTCTGGCCTATTGCCGTTTTCCTCATAGGAATTCCTTTCCTCTGCTCTTCGTTTTATAGAAAAGGAATCTGCTTGAATTTTTCTAGAAGGATGTTCATAATTCTCCAAATCATTGATTAATGCAAGAAGAAGCCTCTTCTTAGCCGATCGGGATGTTGAGTCATATGGTCAAGTTGCAATGGTGAGATAATAAATGAAAGCTGATTAAGAAATGACAAACTCAGCTTTTTTTTTTTCTCTGAACAATACAGTATCAATGCCAGAGATTCCAACGGTATACCATACACGTTCGAACATAGCACCACAGAAACAAAAATTGTGCAGATTTAGCGCTTCATTTTTCGTGCACTTGTATCGCAAAGCACGGATTTTCTGGCATAAACACACATTTCCAAAGTCTTTCGTATTCATCAATCGCCATTAAAAAAAATACGCAGTTGAACTTTTAAATCTCAATTTTGAACTCTGACAATCGACATGTCCCAGCGAACTTCAATTCCCAATATTCTGCATCAATTTGCACCGTATATTTCCGCGATTATTGGCCGCAATCGATCATAACCTCGTCAACCAGACTTCGGGCACCCTTCTGAGGGAAAAACCGAAAAATTTCAACATTTTGACATTTTGGCGGGGAAGATATTACCAATCAAAAAATGTATTTGATGTGGTCTGTGACCTACCTTGAAATTTCAGTTTGTCCAAAGATCGTCTGCTGGCAGGTTTGGTCAAAAATTTATATTTCACAGAAATAAATTGAAAAGCATGAGGAAATCACGCGAGAAAAATCTCGAAAAAAATTGTATTTCAATTCTGTCGATCTTACGGTTTTTGACTCGAACTTTTTGCTTTTAATGTACATCAGTATCTCCACGTGAATGAGGTATCTGAGATTTTTGTCGAATTCTTCACAGACTAAATTTTGGCCAATAATCGCGTAAGCGTGGCTATCAGATCGAAAATGCAGACTGCTCTTGAAGCCGCTCGATTTTGTAAAATTTTGACAAATTTTCGATTCGCGTTGCAAATCACGCCCAAGCTGTTCCACTTTTTGCGTTGTGTAAGTTTCTCATAAGCGCCTTGCTCCCGAATGAACGATTAAGATCAACGTAGTCATCCAATTGTGCTTCCAACTGCGCCATCCTCAAATTCTGCTTCTCTTTCTGCGCTTGTTTGTCGCTACTCAACGCCGGCTTTGTTTCGTTCTCACTGAATGGGAACAATCAACGTCACTTTTAATCGTGCAAGCCCTTGAAATGCGGAGAACACACGTACACGAGTCCCTGGGCGTCCCATTTCATCAAAACACCATCAGAACCTCCGGAAAATATATATCCACCAACGTAAGCCAGTGACATGACGCCAGCTTCGTGCCCTACGTAAGTTTTCCGCAATGAACCGGCCTTCGCATCGAAGGCTCGCACCGACATGTCGCCGGATGCTGTGAAAACTGGAAAAGCACAGAAATCCGTTGCAAACTTGGGCATGTCAATGCAAAACTTTAGGGACTTACGGATGCCGCCACACACTTGCACGCAAGTCACTGAATGCTGATGACCCTTGTAAGTTCGAGTGCATTCTCCAAAGTCAATGACCCAAGATTTTGCTGTCCCGTCAGCGCTCCCGGTGTACAGCATCGTTTTTCCGACAAACATGCTTATAATCCCATTTTCATGCCCCTCGAAAGTCTTGATGAAAATAAAAAAAAAACGACCGCAATAAATTCGCCATCTGCTTTTTATATTCCAAGTAAAACTTGGTCTGATTATTGCGCAGATGCCAGATTTGAGCATAGATTTGAGAGTAATTCTCTGTAGAAACTAATTCTGGTTCCACATGAGTTTCTCTTTGATTGTTTTTCGCATATACAGTATTAAATTTTGCATTCGTCTGCGCTCAAAATCATTTCACGTTTGCAAAAACCATTGAAATTACGTCAGAAAAAATAGCCAGGTTTCGTCAACCCGGACAGTCCGCAATTTTTCTGTAAAATAAAAAACCCTAGCCCAAACCGATGATTGCGGTTTAAAATCGCGTTAACTTTTTCTTCACCTTGAGGCATCTTCCCGAGGCAATGTCCCACGATCGAACGGTCTTATCCATACTTGCTGTGAAGAGTACTTCTCCGTCGATATCAGTCGCCATGCAAGATATCGGCCCACGGTGTCCTTTGAAGATCTGTAGGAAAAGGTTTCCGATGCTAAGCTAATTTTTAAATCATTACTGTAGGAGTCAACAACCTTTAAGCATCCACCAGTTTCAACGGACCACGACCTTGCTGTTCCGTCTGCAGAACCCGTCAGCAGCAAGTCACTGGGATTTATATCGTCTGGGCTGTATCCAATTCCAGTTAACTCTACGCCAGGTATATATACGAGCGGCAGCACTGCTTTTTCGTGTCCCTGAAAAAGTTCATAATCTCACACGGTGTAGAAGGTTTTATTGTCCCATCTCAAAATTTGGTACGCTGCAGTTCCCTCAGGCAAAAATCTAAAATCACGTATAATTGCTGAATATTTAGGCAGGATGATTCCTCATCCTTTTTAAGCTGGAAAGACTGAAAAGTTGTCTGGAAAATAGGAGTGCATTACTCGCATACTCATGAAATTCATCCGACCAGTTCACGGAGAAATCTAATTTTTATTTTTTTGCCTTTTCCTCTTTGCGTTTTAGGCCTTTTGGAATGAGATTCTCAAGGCCTCAGATATCATGTAAAATTATCAATAAAATTGATGCAGTGTTATTCATTTTTCAGTTGAAAGAATTTCGTACAACGCATTTTTGAATCAGCACCACGGAAAATTAGGTGCAAGAATGGGTCGACTAACAATCTTCTTTGACTTTATTTTCTTTTTAATTATACTTATGGAAAACCAACGCCATTTTTTATGTAAAAGAAAGTATCGCAGGCATGTTCCTAGTTTATTTCAGTTCATCTGCCATATTCACTCAACAATGTTAAAAGAACTTGCAGAAATACCCCGAAAGTCGAAGACTTTCCAAGAAAATTTTATTCGTAATCCTTTGAAGAGTAACTCCATGATGAGGAAAAATTTTGATGAGCTGAACTACCCAGTGAACACTAACTGATCTTTTCCGCCTACGAGGCATATTTTTTTCATAACTTTCAGAGATGGTACTTGCGGTGGATAAATTATTTCTTCTGTGCAAATTTTAACTCTCGTTCATAAAAAAAAGAAGTAGAAAATAGTGATAACTCGGGGTGACATCCGGACGTCTGAAGACTTCGAGAAGCTCTTACTCGAAATACTCGAATGCATGGGTCCTCATCGTCATCCAGGTCTGACGTGTCGAATCGCCAAGCGCGACATGTTCTATCGTAAGAAGATGAGAAAATCCAATTCCCGTTGCAGAGCAGCCGAAAAATCCGACTATCGTGGCCCCCATAGACATCTAAACACTCGCACGTTGTCATGTCCCACTTCCTGATTGTCGCATCAGCTCCTCCGGTCAGCACGTAAGTGTCGTACACTGTGATGCAAGTTATGTAATCAGTGTGTCCCCTGAAATATTAAAAAAGAGATCTGTAGGATTTTGAAAATGTATGAAGTGCAATAATCCAGGCATTTTTGGGTAAAATCTCCGCCTTCTGATCACAGACCGTGTAGAGTGGAAACAGATACTAATAGGATTGTCATCTTTCGTTGATACTCTCAGACTCTGGTTTTATAAAAACGTTAGGAACCCGTTATCATAGTGCATGCTGCGAAGCCGAATTCTCCCCCGCAAATATGGGATGAATATGGATCGAGACGATGAAAAGTTGTGTGAGCATTATTTTAGGATGAAAATGTTACTTCAGAGAGTTAAGGCACCAAGCCAGAGAAAATTTGCATTAATGAACTTTTGCATATGTATATGATACAAATACAGTACAAGGAGGGCAGTAACAGTATATGTCGTTAGGTTTATGGGCAACACATGGGGATTTTTGACAGCAGGAGAAACCGCACGATGTTTAGCTGTTTTCCAGCTAAACATGTAGGGATGTCTATCTTTCATTTTTGTGTTGTCTACGTGCAAAGGACTAACCAAAAAGTACGCAATTGGATTTTCTCGCAGGGATTTCCAACTGGTTCAATAAAATATCACCTGAAAATCCCTAAGCATTCCGTGGAGCTTGTTTTCGAGCTCCACATCCGAGCCGTGCCGTCGTCGCTGCCGGTGACGAGCAGGGACTCGTCTTCCGACAAGGCCATGCACGTGATGCTTTTCTCATGATCCGTTATTTTTTCCACCGGCGTCGAATTCACATCCGCTTTCGAGCTACCGGTCCCCATCTCACAAATCTGCTTTTATTTCTCCCACTGAATCAGCGTTATACAATACCTGCAAAGTTCCCGACAAACGCGGGAGGGGCTTCAGTGAGTGGAAGTGAAGCTCTCAGATGTTTATAGCCCTATTATATGGCTCATTTTTGGCACGGGTTTTTTATGATAGCTTTGCGTGCTGCCAGTTATTCCTTCGGCAGCTTATTAACGATGCTTCTTGAAGAATACTGCAATAAATGTCGAGTGGAGCAATGAAAAGGGGGCCTGTTTCTACGATTCGGAATACTGGGAGCATGTTTAGCACAACGATACCGTGGAGAAATAAAGTCGCCACTTATTCCTTTCAATGACCAGCACTTGGGAATCTTTAAATTGAAAAAAAAATGATGTGTTTCCGCCTTGTACAGCATAGGATAAGCTGTGCTTCTCATCCGGTCAAAAAACTAAAACTTCACTGGAAGAAATCTGTGTCCCAGGACTCCCAGCTATTGAAAAAAATGATAAAAAAAATTACAATGGCACTCGGGAAAAACTTTGGGGGTAGAAAAATCTGTCATGCATCAAATATCAGAAAGTAATCGTCACAGATGAGCAGCAGGAGCCAACACCGATGGGCGAATCAGAATAATAGGAACAGCCCACGTTGGAGGAAACCGGTGTTGCATACGAACGCGTCCGAGTCGCGAAAGTTTTTGCCGCGAATCGCTGCCCGGCTGCACTGCTGAGTTCTAAATACTTTCTGGTTATAACTAGGAAAATAGGGAAATCATGCTCAGGAAACTTCTAGACCAGCCATATAGCCACCACCGAGGCACACGCAGCTGGTTCGACGCATCGTAGTCTACCTTAGAGACGGCGGGGTGTCGTGACGCAGCGAAGCAAATGCGGTCACCTTGATTAGCATCGTGCAACGTCCGGCCTTGATTTGGCAAGAATTTTCGTGACCTCGGGTGCATGCGTCAATCAATATGCTTGCTTCAGGGAATGACCTTTTTTTTATCGGCGCAACCAAGGTGAGTCTTTGATTGCGATACCGTTTTCTCCGAATCCGAAACATAAATCTTGACTTTCTAAACTCTGCAACTGAAGGAAGTCCAAAACTAAATGCTCTCGTTGACTTTGATGAAAATCGGACCGGTAAATCGATGTGCATAAAATTTCCATTTATCCTGGTCGGTAATGCTCAGAGAGACATCCGATCAACTGCAGTGCTTCGGAATTCCGATTCATTTAGAAGAAACAAACGAGACAAACCATCAAATACAGTTTCTAATTTTGTTTGTCTGCATCTATTCGGAAAGCATAATCCTGTCTGATACATACTTCGCAATTTGAGGAAATGTCGGCAGCAGCGTGTCAGGTCATTACTAAGGGTTTTTAGCGTGTAGAGTAGAAGTTAGTCCCTGGAATGTGACCCAGGAAAATTGAATTATACGGATGTTAGGTGCTAGAATGTTTGACATCAGCTGTTTTATTTGATCCGTGTTTGGCACGACGCAGTTAAGATGAGCAAAATTCTCAGGTATCTGAATTTTCGGGAGCAGCGTCACTTACTCAACCCTCTGAGTTATTCAATAAAAAAGCTTTTTATTTTCAACCAGGTGTCGCTTGAAGAGTGGTTGCCAAGGCAGTTTTCGCTGTTCGCTCCCGTGTTTGGCACATCTAGATTACTTATTCATATATTTTGCTTCTTTCCGAGTTTCCATGAGCTTAATTTCGGCAAACCTCGTGTGTGATATCCAACGCGGCTAATTGTCTCAAAATGAAAACATATCTGGTTGTCTAGATCTAGACGAATCTTCGAATATATACTGTGGACGCGAAGCACATTTTCTTTTATCCTCCTTGTCAACCGCTCTACTTCTTCAGGCAAAATGTATTGAATATTAAAATATATCCTGTCCTTGTTCCACTCCAATGTTTACTTGGCTTGGGAATCTCACGATTCTTGCATTCAAAAGCCACAGCAAGCATCTCCATGGAGTCGCCCGCAGAGAAAACTGTAAGATCCGAAAAAGTTTACTTTTTTCGCCGATTCATACATTTCCAAGGAGAACTTTAGGGGAGTCTTACACTCCGTTGAAGATTTTCCTTTATTACCGGTGCTCCCTATCTTTGTATAGTATTCTTGTTTTTTCTTCTCACATAAATCCATTCTCGGTGTTTGAATGAGTTTCAAAGCGAACCGAATCGAAACTAATGGGCTTCCTGCGGTTTGCTCGGCGACGCGTGAAACCTGCCAGCAGAGTACTTGATATTTCTGCTGGTGGCTCTGGTTAAATGTCTGTTATTTGCTGCACAACCAAGGGAGCGCTGGTTGAACCGATGATCGACTGTCTCGCGAGGCAATGAAGCCTTTCAAAACTCGTCAGGAAGGAAGTTTGGTGTGCACTTCAGCACTTTCTTGTTGGCCCGCTTCAACCGCGCCCCGATAACGTCTGCGAAACCTGGCATCAACTATGACACATTCTAAAGAATGCCAGCAGAATATTAGTACTTCATTCGGCGGCGGAACAGTGTGTCGTGGATCTCAAAAAGTGGCTCATATATGACTGATCAGTGAAAAATATTGCCCGTTTTAGTGCACTTGGTGGAGAATCACGAGTTTGACAGCGTTAGATAACGGGGAAGTTGAGTCAAATGCATGCGTCCCTTTCGAAAGAATTGAAGTTTTTTTGGAACTTCTCTTCATGGAACATGCACATAACAGCCTTGAACGACAGCGAAAAGGCTGACGAGGTGAATGTAAGTAACCGATATAATTTAACTTGACTGAAAACTTATTTTGCTAACCCATATCAAATTTCTGATCAGAGCTGCACCATCTTTTTTCTTAGTCTGAGTAGCAGTTAAGCAAATTTTCCGCGACTAGCCGATGTGTGGTAATCGACTGAGTTTAGAAAAGACCACATTTTACTGCACCAAGGGTCAACGCTTAAATTGCGACGAAGAGCCTATATACAGTAGTACTGTAAGTAATCCCATATAATGCCACTGAATTCAAAAACAGAAAAAGCTTATTCAAGTCGCGAATGGTGTGAATTAAGATTATGGGTAACAGAATACCACAGTATCGAAGAAAGACATTATCAACCTGGATTCGCAGGCGATGCGACAATAGACCTGTCATAAATGCCGGCACAGAACTATATTACGCACCACATTTATGGAGAATGTGTTGGCGTGAAAAATCTCGGAAAAAATTAGTAAAGTTTCCAAGTAAAGCTGATTATTTTCACTTTTCCTCGCGTCCTTCGAATATCCGTGGGGAAAAATAATTGTAACCTCCTGGTCCAGTTCAACATTTCGCTGACGATCGAATTCGAATAACGAAACCTCCTTGTTCACCGAATTAATTTTTTCTTTGAATGCATCAGTGGTGCCGAATTCAGAAGTGGTAGTGGGCCGCATTCAAAAAGGGGGAGGGGTTTCTTGGGGGCGATAGTGGAGATATTTTATTTAAATGCCTATTTTAAATTTAATCCTGCATTGTATACCGAAGTGCAATGTACTGTATGCAAATATTTTTGGACCAACAAATGGGATATTTTGCTATGCATTGATTGATTCATGTAAAAGCATTACAGTATTTGACACTTGTCAGCATTCACAATGCTCACAACATTAATTGTCGATAATACAATAAAGAAATTTAATAATTCAACCTGGCTAGTTCTGTGCAAGGGTGAAGTGGGTGTAAATCGTATTTAATGCTATATATATTTTCCAGTTCAGATTCTATACTTGCTTATTTTTCTTCATGATGTTCAGGTATAGAATACTTCGTAGTTGTACAAGTTTTCATAGAGGATCACACAGAAACGGAGACTCCCAGGTTATAATCAGATGTCAGAAAATATGCCTGTTTTGAGCTAAACACTGTACCAACAATTCAACTCATAATACCTAAACTGATGGAAGAAAAAAAATGTTACTCCGGATTACGGTTCCACAATGCTCAGTGGCCAATAGTGAGGCAGAATCCAGTCAGTCCTTCGCGGCGTTCGACGAACTGCTTAACCCACATGTTGGAAACTTGGGACGGTATCAGAAACTCCTGAAATGGCTCGTATGCCCTCCGGCATGCATTCTGTGTGGCTTTCACGCTTTCAACCACTTTTCATGGTCAAAGTACTGGACCACTAGTGCACCACAGTCAGTGCCGACTGCCGGAACTCGAAGTCAGCCGCCTCCTGACTTCCCAATGCCGTTCGGAAAAAGCTCAGCATCCCAATCGAGGTTCGACCTCATCGCTTTTCTCCATAAATTCAAACAACAACTTACAAAAGACATACTCTGACAGACGCAGCTGAAATTTCCTGAAATTTTGACGCATCGGAGAAATTTCCTGGTTCTCTACTCGCGCTACACAGAGACGCATATACATAGGACAGCATCAGATGCACAATTTCACATCCATCGGCCGCTGCCAGGAAACTGATATTGAAAAAAGTTGAATTGAATTGAATAATAAAAATTAGGGTCCGCAAAGAATGCGCGAGGAACTTTCATGTCCATGACTTGAGGTGAGAGCCATGAAGACAAAAATTAACATTCTTTTTAGCTAAATGCATTTGTTTAAAATAAGGCGTGTGTAAGAGGTTCCGCCTTTTCGGAGTGAAAACTAAAATGGAATCCTCGAAAGTTTTAAAGGCCTTTCTCTCAAAAAGAGGGACACAGTCAAGTGAAAAAAATAGGCATGATCATTCAACTGATCTTTCGAGATCTTTCTATATTTTTTGCTTCGAGATTCGTTTGATGAATATCCAAGACTTCTGTCATGAAAAAAGATGAGACAATACAGTATTTGATTACACTCTCATTCCTTATTTTTAATCCAATTTGGAAAGCGTTTAATTTCTGGTTTGTATCTTAGTTCCCTGATTTCTCTCAGCAATAAAAGCAGCGGTTCCTGATGCAGCCGCGTTTAATAATCGTGACTCCGAACCCTCGGGTTCCGCTCGCGATGCGTGATATTTTCCTTCCGAGTTGGGGAATTTTCCTTGCGTGTCGCTAATGACGCACCCAGCCTCATATGAATAATCATCGGGTTTCGTGGCATTAACGATGCTCCAGCTACTCCCAGACGCTCGTAGCGACGCCGATTGCTGAAAACACGATTTGCGCATGTGTTCCCGAGTTCAGACCACCATGAAACTCAAATCACATCACGATCATCGTTTCCTGGCGACCAGAAAAAATAAAACTCTTTTTTTTTCTAAGCGAAAAATGCTTCAGCTGACCTTGTTCCCGATCGCTTGATGCAGGACGGCGACAATAAGGGGATTTACAGCCAACGTCGCATGTATTAAACTGATTGCAAGAAACTACTTTGCCATGCCGATTTCAACAATCTCACCGCTTTGCCCGACGCTTCGTGGCTGACATTAATTTGAGTGTTCACATGGCTGGATATACGATAAGTCGGAGATATTGTCGCCCATCGTAATTGCTGTTACTGCCCTTGAATGAAGTGATCTACGAATGTACAAGATTTGACTACATTTTATTTTCCTTTGCAGCTCGAATTTCTTATGTGAAAATGAGATGCTGCCGAAGGTTGGACGCAGAGTTTTCAATGTATAGGTGGAATCATCGGCGTTTATGGTTTGGAATGATTAGTGCCACGTAATTTTCATCAAAGGTTATTGTTTTTTTTTTTACCTCAGAGGCCCAAAAGATCGTCAGAAGTTTTCAAAAAGTTTTCCCTTCCAGGTATTGATGTAAGATATTTCTGGGAGAAATGCCAGTTTCCTCATACAGTATTAGAAAACTGCGCACGTCGAAGTCAGCGGGATCAACCAAAAAAGTCAGTATTCTAATGACTTCGACTTAAGGTGGTTTAATTATAACACGATAAGTGAAAAAATTGGCCTTTTTTCAAATCGCAATAAAATCTTTTTACTACTGTACCCTAGTTTCTCCTTAAACTAAAGTTGTTTGATTGATCACCAGAACAGGTTTGGAAGAAGATACTCGTTCTTTTTGTGCCATGCAACGAATCTGTTGGCCGAGATTGCGACAGCGTGGACCTCGAACATCGTTACTTGGATGCTGATGAGACTCATGGTCGAATTCACGATCCCGGGTATCTACTAGATCCCCTTCATTAGATGTAAGCGCGTTGGCGAGAATGATATGCAAATCCGCGAGGTGGTTGTTCCCTTTTCCCGCCAATGCCATAGAATTGGTCAGACCACAATATACGGAGGGTTTGTCACGGTGATGACTTGCTTAGCTTATACACGATGGGGCTCCTCATGCTGTCCGCAGTGGCGTATCTCATGCGCGACTGGGTTCACTTGTCGCACGCCACAGCATCGCCTTTCTTCCTCTACTGCGGCTACTGGTAGTGCGTTTTTGTCCTCCGATTCGCCGAGTCATGGTTCTGGTATATAATAGGAACAAAACCCGCAAACCTAGGTCACAAAGAAAAGCGCCTTCATTTTCTTCCAGTCGGGGTTTCGCATTGAATGAAGACGGTTCTGTTGATCTTTTTCTTTGCGGGATTTAAAGTCCGGAATTATTCTGGGCGCCATTACAAAATCCCTAGCCTGAAAAAATGAGATATCAAGATCCAAAACTGATCAATTTCCTACACTTGAGCAATTCTCAAAAGATAACCATGAATTACAGCAAAATTATTCGAACTCATGGCGAGATGCTTTCTTCTGAGTAATCAAAATTACGGATTGCCGAAAATAACACGAATATCATTCTGAATCGAGTTGAAATAATTTTAGCAATCTTCCTTCGAACGTCGGAGAGAAAAAGACGCCGTCCAGACGCCATCACACAGACGAAAAAGCATGAAGCAAGCGTGATTTTTTTTTATCCTAATAAGCTCAGCTAATCATCTGAGTTACTCCTGTTCAACCATGCCTTGGGTTCTAAAATTTGATGCATGTTTCAATTTCAATTTCTGAAAAAGCTAGGCTTGGATAATTGCGGTTATTTTAAGGTAACAACCGATTGATTGGTCAAGTGGCATAGCTGAGAAAAACGAGATGAAGATGAAAATAATGGGGGAAAAACTTACGCTTGAGGATGCCTAGATATGTTTGTTACCAATGTTTTTTGCCTCATCATGCAATAATTATGGAAGGCGTGTATGAGCATTTTGTTGATTGATTGATCTTTATACAAATTGAATTTGCCAGTCGACGCATTTTTCTCAGCGGAATTTTTCACTGACACGGAGTTTTTCTCCGAAATTATTGCTCGAATCGCTACTCTAGTTTTCTTTTCAATTTATTTTCATTTTTGGGGGCGTTAGTAGCGTTTTAAGTTGTTTTAAAATCAATTTTATAATTTATCCAATCGTGCGATTAGTGAGTTGTGCGTTTTCCGATGACACACTGTTCATTTTTAAATTTACTGCTTCAGTCTAGGCGTTTTCCCCTGGCGGCATTCTTTTCACTGGGCCCCTTTCCATCATAAACACATCCTTTTGTTCTTTTTTTCATACTGTTTTTATTTCGGGTGCTGCAGTAACGTTTCTATGTTTCTTCAAAGACACATTCGACAATTCATTCAATCCTGCGATTGGTGTGTTACGTGCTTTGTCGATCGGTCACTCCGTTTCAAAATTCAATTCATTATTCTGGGCGCATTCCTTTTCGGCGAAAATTTCCACCACGTCATTTGCTGCTGACACCAAGTTTTTGTTTCTTCAATCCAAGTTCGTCTTGCCGGATTCGCCGAGGTGGCTCTTGGCCAGGGCCGACTGGAGGAAGCCGCGCACGTCCTGAGAACCCTGGCACGCGTCAACGTGGAAGTCTTGCCGAAACAGTTCTATCAGGAATTGCGGGTACGTGGCTATCACGCACTCGCTCTGTGAGCCGTGGGCTGCAATCACGAATCTTTCTTCGGGTTTCGGGCGGAATTTAGGAGCGCTTGCTGCTGCAGAAGATGATGGCGCAGCAACACAGGGAGAAAGAGGAGCCGAAGGCGGGATTCTTGGATCTGTTCCTGACCCCGACCATGCGAAAGAAGACACTCCTTGTGACTTTTAATTGGTGAGCGATTCCCCCCACAGGGTTTCGGGCTTCTCGCTTGCACGTGACTCCACGGTCGGGTTTCGGCATTCTCGCCAGACACGACGCGACCCCTCCTCGCATGAAACTAGAAACGTTAAACGTACGATCGCGACTCGCTTGACCTCGCTTACAGGTAAAGGTTGCCGAACATCGCTGCAGTGCAGTATTCCCTTCTTCCAACATGAACGCCGTTTTAAAGTGCGCTTCTCTTCGAAGTTCGGTATTTCCATAGCACTACACAGCTTCTAAACTATCTTAAATCGAAGAGCGCTTCTCACAAACAATTTCGAATCAGAGCCATTTATGAATCATTCATTGACATTGAGCCTCCTGGACATGTCCTAAATCTTGAAAATTATTAGAATTTCCTGTGGCATAAAAATATTGAAACTTTCTGTTGCCAAAGAGTTTCTTTATGCTTCATTACTGTATTACTTGATCAAGCAGTTTCGCATATCCCCGGGGCAGCAGCGGAGCCCCTTGTGAGTCCACGCGGAGCCCTTCCGAAAAGTTAATATTGAGCATCCGCTGTATAGCAGATTGAACCAGTTTCCATACACGAATACAAAACCGTTGCACAGGCTACGTTTTTAATTTTTTTTGTTTAAATATGCCTGTACTTAATAGAGATCATGGCTCATGTTGAATCTGGCAGATTTGAACGATATGTGCTAAAACAATTTCCTGACGTTTGTGAGACTTAGCAGAAGGTGGTCAACATGTTGACAAGAGACAAAATCTTTTCGTAGACAAAATGCCATGTTAGCAGTACTGCGGATGCGTTGATCGAGAATGAACTACTTTAATTGGCTTCGTACTAGAAGTTGGCTGTTGAAGTAACGTGGGAATTTTCGGTGCGAACAAAGCATTTTTTAATTCAACGATGAGCAACCAGCAGCAGCTCCACCGATAGTCCCGGGAAAATAAAAATAACTGAATGCTAGTTGAAGGGGATTCCTCACGTCGTGATGTAAGCGCGTTAAATGCTTTAATCGATCACAGGCTTGGTTTCTTTCCCCGATCGACAGGTTCGCCAACGAGACAGCCTACGTCGGGTTGAGTTATTACGGCCCCACGATGGGAGATAACGAATACATGAGCTTTTTTCTCTCTGAAGTTTGGTGGAAATTCCGAGTTATCTGGCTTGTTGGTTCTTGATGGATATCCCCGGCCGACGGTGGCCGATGAGCGTGGCTATCATGATCGGAGGAGTGGCTGCAATTTTTACTGTTGCCATACCGGAAGGTCAGATCAGTACCAATATATCCCTACCTACGGCATCTCTTTTGGCCATCTCATATCGCAACGAAGCGTCGAATATATGCTCGGTATCTCGGCGTTTTCTGTTAAATCTAGAGGAGACAACCATGAAACTCTATTTGGGGGCCAAATTTACCAGGGCATCATAATTCCTCATTATTCATATCCTATTTCTGGAAGCTGAGGATTCGGTATCGGATTCTCCACTTATGTTGGCGGCGTTAGTTTGTGTATTATTCCACCCGTCAATTACCTGGTTAGCTTTTCTAATTCTCAATTTTTGTCATGCAAGGGTTGGCTCGAATGTTGTCAGTACTTCACAACTATGTTCTCTGAGGTACCTAAGTTGCTTAGGTAACTCAGGTAACATCTGCACTGTGATGGGATCATTTTCAAGACTTATATATAGAGCCCACCTTTGTTCATATATCGGCAGGCAATTTTTTTTTTGGCAAAAATATTACTCAACAACACCAAAGCTACGTTTTTCAAGATTAGAATACATTTTTCAATCGGGCGTGGTTGTCGGTTCGGGAATGAGATTATTTTTCTATGGGATATGTTGTAATCTAAACGAAGCTAGTAAGTCTGCGTGCGAATCTAATGACTATGCAGGCGGGTCTGGTGAACCGAATTCAATTTCGGTTATGGGAAGCACTTTCAACTCTCTGTTATTTCATTTAACCCAGGATGAGAAAAAATTGGCAGTGGACATATGATTTATTTTGCATAACTTGAATCGATTTCATTCCACGTCTTTGGCATATTAACGTGAGAAGCAATATCCTTTTACGTCTCTCGACCAAAACTCTTTACTACTGGTAAAATTATCTGCTCGAAAGCACCTCCGAGTGCGATGAAGTATCCAAAAATAATGCTTGTAGAATTTTTTGCTTTCCCGCTTTTTCTGACGATTTTCAACTCTGTTGATTGAGGTCAGGGAAAATATGCGTCTATAAAGGCAAATTTAACTCGAGCAGAAAAGATCGTTGTTGGACCAAATGAGAACAACCCGTTGATTTTCGCTCGATCATTTGAAATTGCTTGTTCAATTTCAGGGGAGATACATACGTCTGCAGCCGTTGGTCGTGAATCGTGATGGGTGTAATATCCTTCTTGGGCAGGATTTTCGGCCTCGCTCTATCCGAGACATACAGGCAAAAACTGCCCCAGACTATGGCCGAAGGCGAAGAATTCGGGAAGGATCAAAAGTTATTCACGTGCACGCTGCGTCCGACTTGATTTTAAGGTGGTACGGCTCTGTGAACTCTGGGGAGAGTCGCTTGAGCATGAGGCATGCGACCAAGATAATCGTGTTGCCCCCTTCGGCATTAGCAGCGTGAGTATTAGGCGAAGAACAAGCAATAAACACGGTCATATCTAAAAGTAACAATCGTTGAAACAAACTCTCAAAAATACTGTACATTCGAAGCGAAGTCCATCACAATCCGAATGTCTAGCCTGACCGATCCTGAGTTGGATTCCCGAAACACTTTATCAATTATTTCATTCTTCATTTGCAGAGCAACAGCGAGCACTGAAACGATGCAACTCGGCCCGTGTACCCGAATGAAGACGATATGTGGAGACGAACTTGTCTGACATGCCATTCGACACTGGGATGAAAGACACGGTTCTGACGACGTATATGTTGGCAGGTACGAATGCGGTCTAAGCTGCATCTCAGTGCTTCTCATGCCAGGCGACGACATCGCCGACGCAGAGTTCAGCTTCATGACAAACGAACACCCTCCGCGCGTCGACACCGTGTTCACGACGGGGGGCTCGGACATCTCCGACATTGCTCAAGAACTTCTTTTTCTGCCAGTCGACCGTCGAGTTGCGCATTGGTCCATGCACAGGCGTGATTCACACGAGGCACTAGTTCTGACACCAGCGATCTCATGCCGATCGAACTCAAGCTTGCAATAATCTTAGGTGTATGTCGCAAACCAGTGTTCCCCAACCCATGGTCCGCGGACCGGCGCCGGTCCGCAGAAGTGCGCGGGAAATTTTCTTCAGCTTAATAAATTAATCAAAAGTAGCAATAAAGGAAGTTACAGTATCTTCGTCGTCTGAAATTTCCGAAAGACAAGCTAGGGCAGTTAAAATCATTGCATGAAAAATAAATGCTGGGGTTTCTTCTGAGATAACTTTAGACAAATTTTCACTGGATGAAATACTGTAAATCGTTTTAATTTTTCATTCCGAGAAACCTTTCTTCAAGTCCACCTCCATAATTTTTGAAGACATTCCACTATACATGCTTCATGGGTTCTTAACTTAATTTTTGCAAATAATAAGAGCAGATATTTTTACATACCTGCCATAAAGTCTTTTATGAATCTGCAAAAAAAGTGCATGAAACTTCGCTGGTCCGCAGAATTTTTTTTTGAAATTTGCCAGTCTGCGAAAAATTTTAGGTTAATTTGCAGGCCAACGGGTCCAAAAGGTTGGGGAACACTGTTGTAAACCATGGTATGCGTGTGAATCACGATGCCGATTTATGAGCGACCCATACTCATTCGCAGGATCGCAGCCATTCTTGAACGCGACGTAAAACTGCTTTGCGAACACGCAGGAAATGCAAATCTAATGAAAATTTTGCGCTGGAAACTAACTCAGTCTTTTAGGCTAACCCTTCACGCTTTGTTTTGAATATTTGAATTCACTGGCTTAAAGGTAATCCTTTTCCGCACTTTCATGGCTTCAGTGTTGCAATTTCTTCTTAGAAAAAACAATACAATTGAACTCACATTATGCCATGGGAGATCATGAATTGAAAAGTATAAAAATATTCCGACGATGACCCGTGTAATACAATATTTGACGCCTCAAATCTCGAAGTGCGTTAGCCTGGTTACTCAAGAAGATGAATACTGTACAACAATAAATTATTGAAAAAGCATTCGAAAATGAAGCAATGGAAACAATTGAACCTTCCGTACAATATTTGGATCGGACACAAAGTTCATTCACAATGGATCAAAACTTTGGGAGGCCTAATTTACATTGGATAAATGCATTTTTTACCGAGTTCTCACAGCCACATTCCGACTGAAAGTCGGATTCTGGTATATATATATGATTTATAATGCATCCGAGCAATAAAATAGCATCATCCTTGCTGCAATCCTTCCATGAGGATGTTAAAGACTTATTGATGTAAATTATATTCTTCACCATACCCATAACGGGAAAATAACGAAGTATAATTTTATGACCATAATTTCCAGATCAAGAGGACGTGTTCGCCATGGCAGCAAGGTAGGTTTTGTACATAAATACACCATGCTGCTTATTTCAGTTTTTTTTGCCGTGCGATAAATTCAGCTCGCTTTTGAGAGCTTATGCGTAGCCGAGTTACTTCACGTTGTAAGAGAATCGTGCATGTATTGAAGCTTGAATTGCTCGTTTTATTTTGTCTTGTTATTTTCAAATACTGCATTGATATTTGCTGGCAATCCTTCGACGGTCTTCAGAAGTGAGCATTCGTGAAGCAGGCAAATGAATGTCATTGAAGTTAATCGAAAGTTGAACTGCTGCATCATAATTAATCAATCGTATTCGGAAACTTGTCCTGCGACTGGATGATGAGAATATATTGTAATGCTCACTATTTTCAGAGTTTTCAGTAGTTAGGCAGCATATATTTCCCCCTTTCATCGAGCGGTTTGATTATTGTGTAATACAATTATTTGGCGGTATTTGAACAAAAAAGCAGAGTTGTGGTTTTTTTTTCGGATGCCCGTCGCATTGAATTATCATTATCGTTTTTGAAGATGCCCCGGAGATTTACCCAGTTGATTTGCATTTCTTCGCAGTCGATTCCTGGGCGAGGCCGGTATGAGGAGGTGCTACTCACCCACGACGTAATGCCAGAGAATTATTCCCTAATGATGCGTGCGGGCGGCGAGTTCAAAGGACCGCGACCAAGTCGACGACGAACAATCTCGGCGCGTTCCGCAGAATCACGCGAACAAATGAAGGCAGACTTGGTGTCGTCGGGACCCGAGGGAGTCCCAATGGCGCTTCCGAGCGCAGATTGCTCCATCGCGGGTTGCCGATCTTCAGGAATTACAAGACAAATATTGTGAAGCCGCATTGGCGGGCTCTTTTTTAGTTATTTTTATTCGGGAGTGAAACCTGATCAAGCTGGAGGGAGTGTTCCGAAACCTGGTTGCTTCGAGACCCAGAACGTGATTCGCCGCCAGCGCGAGGCATTCGAGGAGCACCTCGATTGTCTACTGTTCCTGACTCACACAGAGCAAATCCTGAACAAAGGGGCATTTTGATGAATAGACCGAGAGCACGAGGGAATACCTCAGCATTCGCCGCTGTTATTGAAAATCATCATGGCCGTGTTCATCATGGCGAAAAGCAACTCCGTCACGACGTTCCGATCATCGTGTTGGCTCGCCTCAAGAAAACGTGGCTTTTTTTCCGCACGACACAAGAATACAAACTACGTATAAAAAAAAATATATATATATTTATAGTTTTTCTGTAATCGCCGACTCGACAGCGGAATATGCAGTTAGCTTTCACATGTAATATCCCATCTCAAATCCGCGTTCAAATAAGCATTTGCCGACCATTGATTCAGTACTCAGTGCCCTGCTGATACTTACAATGTTTTAATGTGCTCGTCAGTCCTCCGCTTGGGAAATCCCCGTCTCCTTAGTTCCGCAAATGAATGATCTCAAGGCATGATTCTGAATAACGAATAGAAAATAATAGTGAGATT
Source organism: Notodromas monacha (assembly GCA_905338405.1). NCBI lineage: Eukaryota > Metazoa > Arthropoda > Ostracoda > Podocopida > Cyprididae > Notodromas > Notodromas monacha. The sequence continues at coordinate 192,652 of CAJPEX010000009.1, read as the reverse complement.
TCCTATCGACAATTCATCTATCTACTATACCATATAAGACGAAATAATTATGACTGAGGCTTGCATCGAAATTGGAAGAGGACACTGTTATGCAAACTATATCCTCCTCTTGAATTAATTCCAAAGATTTAAGAAGAGAAATTATTTTTATGAACATTATTCGAAGAAGGGAGACCTTCAGTTTCACTCGAATTTCGCGACAAAAATCATTTTCGAATTTGCATCAATAACATGGTCTGCCTACAGATTTTGTCTCCGTAATTATAATTTCTCATAAGAAAAAATTCAAAACCTTAAAGAAAACCATACTGCTCAACAGATGCTTCTCTCGGAACGTAAAACATGAAATATGTTTTCCATCTTCTCGAAATCAGCGAGGATTTCAAATCAAGCCTCTTGCGACAAAAAGGTCGAATTTAATGCAGCATTTCATAATTCATCAACGAATTTCCCTCAATGGTATCACTATTTAGCAGAAACTGAATGTGAAGAATATCAAGACGAAACGTGTCATCTTCAGTCATATTTTTGCTTGTGTGACGAGCAAGAGCACTTATTTTATGAAGCAGCTTCGTAAGAAAAAAATCGAATCGGATTTTCCATTAATAAATCATCTGCCCACGGATTTCTCTTGTCGGCCGCGTAATTTAGTTTCAAAATCTCAACGAACCCAGAAGCAAAAGAATAATGCGAACCGCATGTTTCTCTTATCTTCAGGTTCATCAAATTGTTTCAGAGAATATCGTATTTTTGCTGCTGTGACAAGAGCAGTTATTTTAGGATTCAGCCTCTTCAGACGAAAACCTTGTCGAATATTACATGAATAAGTAATTTGATGACAAATTTTTATCGGCGGTATTACACTGTACTTTGCTTTGAAAAGATCTTACGGGCTGGATCATTTTTGATTCAGATTCGAAGTATTGCAAGCGTTATTGAAGGGAATCTTTTGGTTCGAGTGATGACAGACACAGATACCTGAAGGCTCAGTCTCCTCTTCCAGAATCTGAACGAAGAAGTATAAAAAAATATTTCAATTCGGTTGCCAAGCTGCCAGGCTCGGATACTTATTTTTCCAAGGCATCTCTAAAATATCAGACCTTGAATTAATGCCGCACTGCACGTTGGGCTCGTCGGGCCAGGAAGACGGAATGTTTCCACCGTCCTCGCGTTATCTCTCGGCCTCGGCAGCGAATTCATCACGAGGCGTGATTTTATATGGTCTTATTCTGGATATACAGCGATCGCACGCCCCCAGGGCGGAAGGGGAATCCGGGTATGGTAATCGCGCGCAATCCGGGCTCGGGGCACGACATCGCAGAGGTGTGAGGCTCATGTGGGCCGAGCCCAGCCAGCGTTCGCTCAATGGTGTTCATGTCGGTGTCTTGCTCGGCTTGTCGGAAATGCCCCACGGATTCCACAGTACATTTTATAAAAATAGATAACTCGCCTTTTGATACTTTTCTAGATGATTTTCACAATACTTCTCGCTTATGGCAGTGATTGAGTACTATTTGCTGGTTGTTGGAAGGAATTATCGTCCTGAAATTGAAGACGCATTAATTCCTACTTATTTCAAGATTTCCGCGCCCTGGGGATTTTGTGTCTCTTGCCAACGTTACTCTCATGTTGTCTTCTGTATAGTCCCTTCTTTTTCATCACCGAAAAGATGCAAGTATATGTACTGTACCATAGATTAAAGAGCCGCAGCAAGTGACTTCAATAACGCGGGCTAATATCGCGGGTCAGCCGAATCTCCTCACAAAAGCAAGGGAAATTGCTCGATAACTTATTCATTTGAAAAATGTGTCGCAGCAAAATTCGTATGAGGCTTTATGAATGGTCACTTATAATAATGTGAGAGATTCACATGTTCTTCACAACAATTTGATCATCGTTTGAAATTTGAAAATGATCATCAAGGCTTTTTATGAAACTGTGAATCAAACATATTAGATCATGCTCATTTCCGCACAAAAGTTTTCCATAAAATTTGATTGCTTCCAAGAGCCAAATGCTTAAATTACTGTATTTTCTTGCATACCACGCACCTTTTTCTCAAAATTAAGAGTAAAAAGAAGGGTGCGCATCATAGGCGGGAATAAAGCGATCAATTTTTTTTTAACGTTTAGGTACGCCTCATACTTGAGTCACTTGTGAAAAATGTTATAGCTTCATCTAAAATAACTTCCTTCAATAACCTGAATTCAATTAGAAAAGCAATCGAATTTAGAGTCAATTCAAGTCGAAATTTGATTTTTGGTGCATTTTATTTTTGAAATGATCACTTCTTCAGTCGGATGGGGTGTACATCGTACTCAGGAAGTAATTTCGCCGCAATTGAGTCTGTAAATCGGAGGTGCATGTCTTAATTAAGGGCACTTGGTACTTGAGTGAGATATGGTATCGAGATGAGATAATATGTCATACTGCAACCAGCATGTGTATCTATTTTTGAGGATCTACCCAGGTATCCAAAAAATTGCTTCAAGTTAAAATCCTCAATACTTGCCCCGTCTATTTAATCATAGCTGTCGTGAGAGAAATACGACATTCGTCACGCGTACGATCAATGCTATTGACCATGAGCTGCCTTTTCGCTGGTCGCTCCTGCATGATTAAAAACTTCCCGTCCCCCGCTGAGTGAACGTGGACTGCTCGGCGGCAGCAAAGGATGAGGCTCAAACCTTCGGTACCCAGATAAACGAATAGCATTTTTTTAAAGCTACTTCTTCCTCATCCCGCCGACAACGAAAATTATGCAGCTGCCTAGATTCACAAGTAACCCGAGAAGGCGGCCGAGTACTGAGCCGCGCGTAACGAGAACAAAACTCGGAGGCGATGGACGACGTATATAAAAACTGGGAGGGTTCAAAAGACAAGGTATGCGATAATCACAGGCTGAGATGCCCACCAGGAAAAAAGGAGGCTCGCGGGGAGGAGTCGGTCGATGTTGGGGAGGAGAGGAGGTGAGGTACGACAGATAGTAATTATAATAATGCTATATGAAAATGACGATGAAATAATGCCGGTGTATCGGTTTGGCAGAGCCTGGAATGTGATTAGAAGACGAAGGTAGACTTTAATGCACGCGGTAAACCACGCTTTTTTCTCTCATTAACCACTTCGTTTCTCAAATCTGTCGTCTCTTCTGCGCAATGCATAAATCCCCAACAAGAGACTGAATATACTTCAAGCATACGAACGGCTGATTAAAACAAGTACATTAGTACTCTGAAAATTCCTCAAACGTTCCAGGATATTTTTCCTTGGCTGCCTTGCAATGAGCAATTTCATTTTATTTCCTGTGGAAAAGCTTATTGCAGCTCCTTTGCGCGTCGACGAAGTCAAGAAACGTCGGAGAAGCCAAGCTATACGGCCGTGATCGTTCGGGGGCTCGGTGCTGCAATATTCTTTCGGAAATGATGGATTTGTTTCCGGAGAAAAAAAATCAAGATTAAAATTCACCCAAACAAAATATGCTTGAAAATATAAACAAAATGCCCCAGATTAGTCCAAGTATATCTCCTTGCTTCATCCGCCTCATTAATAAAGAATCCCGTTCGGTTTTCCGTGAAAACTCTTTTCACAGAAGAATTTGATTCGCAGCACAGTACTGTACAGAATGATGATTCAACGTTGGGTTCAGTGTACTGTACGTCGATAGCATGTTTAAGGAAAATTTGTAAGACGAGTTATACCGGAAGTTTTTTCAGCTTTTGTTTTCTTTTTTCTCTTCAGCATTTTTTAAAATTCCATGTTCTCTGCTATGATGTTTGTTCCCTAGCGTGCCTTCGTTTGGAGAAATTTCCTCGTTATTCATTTTCTCTCCACCTTCTCACGGTTTCCCCTATTATTTCCTTACTGAAAGATTCAATAGAGAAAACAAGACTGGGACAGAAACGATTAACCCATTTCTGCGTTAAAATGACCTCGATCCTTCAAAATTTCCGCCAACTTGGAAATTGCTCACCGCCGATAATAAGTTCAATTCGAAAATGTACTCGGCCCTATCCTATTTCTCAAGAAAGTATTCAAGGTCATCATATGAAAGTGACACCAGAACTAATGATTGATGCATTTTCCCCTTTTCCTCCATGATATTTTTTATCGGGTGAGCAATTCCCAAATTGGCGGAATTTTTCTCAAGGATTGCGGGTGCAGCTGAGGCCATATGTACTGTATATGCCGAAACGGGTTCATCGTTTCTGTTACCCTTATAGAAACCTCCTCTCACTGAGGAAATGCGTATCTAATGTTTTAATGATGCATCTAGGAGTGGTCAATGACAGAGTTTTCAGAAATTATTTGAAACTTGACTTCGTGGAGTTCTTGCATTCGACTGTTCAAATTTTAACCTTTGTTCTCTTGTATGCGTAACGTCATTTATGGCAGTTTCCTCTGTTAAGGCTATCTTTTTTTCTGTCTCCCGCAACTTTTTCTCTGAGGCACAGTTATCCAAAACAAAAAATATTTCTCTCCGGCGTTTTCTGCCGAAGGGAAGCTGGGATAAATGATCTCGAAAGAATCCCGGCGGTTGAAGTGCGAATTCCGAATTTATCGTGTTCTCTCAACGATCCCGGAGCCATCACGAAAACGGATGCGAGGAGAGAGGATGAGAAATGATGAAATCCGGGCAAGGCATACAAGTCGCGACGGAACCGTCTTTCCGAAGGCGAATGAGATGATAATTATTTATCTTTCGGGAATCCCTCCCCTGACCCGCGAAGCCTCGTGTGGCTGACAGATTCCCACACGTAGCACACGGACGAACGCCCGTTTCCGAACGAGCCTGACATAAACCACAGCTACGTGCCTCGAGGACCATGCCTAACGAAGCGTACGCCAGAAAACGCGGGACTGTAATGATTAATTGAATGCTGCGCACCTAGTCATTAAATTTCTCCGGGCCCCGAGATCAGATTTTGATCCTTCGGCGGCTAGCGAGAGCCGCGATTTCGAAGTGCGAGCCGCAAACCCGAGCTGTGATCCTATTGCATTCTCAGCTGCGCGCCGATGTTCCACAATATCACGATGAACCCATTTCGGCATAAATATGGACTCAGCTGCACCCGCAATCCTTGTAAAATTTTCCGCCAACTTGGAAATTGCTACCTCGGTCATAAAAATCACGGAAGAACAAGTATAGTGCCAAGGGGGGTGGGAGTCACCACCTGGAATTATTTCAGGTGTATCTAAATCACTCGGCATTTCATCTCATGATCTTGAATACTTTCTAAGGAAATATAATAGGTGGAGTGACCAGGCTTGATTGTACATGTGATTGTTGTGGATTGATTATTTCAGGAAGGTGGCATGCAGAACAAAAAACGCTAGGCTTCAAGGAATTTCGAAGATGAAGAAAATATATTGGGAGACAATGTTTATACGACACGAAAAAACCATTCCGGAGAAAAAAAGCCATAAATGACGAAATGCATATTCAGGTAAGAAGGGATAGAGTTCAAAATCGAGAGAAAAATCCGAGACCTCTGTTTCAAATACTGTTCAAACATTCTATTGCGGTTTACTAGGTGCGTGCAGGGTTGAACCAATAAAAATTAACGGAGAAGAACTTCTACGACAAACCGAAAGCGATTCTGCTTCCTATAGGATTAAGCTGTTGAAATACGGAGGCATACGGAGACTAGTCCGAGGCATTTCACGCATATATATTTAAGCCTTTTTTTTTCTCGCGTTTTTAAATCTCGTATGGCCCGCAAATCCGTCATCTCCGAAAGGATATTGGGGCACCGAGCACCCACGCGTCGTCCGTTCACCCGGAATTGAGGCTCCGGAGCTGGATAGTCTGCGATATGCTGGGGAATCCTTCGGCCGGCGGAGAGGACTGCAATTTACGGACGTGATAATAGCACCTTTCGAGGGCCGCGCACTGACCGCCCGATCTGTACCACCGCACAACTGTTATCGGGCGTGGATCAGGGTTCGAATCCCTCTGTGGATCAGGAGCCCAACCTGCGCAATACAGTATTGAGTATCCCTTCGTTCACCTATTTTAGAAAACTTATCAATTTCAAGTAAAATCAATACACAGCAGGATACGATTACAAAAAAGCCATTGGTAATTCAAAAAAGACTCTAATATAACGGAAGATACCTTGTACCCAGCGTCCAGACTCAAGAAGCATTGCGGCTCTATACAGTGGAGTTATTATCACCTAATAAACACCATTCCAGTGCTACGTTTGTGAGCTGAATTGGAACAATGTCAATCCTTTCTTTAGGTGAAATTTTTCTGAAAAATGTTTGTAAGCTTTATCCTCGTACGTAAGCTGGACGGTGCAGGAACCATACAAACATAGTCTGTTGATACTATAGCTTGAAAGTGCGTTAGCAGTGGCGTTTGTTTGCCAATACCCTACTGCTGTCATTTGGGGGACGAACGTACATTTTTTCTATTTGAGCGTTTTCCGGCGAGATTCCACAGCATTTCAGAACCACAGAATCCTGTTCTGCTTTGTAATACATCACCAGATATCTCCACAAATTTTCTTGGCATCCGGATTCTGTTGGGGGGCAACAGGCACCAGAATATGTTTGAAGTTTGGGTACAATTTGCAAAATAGAACACATCAATTAGCCAACATGCAGCAGAGGTCACTTCCTGGAGGTTTTACTGATAAAAATAAACTGATTGTGGCACTTTCGTTTCCGATCTTCAATCTTAATCTGTGGCATTTTCTGCTGCATGATCTCTTTCTTCGCTTCATATCTCGTTGTGATGGCAACCATACAGTACATTAATATGTGAAAACGTAGAATGAGTGTCGAGTGCACAGGGTGGAAAAGAATGAGCAGATTTGACGGTCAAGCATAAACTACAGTGTACCACTGGAACAGTTGGAAGGATGGAAGGTCTTGTTTGAACTTCCAGTGCTGCGTAAGATACCAGCCGTTTGATCCCACGCCGTGTGTCATTTGTTTTCCGAGAAGGCGGGCGCCTAATTTTGTTATTACCGCTCGCAGGCGGAAATCTTCCCAAAAACCCCGAAACCGAGAAGCTGGGCAAACGAAGGCTACAATTTCAGACGATCTAGGCGGGGAAGAAGAGCGAGACGGCTTCGATTGTGATCCCAGCCCGCATGCTGAGCCGGAAACATGAATTACCCACCGGGTATCGACAGCTTCGGGTTGTTTTTCCTCCGGTTGTCAAACAACGTGCCATTTGACGCCCCGACAAAGGCCGTGCGCCGGGTGTCATTGTCTGGCGGATGGTTCAACTTTTTATTTTCCCGCCTGCTCCGAATTGCTCGCCGGTTGCGGCGACGAAGCCTTTCGGGGCTGTTTCACCTTAAACACAATCGCATTGCACGGCAAACCCTAACGACAGATTTTCTCAACATTTTTTTAAATCTAGCTTGAAGCACCCTTTCTGGAATGAAATCTTTACTAAAACCATGGGCCTCTCTAACTAAGATTCAAAGGGGATCCCAAGAAAATTGATCCAGGGAGTACAGTGAGACCCCCAGATGCAGACATAATTGGTACATCAAGAGTGTCCCTAACTTGAGTCTTGTTTTCCCATAGACTTACATTGTTCAATTTTTAATTGGTGTTTTATGGAAGAAATATTCTTCAGAATTCCATGAAAAAAACGTTGTTTGCCACTTGAATTTGATTCAGTGAATATCTTTTCAACTTATATAGTTTTTAATTGGTGTTTTATGGAAGAAATATTCTTCAGAATTCCATGAAAAAAAAGTTGTTTGCCACTTGAATTTGATTCAGTGAATATCTTTTCAACCCAATAAAGAACATTTGAAGCATTGAATAGTATACCACTGCATGTACAGTTCATTGAAATGTTGGGATCTGTAAAAATAACATCCAAGTCACAAAAAGAGAAGGAAGTCCCTCTGTGCTACAGGTAACTTTTTAAAATTAGCTGAAGGGATGGGAAAGTGAGGGGGAAAGTACCAAATAATTTTTCTTACATAGATCTTAGGGTTGATGGAAACATCTGTTTCTTGCAATTAAGCCTACTAAAAGCCAATTTTCCTCAAATTGATTGCCAATTTTATCATGCAATGTCCTCATGTTGAGTCAGTGGCCCTATGTCGGACCTTTTTGTGGTTTTTTATTGAAAAATAAATGTCCCTATGTCAAATTGTCCCCATGTTGAGGTGTCCGCATGTAGGGGTCTCACTGAGTTAAGGACTATGACCTGATGTGTGCAAAATATTCAAAGAACATGCTTTTGATATAATTATTGGAAATGAGTCATACATTTTAGATGGATGTCTAGCCAGCAGGAACTTGTCTAATTGTTTTTGGAAATTATGAAGATGATCTTGTACTGCACATTTTCTTGGTTTTCTGTATATCAGTGTTCTAGAATTTAACCTCAGTTTAATAACACAAAGGTCATAGCAAATTATTTAACAAAAAGAGATTACAGCCAAAACTATTTGAGCCACAGAGATTAGAAGTGTATTTTTCTTGAGAATAATGAATTAACTGAATCGGAGATATGTTGAACTGTTTTAAATCGGACTTGTGACGCTCCTTAAATTCTTCCCAGGGTTCCAAAATCTGTAAATTGCATTTTAACTGGATTGTTTCGAGTTCATGACGTATTTTGTGCTGGCCATGCGTCTTGATTATACCCAATTTTTATTTGTATATTCCTATCGTTACTGCGGATCCCAAAGATCCCACTAATATGGAATCCGTCCATATTAGGGTTTCCGATTCGCCGGTGAAGTGCATGTCAGAAACAAGCAAATGCATGTTGAGGAAAGTTCTCAAGTTTCCCACAACCGAAAATCACCGTTCTAATGGCCAATTTTTCTGGATCAAATTAGTGTGCGGATATGTTGAAGTACTTCTTCAGATTACGTGAGGGATCAAATGAAGAGTGTTTTTCGAAGTCTGGTTATTGACATTAAATTGCGATCATTTCGACTTTTATAATTTTCGCGTGGGAACTTTACCCTTTGGTTATTTTTGACTGGATGCTTTTGTTTTGTCATCTTCGAATGAGTTCGCAAATGTCTGGAGCAGGCTCTTTCACAATTTCCTGGGAACTCTCGTGGAATATTTTTCTCGCTTGAACTTGCATCGATTCACGAGAAAGCTTCCCGCGTCGAGGGAAGAAGTTCAAACAAGAGAAAAATTTTGACATCCGATGACCGACTCGAGGATGAATGGCCTTGGCCGTAAGAGGGGCATACGTCGCCGGCTTTCAATTACAAACTTCGCCGCGAAGGCGGACAGAAATTATAACAGAAAACTGGAAACACCGAACATCTCGCCACTACGGAGGCGTGGCTCGGTGCCGAGCCAGAAAACATTATTGCAATCCCGAGGCTAGCAAAATAATGACTGAAAAGCAAGAAAAACCCCTTTATTGCTCCTCTCTCTCTAATGGGAGGATATCCGTTTTTCTCTTTCCTTTTTGCACATCGTGGGAAACAGCGCTTTTGGGGGCTTCGGGGATACCTGCAGTTGAATGAGAAACTGAACGAGTCATGCCATTTAACTCGCTTCACTACGCCATGTGTTAATACTGCGACGAAAATTTCAGCCGGCCCAGGCGTGCACCTCATTGTCTAAGCGAAAGTGGGGCCACTAAGCGAAGAAACGCGGCGGATTGTCCCTTCCAGGGAGCAGACTCTCATCAAGCCAGTTATCATTCAAATTTCCAGCCTTTCACGCTGCATATTTCAGCTTACTGTTCAGTACATTTTCTGACGACGTCACTAGCTGGTGATTTTTTAACCGGAATTTTCATCGGTGTGGAGGCGTCTGGAAATTTAATTAGGGTATACGAATGTTGAGGCGATTGAGAGCATGTGGCCCTGACAGGAAGAAATTGAAATTTTTTTAAAGAATATTTTGAAGGTGAGACGAGTTCATGCTTCGATGAGAACTGAAGATTCACACGAACTTGGGTGTTTTTATTAAGGCCTCCATGCGTATATTTTTTGAAGCCAGTTCATTTTCATTGAATAATCGATTTATATTGGCCGTCTTGCATGCTCCGGAAGTTCTTCCCAAGAATACAAAGTACGAAGAGTTTGTCAATTTAAAGGATACACCATGAGGTTTTCCAAAGCTTGTCCATGAAAGTTATGCATTTGTTTTAGGATCACAAAGGGATTATTTATTCTATGCAACTAAGAAACCGCAATCTCGTTCAGTCCCGCTATCCGATGTCATGCTGCAGCCCACGGGTATTCTTCCATATTCAGTATCTCTGAGTCTTACGATTTTTTTAAAAGAAGTCAAACAGTTCACAGTATATGCAATGGTTCATTCAGGTGAAAATGAGCATTGACCTCATACATGATTACATTTGACGTGTTTTATTTATGGGCATAAAACGTATTCGCTTTATTTCTTTAATTCAGATTCATAAACCTTTATGGGACGTCTCGCTGTCCACAGCTCTAACCTCAGAAAAGAAATCCTTCAAAATTATCGCCGCGGCCCTCTTTGATCCCATTTATCAGAAGCTGCAAAATTACAGCAGTGCTGATTAAAATGAACTCATGTGCCCACCATTCATGTATAGTTGACTATTGATTTCATTTTCCATTCAATGTTATAATGCCACATATGTGTGCATGAGTTTCGAACTGCTTCCTCATCTTCTTCCTCTTTTCTGAGTCTTGTTGGATGCATGGAGATGGACGTCATAGTCAAGGTGTAATACTGTATTCAATAATTTCACATTTCACTTTCAATTTGTAATCAGCAAGCTTGAGATGGAAGGAATAGAGAGTTGAAGGTACATCCCGTAACTGGATAGCAAATTACGTTTGTCATTCAAGAATTTACAGTCAAAGTTCTGCACTACCGAACTCCGCAAATAATTGTAAATAAGTTCTTCTTTGAGATATACGCCAGATATGACAATCAGGTTGCAATAAAAAAGTGTTCTGCTCTTGGTCGTTTTTGTGCTGAATGAAAAGGCTAAATGCCAATCTATGAAGAAGCTCCCAAGTCAGGACTCAGGACTGCGATTCGAATCCTCCGCGATCATAGTCTCACTTTGTCTCGATATGGATCATGCATTTTCCGGAGGATTCGCGAAACTTGGGTACATAAAAAACTTCACTTCCAAATCTCAACAGTTCTGAACCATTCCTCAAATATTGCATGAAAATAGTGATGCAAATGATTCTACCTAGAACAGCTTCGTCGGTTTTCTTCATTCTATCATCGCATTCGAACATATTTTGGGAAACTGAAGGGATTATCATGAGGAAAGCGTACAAATTTACACTTACACTTACCCCTTGAAATTCTGCGTGAAAAATTGTCTAGTTACAGCATATATGTTATCTGAAGCACCGATACCACTAGCCTTATCGGTGAAATGCGGAGATTGTGATGGAACGAGATCATGATGGATCACGATATTGCGCCTTCGGGGTTGAATCGGAGGGGTTAGTTCGTCCGTAACATCACATGATCACAGCAGGGTTGCGCAGAAATGTTGCGCGGAATTCCTCTAGAAAAGGTTTCACCCCGCCGACGTTTAAAGATTTCACATTGTTCAAAAATCGAGGTTTCGTCCTCTCTAATGATGTGAACGATACGCTGTATCGTTCAAAGTAATTTTACGTTGAAAAATTGGTCTTCTGGTTTCTTCAAGAAAGGCCAAGGTACAGAAATTGCTGAGGCAGACGGGAGGAGAAACAGGAAATGGGACACTAAAGCGAATGAAATTTCGCGAGAGAATAAAATTTTGAGAGGAAATTTCCTTTTACTCTCTTCAATCCCTTGTCTTGCTTTATGATGTTCTATATCGCTAGCGTATACGTAGCAAATGAACGCATTGCTGAATGTTGCTGACAACGTTGTTGCTGAATTCAGTATCTTCTTGCCAATTTATAAAGAACATAAGCATTTGTTAGCTAGACAAATAATAAAATTGATTACAATTATATGTATTATTCGCGTTTCCGTCGCCAAAGATGAAAGGCAGGCATCTTACGTTCAATCAAAGAAAATTCAAGAGTTTCTCAAAATAAACAACGAACCTCTTTCATCCTGATTTAACAAAGGGATCATACTCCTTCAACGAACGCACTTCAGAAATACAGTGCTCCCATAAGAAACCTCTACCCATGCAACCACTTGTTCCCCGGAAAGAAATGAACCAAAATTTTCATATGTAGCAGCTGCTATCCTGCAACTTTGTCTTCGACGGCTATTTCATTGCTGGATCTACTTTATTTTAATAATTTTCAATTCTCAGTGGCATTTTTGTGAGATCAGCGAAGGAATGGGACTGCAAACTACAGTATTTGATTTGAGACAGAAAGGATCAGAAGTGTGAATTATGAGCCTTTTCTTGCTTTTCCAATTTTGACGTATTATTTCACCAGTCGGAAGATATCGATATGGTTTTCTCTTAAATTGAAATCGAAAAGCGAGTCCCCTACATAAAGTTTCACCCCTGTAACTTCAACAGAATTTAAATTCCGACTCATCTTGTATCTTCCAAGGCTTTGGACGTCGTTCATTCTGTTCAATTCATATGCAAATGAGAGTTTCAATGTAGGTACGGTACAAAAACCAGTTGCTGCAACGAATCAAATTCTTTGCGCCACTGTGCTGTTTTGCCCTTTCGAAATGACTCGGAACTCGGAAGTTCAATACCTAGTCAAATTATTCGTTTGTGAAGCGTACAAGTGCCCAAGAAACCCTCGATAAGAGACGTCCGTATCTGCTCGGAGGCATTGACGCATGTAATGATGGTTATTCCGGAGTTATTAGCGCAGAGTTTACATTCGTATCGCGTGTCGTGCGGCCCGAGATCGAAACGTTTCTTGGTGATGATCGAGACTACAAAGAAAAAAAAGCATCGAGAAGAGATTTGGTCTTATCCCAGAAACGCTTCAAGCCATCTTCATCAGTGGCTGCGATCCTGCACGCGCACGGCCGTAATATTCACCGGATAGCGCATTTCCGTAATTGCTGGTTTCATTTGCTGCTTTTCGGCGCTCGCGCCGAGTAGAAAAACTCGCTCCGAGCCTCGGGTTATCCTCGACTTTCCTTCCTGAGAAACACGAGCGACCTGTTCGGCAATTTCGACCAAGAAATGATGACACCTGGGATTGTTTGCATCCCGCCGCGTACGCCAGGGAAAAATTGTGGCAAGTGGACCGGGATCCCTGCACGCATAAAGCATGAAGCTGTTCTCAATATTACCGAAGGAGGAGGTTCAATGGAAGGCAAAACAGAGGAGCGGGGGGATGCGAGGATAAAAAAATCAGTTTGATATTCGGCCAAGGCTGTAATTACCGCTCTTCCCCCTCTATAATTTCACAACACAGGGAAAAGTCTGGCGGACGCCAGCGAGGCTTGCACCTCTAGCCCATGTGAGCGACTCCTGATGCATCGTTTCACGGGATAAACTAGCATCATCCACTGGTCATAGTGAACTAGATTTCGGTCGGTCTTCGGTGTTCCGTACATGCATGCATTGCCCTCTCGCGGTTGCTTGCCTCGGCGGGGTCCGCAGCCCCGGGAACAAAAGAGTTTCGCGGCGGCCCGTCACGAGTTGGGTCGATTTCGCGATCAGCGGCGATCGTGATCCGAGATGAAATTTCATCGCCCGGCCCGGACACGGACCCAATCAAGGATTGGACGCGGCAATTTCCCGGCCAGACCCGCTGTGGCCGTGATGGAGTGCGAATCATAATCGAAGGGGGTTTTTTGTGTGTGTGTGTGTGTGTGTGTGGCTCGGATGGCCACTCCCCGGTTCATTTCCAGCGCGTCTTCCGCACCAGGTCCAAAACCAGAGATCAGTCACGATGCGAGATCCGTATCATAAATCTACGATAGGAACGTTTCTTCCGTCCTGACACGCGGAAACTTGATAGCTGCGCGAAAAGTATCGAGGCTTAACAACTTGTGAGCCCCGCACTTCCTAGTACCTGCCTTCAATTTCCTGGTGCGTTATTTCACGTGCACTTCATACCCCCCCCCCCCCCATTCTCATCCTTGTTCCACGTATAACAGAGCGAATACCAGTACTGTATAATGCTATGCTTTACCTGGAATCGCGTGAACTCGCGATGGATTTCAATTTTGATTGGTCCATTTTTCGTATGGGTTAGTAATTGTGGGGTAGGCAGCAAAGCCGTATTCAAGCCGTTCGTTGTTTCGTGTAGGTGTACGAAAACAGTGAGAATATCTCATCAAGATTAAACTTACGAAAAAAAGTGTGTTCCAACTTCCAACGATTAAACTTCAAGAGGACGGAACACGAATGGAAAATTAGAAATGTTTTTCATAACAGTGATCACGGCTGTGCATTGGAACCAATATATGTACTGCATATAGGAAATTTGAAATACAGAAATTTCGAGAAAAACATGTTATTCATTGTGGACAATGAAGATTTTGACAAAGCATGTCACATAGCCACAAGTTAAAAAATAAAGCTTTTTCAGTGCGCATGGTGAAAACGAACAACGATTTTGACACCTACAAATGGATAAGATTTCTGGAAAGGTTCGATGCGTTGTTGTTTGGTCACTTTTAATTGGTTTTGACTGCATATATGTTTTTTGGGAGATTTCACGGGGTGATTCTTGTTTAAATTTTTCTCCGTGCACAGGATGCCATTCTCCGAGACATACACAACCTGAGAGAGTGAAATATATATATTTCACTCCCCCTCCCCATTATTAGCACATCGTGTACTAATATTGGGGTTTAGGTCATTAACCAAAGTTTTCTGACTCATCCCTTCTGAGATATTTGGCATCATATTGTGAAAGAAGGTCCTTCGAGACGTCGTACAACATTTTGTACGAAGAAATGCATTGCTGATATTTGGTGCGCAATTTCAATTCTGTATCCTCGAATGACGCAGATATGGAAGGGAAGAATTACTGAATTTTTTTAATGATAGGAACAAGTTTGAGACTATATACCGTGATGCATATATACAGCAGGAAGAACAGAAAGATCTTCGAAAAAAAAGGGGTAGGCTCATTTTTTCCAATTATTCAAGAGTCAGACAATGTAATTTCGGCGGAGAAATGCGCCAATCGCTTCTCGCTCATCGTGTTACTCTGTCTATAGTCTATACTGTACACTGTGTACAGTATACAATTTTGATTAATTGCCATTCAGACGACTGCGTATGTGTTAGCTTCATACGCTGATATTTTATGCACAGAGCAACCTCATATTTCGTAATCCAGCTTTCATTGTCTCATTCAGCTTTCACTGATATACAGTAAAAGCAATTGAAACAGTGAGTCGGTCCGTTCGTCAAAACTGAAATTTTGTATAGGAAAAATCGTAAGACTGCAAATTTGTCGTTTAAAAAGTATAGTTTCACCTTCTTCGGGATGTTTTCACGCAAAACATGATCACATTGTTGTCAAGAGGTCATTCTCTCGCTAAGCAGCGAATTTGCCACGCTCTGGTGCGTTTGGTGAGATTCTGCACCGCTGGAGCAAGTTTAGGTTGGTTTCAACCAGATGTCGCACTTGGCAAGGACACCTGCCGTGAAAGCCGTGCTTGGCTTCATACCGCTACGGGACGAAGCGCTGCTCATGGCGGCACGGCGCACGTGGAGGGGGAATACAACACGCATGGGCGTACTAAAAGGAATGGCGGCTGGGATTGGCTGCAGCGAGGGAATAGATAGGCGGACTGCTGCATCCCTTCGCTCCGCACTCAACCCCGCCTTGCGTTTATAATACCTACCAACCCACAATTCAGATATCGTGCTCCGGGCGGCTTTACTCACACTCATGGCCTCGCAGCGGAACGTGTATCTTGGCACTCGTGGTTCCGCCAAGGCGTGTGATCAGTCGGCGGATATACTTCCTAGGCGAAGCTTTATTCCAGAGCCTCCGCGGAAATCTTATTATTTAGTTTCGAGTGCGGCATGCGTCGCTAACACTGATCCCTGGACCGGTTTCTCGCAATAAATTCGTAATGCTAATCTCAACTGCTTCTCGCTCAACACCTCTACGGAATCAGTATGCTAGTGACACCTTAATCCAGTGTGTATTTCAGCTTGCAAAACGTGCTCTACTTCAAACTACAGTACTGTATACGACTTATAGTACTTCGTGCATCATCTGAGTGAATTTCCACGTACTCCTTGATTCGGACAGATTTTTCCGAATTCTAATTTTTTCAAAATTTTCATTTTTTGTGGAATAATGTTGAAGGAGTACTTCAAAGTCCGAGAAATTCCCGGTAAATGCTCCGACCTTCATTCAACTACAATATTTTTTAAGTTGGAAGAGGGATAAGGTGCTCCTGTCTTACCTCGAATGTGTTTAATAGTGTACTTCGTGTTCCTTTTTCTGACTTCATAATATTCCGTGTGCCTCTTGTTGTTCATTTGAAATTTAAGCCGAGGGCTGATTTCTGTCAGGAATCGAAACCCCGCTTTGTGAATTCTATGATGAACTGATGGATATTCCGACGTGTTTCGTCAGGTGCGGATTGCAAAAAGTTGGTGATCAGACTTGAAGCCCGTGAGAAGCGATACGTTTTCCACTGAGTGGAAAATACCGCAAAAAACCGTATAATACGGTCAACTCATTGATGTGCACGAGACTAGAAAAGAAAAATCACTGAATTGATCCGCGCGCATTCCGCTTTACACAATGTCAACTGAAAGCAGAGGAGATTGAGACGCTATCTGAGACTCTGATCGCCTGTGAATTAAATTCGCACCCCGTCGGAAACTTGTACTTCTTACCTGGGATTGTCCATCACTTGGAGGGAAAGCGATTTTGATAGATTTCGCCTTCGCACGTCCCAGTGCGTGATCAGGGACGCCAGCCTGGATAAACCCAAAAGCACCGGAAACTCTCAATACTCACAAATTCCCACCTGCATGGCCGCCACTTGCACGTTGCTTGCGGTGAGTAAAAATAGTTTTCTTCAATTTAATGTTTAGTTGAAACCCTGGAAAGCGAACCGCAACATGCTTATTCATTCCAATTAAAACCATCGCTATGTATCTTTGTCGACCTTAGCTAATGTATGGCTACTGAAATTGAACGTAGGCGTGCCTCCTGAATTTTCATTAAAAAATCCGAAGCAATTTATTCACTTCGTGACGAGAAATTAACAAATGGTATGCATGAAATTCGCGATAAAGCAAAGAGGAAAATAAGCGTTTTATTTTCAAAGGATCTTCCATTTCCATCCATCGATTAGTTGTGAGGAAATTGCAATGAGTTATGCAAACGAACCAACAGAATTTCTTAACATAGAAAATCATTGTTGAACCCGCCAAAAATATTGCCTTCGATTTATGCGAATAAATAGCATCTGCATTGAATTTTCCACTCAGAAAATACCGACTTTATGGAGCCTCAGGCGAATGAAGCTGAAGATTTTCTTAAGTTCGAAATAAAAATTGTCTTGTGGTAATAAAATCTCTATTTTTAAGTCTGAAGAATTCATGGCCAATTCTCTAAGCTTCATATGGCCAGTGCGTCTAGAAAATGTCGAATCATGCATTTTGTATTCTAAATTTATCGTTTGGTTTCCCGAAAAAATTAAATGGAATCTTTTTTGCTTTTTTGTGCGTGCGATCTGAAATCAGCTCGGTGAATTATGTGATGAGCCCTGCGCGTAGACCTGCTCTCTTTAACGCAAACTCAGATTTATGCATTGGAAAACTGTGTCTAACGGAGATTGCGGAAACCCGAGTGATTACGGAACAATCCTTGTAATTTTCACGCGCTTGACCCATCGAGGGAGAAACTGGTGCTTCTTGGCGCACGTCTAATCTATTCATCTGGAGAAAGCCAAACGCTGGGAATCCTCGAAAAGGCATTCCATAATTGTCCCGACTCCTGCTTGAACTCATGATGCAGATTGCCTCGTGCGGCTTCTTTACAAACCCTGAAGAAGCCGTGCTCGGGAAGAGAAAAGGCGGCGGGGGAAATGTAAAGCAAAGAAAAGAAACAACGCGGATTCCGTTCTTTCCGGGGGCAAGTGCGAAGGAAAGAAAGAAATTAAAATTCAAATGACCCCCGCTCGTAAAGTGAGGATTCAGTGAGCCACTGGGCCCAAGAAGGTTTCTACTTGATGTGTTTCTGTAACGTCGTCCTATCAGTCGCCGGGGTTTTCGGTTCACTTAAGGGAAACGATATTCGGGTACGCGCTCACTTTTTTTTTCCAAAAGAGCTTTCCGAGCCGGTTTCTCCGAATCACACCTCCACCAGCTCCTTAAGTCTCTTTATTAGAATGATTTCTTGCATCTCTCGGCTTTCAAGAATTTAGATTCGATCCGTGAGACTTGATGCAATATTATACTTCGAATGTAAGATGCACAGTAGTACCTCTGTTTTATGCACCTGGCAGATGATAAAATAATTTTAAGAAAGTATAAAGTGCAATTTTATTCAGTTTTTTAAATAATCAAATCATTAATTTTATCATATTCGTTCCATACATCCCAGCTTCATTTTTTCGAACACCCTAAAATCCTAAATAACACGCAGGATCCTTGAGTTTTCGAACTAAAACTGGAATCAAGGATTGTTTATTGAATATTGGGCATTTTTATTTCGAATATTTCTTTGGCCAGAAACGATCATGCACGTTCCTTGCGAATCTAAGCCACCATTAATTCGAAAGCGCCTTCAGATACAAGAGGTACAATATATAAAGTACTATATTTGTTCAGCAGAAACGATGGTATTGTTATGTTTCTCGTGTAGAGTTTTCATAATCCAATGCTCTTTGATTTACTTATCCAAAAATGAGAGAGTTTTGAAAGCCATAATTTCGTCGAGTCTCGCTTCAATCAGCTGCTGGTACTCTCTTAAGAGAGAATTGAAGGCCTCATCTTTTAAAATCCCACGTACTCCGTTAGATCTCAGTACATGATTCGTCAGCCTGGTGTAAAGCATTAATTTTGTTCAAGACTTCAGTTTCGGGTAGCTTGCGAGAGTGACGGGAAAAATGATCGTGAGTATGGGCAGTGAGAGCTGGTGGAACTCGAACGCGGGTTTTTTAGGTCTCGGAAGTCCGTTTACATTGCTGTGGCGGAGAATCCCAGACCGCGAAACAGGCTCCGAAAAGCATCTCGGGTCTTTAAAAAGAATGAAATTATCGGGTATTTGCATAATGAGGTTCACGGGGAATGCCTCCACCCGCGCCTTCAGCGTTTGTATCCCGCTTTTCCTCGCCGCGCTTGTCGTTTAAAAACGGTACAAGCTCACCGTTTGTGTTCTCCGTTTCGTTTCTTTTCTCTGCTTCTGATCAAGCCCTGGGTTCCGCGCCCGCTTTCAAGCCTTTGAGCTCACCCGCACTTGTCGCTCCGTTAACCTATTGGCTCCTGGGTTGCATCCACGGAAAAATTACGTCAGTCAGATCGAAGCCACCTTTCGCTCCAAGCACTCAAACTGTAGTTTCTCTAATATCAACAGAGGTTGTGAATGATATTGTTTCATTCACCGCGATCGATTCAGATCATCGCATTTTCCTCCAACATCGCCATCACATCGTTGAAAAAATAAACCTGGATCTTCGGGAATTTCCTGCTGAATTATGTAATTCACTTACGTTTATATGCATCAACTTTCTCGTGGATAATCAACGATGTTCAATTTCGGAATTACTTGCCTCATATTTTGTTGGAAATAAAAAAAAATGAAAGCGAAGATCTGATTGTCCAAGATTTGTTGCGCTATAATTGCGTCAACAGTTTTGAATGTTCGTGAAAATCCCTCTATTCAAATGATATAATACAAAATATTCATTTCGCTTCGTTTTAATCACGTCCTTTTTCTTTCTTGAAATAATCCCAATCAGGGAAAGCCGAAAATGATAATGCTGGATGACTTGATTTGAAATTACTGTACTTGATGGATTTCTTCCAGATACGTATTCAGCGCTGAATGTTGAAAAGCGGTACTGACGACATGGAGCTAAAATACTGTAATTTCAGATTTTCAAGCCTTTAATTCTCACTAATTTTCATCCAACGACTTGTGGGGAAACGTGAAATATCCAAACCTTCCCCATGCCAAAAATTGAATTTGCCAAAACACAGAGGTGATGGAAACAAAAGATTCGACGCTCAGGAATTATGGCACACTTCACTTTTGCTACCTTTTTGGAACCTTCAGGCTAAAAAAAATAATGTGAATTCATCAGAGATCTTCTGATAGATTCGTTATACGGCGAAATGTAGGTGAGGTGTCGCGAGAAGTATGATTGCCCTGAATTCCTACAGCCAAATATAATCCGCTGAAAATTTTACCGTGAACCGCTGGTTTGAAAATGAAAGAAGTTTGAAAATGCGGAAATCATTCGGCGGAAAAGATTAACTAAACGAAACAGAAGTCTATATATAAAGAGCAAGAATTGTTCGCAAGTTTACGCCCGTCTCGGACAAAGACTCTCGGGTGCGCTCCGCCGGGATACACTAACAGTATCCCTTTTGGAGGCTTTCTATTCAATTCGAGAGGTCTCAGAAGGAAATCAGTGTTTATTGTTGGAGTTCCTTCTCTGGGATATCGCATTGTCTGAACGTTGAGTTTCGATTTGTCGGTTATTTGTCGGTGAAGCGCGTCTGCCTGGTCCCGCAGCTTCCGAGGTCGACACATGCATCTCGTTCGAGGCTCAGTCGCAATTGCTGCTGCTGCTCTGCACGCGAATTGCTGACAGTAATTGCTGTTCATACAACCTCGCCTCAGTCGCCTTTGTTTACCCGACAGTCTGGAAAAAGCCTCAGTCCGCTAATATACTGGCGCTAACGGCTCATCGAGCTTTCGAGTGCGACGAGCTAATGCGTCCGACTTCCAGTCTGAAATTTCAACTTCCGAACAACGTCAGCAAATAATGATGAAAAACGTTCTGACGTCTCGGCTGGGGGGTATGAAGGCGTGTGATGCGTCGTTTGTCCATCCCGACGGGACACAAAGCGAAGCTCAAGGTTTGCCGTTTAGGAAGTGCTTTGAAAATCGGAAGATGCGAAGGGGAACAAAATAAAAAATGAATCCGATTACTCGTCGCGCGCCAAGGGGCTACAAATTACCAGAGCCGGCTTTTGTTTGATCGTTCGTTGTTCATCAATGATCGCGTTGAGCGGCCGGAACGCGAGCGCAGAGATGCCTCATCAGGCTTTATTGTGCTGCGCGGTTTCGGTTTCAGCGCATCCATGCATCATCCCCGTGTCGGGAATTCGGATACTGGTTGTCGCGTGCACACGCATATATATAAATATATATGTATATGCAACGTCTCCTGCCTGGATGCAACCGATGCAACCGTAATTTCCGATTGACGACGACTCTCGCAACAAGAAGTCTCATCGACCTCCCTTTCAATCCACGGAATACCCCGTACCTTCGCGGATCTCTCATGTCGTCTTCCTTCCGTTTTTCTCTTCGTGCAGGAGTTATTTTCCTATCATCTCCGGGAATGAAAAGGAAAATTGAAGAAGTTTCCTAGAGTCAACTTTGGTATAATGCCGCGTTTAAATGAGCGTGAAACGCCATCAATAATATTACAAAGGTGCCTTCTTTCGGGGTTTGAAAACTTTAAAAATCTTGCTGCATCTAAATTATTCTTTCCAATTATTCGGAATGAGAGGAGTTCGTTGATCCTACTCAAGATTTCGATAATTATCCACTCATCTAAAGCGTTAAAAATCAGGATTGACCCTTGCCAGCAAACTCAAAATGCTGGTGCGAGTCTTTTGTGTCATTCACTTTTAGACTGAAGTTTACCTCCAAAGATTGTGTTTTCAAAAGCAATACTGCATTCGCCAGCATAGCTAAAAAAAAGTACGATTCCATCAAACATAAAGAAGCAATAAACTATAAAGAGACAAATTAAAAACAACTGGGTGACCTGTGAATCTTTCAGAAATAAGTGGAATCGTGAAAAATGATGTTATGTTATTTTCGAACAACGGTTTTCATCATTTAATTCTTCGTTGTTCAATTATTCATGATGTTTGAACAACTGGACAAAGACACCCGAACATTTTACCACATGTAATTGAGGCATTTACTGCAACTCTCTGATGCCGACGAAATAAGGACGAGTTCCGAATACTGCACAGTAATTGGATTATTTCAAATTACTTCTTAAATTACCTGATGTTTATGATTCGAGTAATAAAGCGGAACCTTTCGCGTCAAAAATGTCATCAGTTGATGGCATGATTTTTCGGAATGAAGTGCTCTTAGTTCGAGGTTCTAATTTCTTCATTTCCTCGACACAACATCATTACTTGATGACCGGGCGGGTCATGATGACAGGTGCTGTCGAGCGCTTTGAACTAAGAGGAAATGCTGAAAGTAACACCACGGACTCCCACATTTGCGTGCTATCAATTTCGAATTAAACTCGTGCGAAGTTCGACGGCTGACTATCCGCAAACTACACCGAGGTGTCGGGGACCAACTTAATCACGCGTTCGGGAGTTTGAACAGCGAGGAAAGTGATTAAACGCGCTCACCTGCATTTAATTTCACATCGCTCACTTCCTACTATGTGATTTACTGCTTATCAATGCCCTAAATGCTGACCGTGTCGGCTAATGCAAATAGATTTCCTTCTACAGCAATGACGTTCCGCTCGTTGGTCGAGACGTGTGATGCTTTTAATTACAGTAGATCCCTTGTCCATCGTGGATTTCGATCGATGAGCTCGGAAAATATGGAAATTCCAAAAAAGAGGGTTTGGCGCTACACTTTAATGTGCTTCGATTAGGGAACATGATCCCTTAATTATACAAAAAAATCGGGGTTCTGCTAGCGAAGTGGTCGCGGGAATGGCGAAGGGTACAGCAGTTAATATTCTATTGCCAGTTTTTTACTCCCCGAGTCCGAAATTCGAGTCACTCTGAGAATCTAACGACACAGCGGGATGAACATAATTGCTGATGTGAACCTCCTCAGATGACATAAAAATGAAAATGTTTCTCAGAAATTCATATGCATACATGATATCAACCTCATGAACACATGAAGTTAGGGATAATGTACGTACGTGTACATCAGTCATTAGAATATACTATATGCTCATGGAGAAGAATGAGAGAAAATAATTAGGAAAACTTGGCTTTTTCCGGATGAGTCGAAAATTAAGTAACTTCGCGTCAAATAAGGTTTTTATAATATTATCCAATCCGAGGACAATTTATAAATTTTTACGCGACTATATATGGTTAACTTCTTGTGAACATTGGCCGCGCATAGATTTTGAGCCACCATGTCAAAGAAAAGAACTGGATAGGACGCGAAAAAAATTGAAAATTGAGGAGAGCTATGCATGCATATAAACGGGATTCTAATTTTCCCTTTGAACTCCTCACCGACAGATTCTAACATACAGAAACCTTACGATCTGAACGATGCATGTTATTTGAATATTAAAATGTCAATATGTCTGATCTGCTTATTTCAAGTTTAGTTCATGAGAACCCAAAATATTTTCTCGAATATTGGCGGCCTTTTTAATTCATCGTGGCCTAGACATAAATATCCAGAGTATAGTATAGGGCGCATCAGCATTTTTGAACACGGATTTCGTTGTGGGTATAGGCCAACATATTTAGACGTATCTCTGTAACTACAATATCTCTGAAATTTTAATATTTGGATGGCGAAGGCTTATGGCCAACACGCCGGATAATCGAGGTTCTACTTTGAATCACATAGACGGGAGACGTCGCTTTTCATTATCGCGGAAATGCGCGTATTTCTCGAAGGAAACCAGACTCTTTGTGTTGGTTGGTTGGAATGCAATGAACGATGGTCCGAGTTCACGATCGCGGTGGTAAGTGTTTATAGATTGAGGGGAATGACGCCGCACAGGAGAACTCGTCGCAACTCTGGGATGCGGACGCGTTTTGTGGACAGGCAGAAAGAATGGATGACCATCCGAAGTCTTCTGGTGACAAGATAATTGTCGGACTCGGTCGGGAAAGCCGCCCTTGCACGAAGCCGGAGTGTTCGCAGAGCTTCGGATGCACACAGCTGTCCGACCAATGGAATGTTCCACCAGCTTTCGTTTTCACCTTCACCTGCTTTGTCCCGGCAATTACTGTCTTGGTCGGTCATAGCTCTTCTCGCGTCCGTGGGCCCTGTCAGCGATCGCTTCTCGGCCCACGCCGGGTCGACACCGACTGGCGAGGTCAGCGCCGGGTTCCGTCTTCCTCCGCACCGCGTCGACCATTTCGAACATTAACCTTCTCATCTTGAACTCCACCCCTTCGGCACTCATGCAATCACTCAGAGATATTCCCCTGGCTTACATTCGCTGAATCTGCATAGCGCATTTTCCTGCTCACACCGTCCGCGAGGTACCAAACCAGCTCGAAAGATTTCCAAAGTTTGTCATCGTATCATGCAGTTCGAGTTCAGCAAAGATGCGCCAAAGGAGAGACCGATTTATTCACTTTTCTCACCTGGTCACCAGATGACCTCCATTAGGTTATATGCATAATTAATCTAAAATTAATTTTTCTATGCCCTGTTAGGACATTCCTTGTTTAATCGAGTTTCTGTCTTCGAATTCTCCAAGCCATTCCGGCATCCAAACAATATAAGAAAGACCGAGTCTGTCCATTTTCTGCAATGTTACACCTTATTTATTGAGCACCTACTGTACCTTCATTTTCAGCATCATTTGCGCAATCATGGACAAGATCAGAACATGATTGATTTGTACATCGTCACTTCTCGACCCCATGGAAAGCTTTTTGAAGCCTTCGTACCATCCGAAAATGTATCGGGTAAAAAAGTGTGGCAGTGATCTTGTACCCTCAGTCTTCTCTGTATCTGTACACGATGAGTGAAAATTGGAACATGGTTAATGAATTATTCAAATCTAAAAAAAAAAATCTATCCAATGTGCCTCTAAAGCGAGGGCAGCGCAAGACTCGCAGAGCTTATATAATATGCTGTAACTCTCGTGTCTAGTTAATTTATTTGAGGATTTCGGGGGCTTATATGGAATCCCTTTCCGTGAAAAGTTGTGATGTCAACGTTCAATTTAAAAAGGTTTCGTTAAACTGAGTTGCCATTTATGCTCTAGCATTTGCAGCACAGAAATGTACGAGGTTGTTTCCCCGTTCTCAGCAAAGGCAACGCGTATTTATAAAGACACGGGGCTGAAGCGCGACCTTTCTTCGAAATTTGAAGGAGGCTAGCGAGACAGATAATAGTTTTCGGTCCGATTATGTTGAATAAATAATTCGATGACTGGGTGCAAGTAGGAATCGAGCACCACCCAGCAGGAAATAGTTCTGACATCCATGTCGGCCTCCGGAGTACCGCGCTCACTCAGGCTTCGACGGCCAGACAGACGATAATAACCGGCTATTCCCAGCGACTGCTCACGCCATCGCGGCGAGCTGAGTGAACGCGAATAAAACGGGCCCTTTGCGACCTGTCGGCGTGATCAAGATCAAGGTAACGTTGGCTAACCGCACCATGATGGAGCCCTCAACGCGTTTCCGATTTTCCTGCTTTCCCAACTGACCCATTTCGTTCGATCGTAACGCATTTGCTCAACGCCGTCGTGAATGATCCCCCGAGTCCGCGAGCATTCCACTACTTATTATTATTGAGCAATCCTAGGCTTCGGTGCGCTTCACTTGTTTGGTCGGTTTTTTGTTTTTTTTTTTTTTGGTCTGCCAAGAGCCCTGGGTACGGCATCCCACCAGTTGACGGCACCACGGTCGAGTACGCGCCGTCATCATCATGCAATTTTGTTCCGGTTCGGAGAACGCAGTCGTCAGACCTGCCAGACGGCCTTTTCCGGCGCCATGGCTTCCTTTTTATTTGGGTTCATGGCGTGTTTATCCTTTCGTCTGGATGGTATCACGAGAACAGCGTAAAAACTTGATTCAGCATGCAACGCCTGTCCCGTTTTGACTGGAAACGGAACAGCTCAATTTTTACGCCGTTCGTGCTCTCAAAGGGTGGGTACTTGGCAGCTATTCGATTCTGTTGGACTCCCTCAGGAAATTTTGTCCAATATTTCCAGATTACTATCCTCGGAGCCAACATAATTTTAGCTTACGATGACTCCGTCGGAATCAAAATTCTGGAAAATTTACTCATGAGCCTCTTCAGGAGAAAAGCTATCATTCACGTACTTCACGCTGCTCCTTGTGCTCCGTACTTTACTTCAGCGTTTTTTTTATCTGCCTTTTTGTATTTTTGCTGCTGCATTCTTTACGAAGCAACAATTGCGAATCATGTATTTGGTCACTTAGTGAAGACGATTTTACTGATCCTTGTGTATTCCACTTTTGGTTTTCAATGCAATTTTATATTTTTTGGTTGAATACGAGCATGCGCTGAGTTTCAATGATTTTCTTCATCTCTCAATCATAAATGCTGCTGTCATAACAAATTGCAGCCCAAGAGGCATACTGAAATTTGGTGAACTTTGTTTCAATAAACATACATACACGATCCACATGGCTAGTCGAGTTTAATAAAATTACATTGGCCAATAAAGAACGGCAGGTTCGCAAAAGCTTTTCGCGGAGGTCGTTTTCCTGTTCAATACTCAGGTTTTCTTCCCATAAAACGTGAGCAAAAATATGTAAAATATGAAAAAGTCCGATGGGATAGCTTATTATACCTAGCATACTCGTTCGTATTTATCGCAATGAGTTGAACTACAGCAGGCCAAAAGAACGACGGAGAGAAACGAAGGGAAAAAGAAACAATTCAGTAAAGAATTCTTCCGACCCAATAAAAACGTCACTTTGCTTGTTTCCTTTTGAACGGAAGTGAGCGAGGAAATGATCCAGGATTAGCATAGTGACAGTAGAGGAGGTTTGTTTGTTCTGCGAGAGGAGCGGAACAGGGCAATGAAGAATGAGAACCCGGTCTTGCAAAGTTGTCAAAAAAAAGTACGCCGACGACGCAAGGAAACATTGTTGAACACCGCCACGGTGACAGTTGTGGCGTGTCTTTGAAGACTTGGCGGCGACAAGGGAGAGTCCCGTTCGAACGTCAGACTTATCTAATGACACGTGGGATGGTTGTCGAACGCCGGTGTCGACGATCCATTCGCGACACTGGCACTTCCGTCGAAATCGTGGGAAGATGCTCGGCAAGCGACTGCGGCCTGTTTGACACTCGAAACGGGTCATGAAAACTGAGTACTGGTGCCGTCGGGGCCGTGTGGATGGATTCCGACTGCTCGCTAAGTCCGTTAATTATTCTGTGGTTGATGGGGGTCATTACGATGACTGACGGATCGGCCGCACGTGACGCGGTCGTCACCACGGCCTTTCCGCACTCGATGCCTCTGATTTTCTTTTTCTTTCAAAAACTCAACTTTCCATTACGGGGTGTCTAATGAGACTGTCACGGTCGGCGTCGCGGCATTTTTCGCGCATTTGCCCGACTTTTGTGGGAACAGCGGCGCAAACGTGTTTTCGTTTCATTCCGCGTTATGATGGAAACGCGGGGGTTTCACCTCGCGCGCTCGTTACGACAGCATTTAAATTTGTAGGTCCCACCTCTTCCCTCCCCTAGTCGGGGCTGACGAAGTGCTGGCATAATTTCCCTCCTTCCCGTCCTACGCCCCTTTGGGATGTGCGAGAATCATTACCGTCTCGTCTGCGCCACGATTCATTCCGGGGGACTCGAAATTTCGTGAGAAGACAGCCCGCTGAAGTGGGAGTAGAGCCGTAAAGGCCCGTGCGTTGGCTGCGAATAGCCCGTTTCCTGGCAGAAATTACTCCCGGTTTCTGCTCCTGGTGGGTCCCGATCTATTCTGCCCTCGCCAACTGGGGGGAGGGGATTGGCCGCATGGCAAACTCAGTGCTTGCATCTTCCGGAACGAATGCGCAATATCTATCCAACTTCACTTGTGTCCCGGGCAATGGACGCATCCCGTGACTTTTATTTCATTTTATTTCGCGCAAGGTCTCTCATGTTACTACTGACCCTTGTTTCGGATACGGGACCCTAATTCGGGTAGTGGACTGCGTGGGAAATGTAGCTATCAGCGTTATTTTTCGAGCTTTAATATTATACATTGCATTCAGCATATTTTCCTTGCTCTGAGGGGTTTCCGCTATATTGTGACATCTTATCTTAAATGCTCGTGTACAGTATTTTGCGATGTAATCAAGAATTTATTATTTAAATTCCAAAGAGATCTGGAAAGCCGTTCCTATTACACGAAGCTGCACAATACGAAGTGAAGGGGTTAAGATGTCTTGAACCAATGAGCTTCATAGCTTCATATTACATTGCTAGATTAATGGACATCTTATTATACTTCCACTTGGAATGGACTGAGTCGGTAAACTGAGTCACCACTGTGTGGGCTGCATGATTTTGAAGACCATAACCTGCTTCTGGGCAACCGTTTCAAGGGAAAGCATTTTAATGGCCACGATATTTTGATTCAATTTAATGTGGAATTTTAATATAATGCCCCAAATGTATCAATAAAAGCATGAATAATGAATTAGTACAATTTTGACCAGCAGGCTCTCACAATCCGAAATATTATTTCGCTTCGGATTTGCAGTATGTAATAATTAAACTAAGTTCTGTTTTTCCGTCATTTTGAAATTTGAAGACGAATTACCGTATGTTTCTTTTTCATAATTTAAGTTATCAGAAGGGAAACCAGAGACCGTACCTCTAATATGCTATGATTTTTTTTTGAGTGCAGTTTTCACGAAGAATGTCTGGTGCTTAGGCCGCAGGAGGATTTTTAGCACAGCTTTTGAAAAGAGAAGTACATTACTGCTTATGGAGGAGTAAATTCGGTACTTTTAGCTCAACGTACGATTCGTTGTGAAATCTGGCTAATATCAGAAGCGACACGTTTCAGATAGCTCGCAAAAACGGTACCTTCAGCGCAGAAGGATATGTATACACCATCGCTTGTCGGCAAGTGTACTGTATTGTGTTCGTGCTCCGTGTGTGTTCCATTCTGAAAGAAGATTGGTGATGCGTTCATCGCACAGAGACGCCGCGGTACTTGAAGCACGTTGTTTTCGGCGCCTCAAAGCCACGAGTAGATTTTTTCGCTCCGATCGCCATGATATTTATCGAAACAGCCCACAATCAAGCCAAGGCCATGGCGGACAAAGCCTGACACTAAGCTAACGATTGCGGGATTGAATTCCACCTGCGGGGAAATGGAACGAAGGGGCTGCGGAGAACAACTCTTGGATGACTGATACCTTCGCTCGTATACCCGTGTAATGAAAACATAAGTTACTCAAATATTCGCGTCGGGTTACAATAGTGTGATGGAACGCGGAGATGGGCCGTCGGGGACGAAGGATTCCTGCCAAACCTGAATTACTGACCCGCTTCATCATGGAGGCACCGTCGGAGACGAAACAAAAGACGGAGTTTGATGAGGTTGTTCCTCGACTTGAACGCGAGGCCTTTTGTGAGCAGGAGAATGATCAGAAGTCAAGCGCAACAATCGTCTGGGATGTTGAGCTTTCCGGCGCAACAGCTAACGAATGCAGTTATGATTCCTCCTCGTCAAGTTATTTATACGTTTACCTGGCCAGCAGTTACCTTTCGAGGATGCTACTGCTTCTGGGAAATTTTCCAATTCTCACACATCCGGGGTTTTGCCCCTCGGAATTTATCTCTGCTTGAGAAATTTCTGCCGCATTTAGAACACCTTATTTTCACAATCACGCCGCGTCCTTCACATGCTTTTTCCTCGACCAGGTTCAGCTGTTCTTCGGCGACAAAACAGGGCTTCGCTTACATGTATTCTCCAGAACTTCGGCATTAACAAGTTCATGACTAATGAAGTATGAAGGCGAACTTTGGAGCATCGTCTGCAGTTTAAATCAAAGTGTTTCGTCCCAAAGCCTCCTTTTTACAAATTTCTTGGCAGAACTCCCTTTTAAATTATATCAACTTTCCAAATAATTTGTTTGACTTTTAAAAATTGCAAGTGACTCTTCCCATGAGCTATGTATAGTTTATATACAGTAGAACTGAGCTTACATGGGCCACAGCTTTGTTTCTCTATCCGAATATTATATCAATGCATAATAAATAACCGAAAAAAGACGCTGAAAATTTACCAGATAAACAAGTATTCCAAAACTACTCGACAAAAGCTGAATTTTCGAAAATACTAGATATTGTCACTCGTCGTATGCAGAACCTATTTGGTGTTCAAAATGAAATAAAGTGACTCAAACTAAAACGATGAAGGCTATTTAGCATCCTTTTAGTAAATCGAACTTCAGGAGCAACTACTAAAATAAACCTTTAACCAAAGCCTGAATAATCAGAGCCCACTCTCTGCGGACCATGCTTCACGAAATCGAATGTTAATTTCGTTCAACAATTTTTTTTTTTCGCTGGAAATCTCCTGGATACAGTAGTCTTAAGGTATCCGTGGGGCACAGGTTGATACTCTCCACCTCAGAATTGAGCGATTCCTACCCGACTTTAACGAAAGTGAGAAAGTGATGCGAGGTACAGTACTCATTTCAAGAGTTCATGTGGATCAAAAGCATTCATTCTCCGAATTGCTCGTAAACGGAGTTCGCGGTTTCCGTGATCGGATGCTTGATGAAGGCTTTGAAGCGTCGGGAGGAATACGAATGAGGCTGGGGAAGTGACGAGATGGCGGAATGTGGGAGGTAATGACGCGTGTTTCGCGCAGGGCAGAAAACACACCGCCGGGTAGAACTCAGTACCACCGACGCCGCGTTGGGTCGAGCATAGATTGGACAGGTGGAAACAATTCAGGACGAGAGGGGGGGGGGGGGGAAATCCATCTTAGTTGTTGCCCCTCGTCGGTGCGGCGGAGGGAAACTAACGCGCCGACTGCAGCATGCTCGTCCGAAAGTGTAGCTTCCACCACCTTTTAAACTCGCGTTGTTTGCGCCCCGCTCACCGATACCCGCCAACGGGTGGGGGGAGCGAGAGAGAGAGAGAAGCGACGAATTCTTCCTTCTTTTTTTTTGTTTTTTGGTGTGGCCCGAATATTGATGGATGAGCATCCTCTCGCCTGTTTCCACCTATGTTCCGTGTCTCGGGCCCGTATATTGCGGATCGCGGGGTGCTGAAGAGACGTTCAGGACCCGTGTCAGCGTCGTTTTCACTCCGCGGGCATGCGTGTTTCCCACTGGTCGGTCAGCTTCTACCCACGAGCCCCGGTCGCCTTTCATTCCACCTTCGATTGTCCCTGTGGACAATTCGGTACAGAACCTGGAAAACCATGTGAAAGAAGCGATTGAATGCGTTTCGGGGGGGGGGGGGGGGGGCTTTTTGAAAAAAGGNCCTGTGGACAATTCGGTACAGAACCTGGAAAACCATGTGAAAGAAGCGATTGAATGCGTTTCGGGGGGGGGGGGGGAGCTTTATGACAAAATGTCGGTGAGAGAATGAGGTCGAAAGCTGGTTTAAAACTTTTTAGACTATACCTGAGCCCCCTCTACTTAGAAAAATCTCTGTATAGTAAGGTGATCGATTATCCATTCTGGAAACCCGAGTTGTCCTGTTTCATCTATTGGTCCACACCGCTATATGCATGACACGTTCATGGGTTATTTGTTGTGTGTGCGTAATTTAATTTGTATGCGGATTGATGCAAAATTCTTGTTGGTCACGATACAATTTTCAAAATTTGAATTTTTGCTTTTTGATTTGGCGTGATTTCTTCAGCAACTGAACCTCATCCCCCAGCGTATTCTCTTGGCACTCATTCAATCGTCTTGTCGACGTCTATTTCTTGGACTAACAGGCAAAAAACTGGTCGTCAGGCAAACAATTCGATGGCGACGACTCTGCTCTCGGAATGCGTGATCAATAAAGAACATCATTTTGTTCGATGTTGCTGGATAGTGAGAACTTTACTTCGACGGATGAAGTAATATTTGCGCAAAGTATTGTTTTAACAAAAGAATTCCGTATTTCATAGTGGCGTATTACTTTTCTGAGTTCGATAAGAGTAGAAATAAAAACGTGGTACATTTTCTCGGTAAATCACCTGAAATGTTGCCCCCATTTTTGCTTGCTACGAGGAAAAAATCGACCGCAAGAACTAAAAACTTCCTGCATATGGATTCAGACACTTTCCGTGGCGAGATTCAATCGTTCGAGTAACTCAAAAATTCAAAACGTCGGCGGATCCGTGGCGATATTGCGCTTGTCTGTTTCTCGACGTTTGCAACACATGTTCGAGTTTTCCGAAGTCTGGAAACGATTGAAAAATGTCCTTAGCCTAAGAAACTGTTTTTTGGCGGGGGAAAAAACAAGCGAGTCCAATCGGCCAACTTCCGGGGTTTGCAATCACTCCGGAGGATAATCGGTCAGCCGCGGACTGTCTGATTATATTCTCCGAGCCACGCTGACACTGACGCGAACGGACGACACCGATTCATCTTCCTGGTTCCACTAACAGTTGACTTCATCGGACCCGAACACAATCAAATCTGGTTGCAAATGGATCCAATTTGGCGGGACAACGCTTCGGGAAAAGAAGACCGCGACTGCAACCACTTCATCCCACCCACCAGTGGTTGTATTCATTCCGCCTCTCGCGGGGGGAGACCCGGGGATGTGAGGTTCCCCCTTTTTTCTCATCTGGAAGCCGAGTCACCACGATTGTCAGGCCACAGGGTCGTTAGTTTCAATTTTCTCGATTCCCCCGCTCTTCCCCTTTCGGTAGAGGAATACACAGGCCACCACGCAGCAGTGGTCGTCACGTTTCGTTATAGGAAATAAGCGGGAACTGCGCGATTTATTCCTACTCGGGAAAAACTGCCCAAAAAACCTCGCCGCGCACAAATTTCCTTCCGTTTAATTTCTCGTCGGCAATCACGATGAGGCATCATCGCTACAGGAAACATTATTCCTCTTTCTTTCTCAGCAATCAATTTCCCCTGTTCTTGACGCGTGTCACGGAGCGGCATTCGACATTCTCGGTTGCTGAATTGAACCTTGTCGCAGCTGCCGGGTTTGCTTTGAATAAAATCTTATTTTAAACCCATGTCTCAGCACTGGAAACATCGCTGCGAAAATTGAGCAAATGGGAAATTTTTAGCCATTTCGGGTTTTTTTTACCACGCACAAGACTTCGGAGTTTCCAGGACCCTACCTAATTTTTCGACGTCCAAGCACCTCCTGCTGGCTTCAGGACCACAACTCTATTTGAAACTATTGTGTCCTTAACTTAAGTCTGAAATCAAGTTGATCACTATTACTCCATGATTAGTCTCCGACTCTTCGTATTTTCAAGTAATCATTCATGAGCTCAGCTGGTTTTTCTCCATTATGAAAATAGCAATCTGCATCCAACCTTTATATTATTTTTTCGTGGAACATTTCAAGTACCACCTGACAACATCTCCATTCACCACGAAACACAGCAAAGTCATGCTGAGTGTTTTCCATTCTCTACATTTGTGATACCGGTGAAAATTAGACCGAACATTCGTAGACCGACTCGTTGCTGAGAAATATAAGGCGTGGACCTGCTATTACTGATAAACATCATTTAGCCTCAATAAGTAGATCAATTCAGTCTTACTTTACAATTAAAAGGTTTTTTTCTTCATCGTGTTGATCTTCGCTCCGAATTGTTTCATGCGGCGTGGGCTGAGGTTTTACTCGAGTACTGAACCAGTCGTTTCCGTCCATGATTTTTCCCAAGGTCTTTCGTATGATTCCATGCAACAATTCACAGCGGTTGAACCCGTCGCTGATTAGGAATATGTTCGTGCGGTTCCGGACACTTGATCGTGAAGTCCCTTCCCCTGCAAATATTTTCAATCTACGAGCTTGTAAGCGCGTTGTGCGGCTTTCGCGACAGTCATTGTCCAGTCGTGTAGGGGGAGACCATCAGGAAACCGTGCCCCTAGATTGCGGGATCCCTCGAGCAGTACTCGACAGCGTTGGTTGGTGCTTCGTTGGATCCCTCCCGAGAGATTTTTATTCATGTAGGATGGAAGAGGAGTTTGCCCGTGGGGCCGCTTATATATTTTCCTTTGTGCGCTCCTGCCACCGGGGCCTGACCCTCTCGTAATGTGACAAATCACCGCACATCATGTAGCCATGATCTCATACAATGCGCGTCGAGGGGGGGAGTTGCCCTCGGCATAAAAATAAAAGCGGAGAAAAAAAAAACCGCGGCGCGAATCCGATTTTCGTTATATCCAGAAAGCCGTGACGGGTAACCGAGCGAGGAATGACTTCCTTTTATCGATAATAAACTCGATCATTATTTCAGGCCTGACTGCGAATCGGCGAGCTTTCCGCGCGTTGAGCAACGCCGTCTCCGGGTCACGCTGGTTTTATGGGTGACAGTTGATGAGATGCTCGTCTCGCGCATAACTGGCGGAAAACTGAATGAATTTGGCTGCGAGTTGCCCGAAAAGTCGGAAGCCGCGGGGGAACAGCGTTTAACACGTGAACGCCGACAGGCTGAGATTTACGGAAACTCGAGCGCCCGACTCCGCTTTTTCCGACCGCACGGAAGAGGGGCTATGGGATAGTCTTCATCGCCCTTTCAAGCGATATGCTTTGCTTTCGGGGACTTCGGTGTCTTCACTCACGCAATAATGAAGCAGCATATCCCGGAAAAAACAATCTCAATGCAAGAGAAATGAGAAGCACTAAAGCCGCACGGATTTCGCTAAGATTCTTCAAGGGAATATCATTCTAACTGTTTCTTGTTGGCAACAAAATTGTTGCAGTCCCCTACAGGACTGCCACGACGTATTTATTCAGTCTTGATACTCGCTATGATGAATTCCTTTTCTTGTTATTATGCGTCGATTTTAACATCCCCAGCACTCATAACGCAAAGTAAAACTAGCTGAAGGATGGAGTAAATACGGTAAATGCGTTTTTGTGAAAAGAAAATTGAGAAAAGAAATGGACACCTCTTGAATTCATCTTGGGCCAAAAGTTAGAACATATTTTTATGTAGTTGACACCCATGTGGGTTCACGGGCATGAGCTTATACTCTGAAGTGGTTTAATTCACAGAAAGGTTGAAAAGCCATGCTTTGCAGCTTCTGAGGAAGGAACTGTTATCCATGGCAAATGACTACCGGATTCACGCAATTATAGACCACATCCAGATGTTCGACCATAGACCACATCCGAGCTGCTTAATGGTAAATATACACCAGATATTGATCATATTTGAACATGGGCCGCACTGAATTCTCATACTTCCGGCCTATGTCCGAAGTATGTTATGTCTACACAATGTACTGATATTATTTCTAGGATATTGCGTAATAAACTTTATTTTCCTCTAATATGTATTCACTTTTTAGTCAACTGATGTAGCGTTCCTTCCAAGCCATCGGTTTGAGATGTGACCTAAAATAATTTTCAGATAAATTTTGCCTCATTCTCAGGCTGATATCGGATTACCGACATTTCGAACTGATAAATTTAAGTTTCCGTAGGCCGGCATTTTCGCGGAAACCTCGTTCCGCGGACGATAGACGTAATTTTCAAATTTACTCTCTGGAAATGCGAACCCGGCTAATCCGGTCGTCATGCACAAGCCCAGTCTGACAAACTCCGCGGCTCCGAATCCCGGGAAAAAAGAAGGGGGCGATTGATGACCGCATCCGACTCCGTGCAAAAGAACGTTTTCCTCTCTTGACTTCTTTCTCCCTGGGTTTCAGAACGCCCAGTGGCTCAATCCCTCGTTACCCGCGGGAGTTGCGGCTCCTGCCTTTTTCAAGAATTAATGCCCGTTTAAAGCGGCCCCCGAGAACTGTTCGGATTTGGGCAGGTGCGGAAACTGGAAAACAGGGTTTGGTTCATAAGTTCGCAAATCTGTTACGTGGGGATCTTCTATGAAATCCAGACATGATAGCTTCGAAGAGCAAATTTGAATCCTCACGCATGCTAGAGCATTTCATAGTTATTAAGATCGTGATGCGTCGAACTTCTTTTCATTCCGCTTATTGTTGGATTGTAGATTGATTCGTTTTTGTTTTGTTTAGAAAATTAAAAAATCCTGTTACAAGCTAACAAGTCGAATCAAATTACCATAGAAGGAGCATACAGTATTTTAGTTCGGGGCGCGGTTGAATCATTGATTCATTCTCGGTTTTTTTTTTTCTGTTGGGAACGGGTGTTTGTTATGAAGGGCATCCATTTTGAAGCATTGCTGGATCTGTCATTCGATGTCGGTGGTACCTTCATTACCGAGACTAACGACTAGATGCCTGCTTTCGGATTCGAGGATAATGGAATAAGATAAAAATCCCAATCCACAAAAACTCGACGCAATCCTGCCGAAACTCATTTAGGTTCTGAAGAAAAACACACTTTTCCGATGCTTTCACGGAAACAAAACTTCAAGATTGTAGAAAATTTCAAACCGAAAAATGTTTTGGGATCCTGAGAAGTTCATCTGGCGGCGGCAACTGTGAAGATTTTTTCGAGTCCCAATTTCATGCACAGCTAAGGCAGAATTTAAAAGTATGTTTTTCAGCTTCAGCATAGAAGAGCTCGTGGTGATGATATCCGATGCATATAAAATATAATACTGCATATTCTCAAATGTACGATTTTTAATATAAGTAATGCGAAGAAAAATTAAAAATACTTGACAAGATACAGTCATTTATTCGACGGCGTCACGATTCGAGGTGTGTGCATTGAAAGCTTGACCTCTTCATGTTAGCTTAACCATTGGTTTAAACCGTCATTATCGGAATGAAAATGAACTGCATTGTTGGCTGCTTTAAAGCATGCATGCATGCATTGCATTTAACAATTTATACTATTTAGAAAAATGTTCCTTCGTCGATGTGTGAAGCACCTGGGGCTGAATCGGGACAGTAATAAGATCCAGGAGGCTGAGTTACTTGTTCGGCTGCATTTACGCGGATGCTCCTTCGTAGACTGCATCATTTCCTCAAAATGTCTAAAAAAAATTGGCAGACGCTCTAAGGCGGCCTATGTTAAAGATATTTCAACGGAATGTAGGCTTCCGCGCATTTTTCTGTTCGAAATCGTCGAAGTCTGCTTACCGGCTAAGCGCATATTCGTATTAATACGGCAACTAACGTAGTCTTTTTACGCGAATACAGTAAAAGCAGTAAAAGCCGCGTCCTGTATCTTTACAGGCCACATAAATTTTGGAACTCGTCTGAAAGGGGCATTTTTATACGAATTTGCAGATCTGATTTCATGGAATTACAGTCCGCTCTCTAGTTTTCGTTTCTGGTCACGGGTTACATTCGAGTAAATGCGGTATTTTGCGAGAACTTTCGAACGGACCCCAAAGCACTCATTCCTCAGTAGGCCCCTGACCCCAAGTATTGAGTTAACACGGATTTGCACCGCGGAAGCACTGCCAGGTAGACAATGCGCAGGAGAGGTCAATCCTCGCTCTCTTGCGCCCTTTGCTCACTCTCGCGCCGACAAAGATGACCGACCGCCGAGGAAACACAATGACTACGGGAAAAATTTTCCCGATGATGTAATCATCCTTCCCCCCCCCCCCTCTAGTCCTCCAGAGGCAGGCTTTTCGTCCTGGTCCGGTTGACACGGCTTTTAGTGGGACATTTTCTGTCCCTGGCCCAATTGTACGCGCGCATTTCGCTGCTCAATTCCGAAGCTTCTTCCTGGGCTCTCCAAGCAGACACGGTTGCCTGATTACGTACTGAGTTGTGAGCGCAGAACTGTTTTCGTGTGTGTTTCAGAGCCCAGGTTGGAGTATCACTGAAAACTCTGCCGGCGGACATCCGACAAGTACCAATGCGAACGGCAGCTTGACCACAGCCATTCGCCCTCGCACGAATTCCTCGTCCTCCCATATCAACATGCAGCAGGTATAAATCTAAATAAATAAAAAATATGCTTCTTTTGCCTCATGCATGTTGAAATTTCCCGTTCTGAAGAACCGACCGCACTGAGGATAATTGTTGACAGGATTTTTGAAAATTTTGGGGCATTAATTACTCGTGCAATACTATTAATTTAAATCTAACGATCTTCTTTGCTCACATTGGGAGTTTTTACGAAGCTTCGTATTTGCAAAAAATCGCCCAAACAAATATATTGCGTCTTCACCAAATTCTGCGACTCGAAGCTGTAATTTTAAGGAGCCGTCTCTGTATTTCGCATGCATCAACATATTTTTCATTGTTTTCGAACCGAATAAAACCAGCCCTTCACTCCTAAAACACCGGTGCGCCATATACAGTACTTGTTATTCAAATACAGTACAGTATTTGTGCATAGGCCACGCTGATTAAAATATGGGGCCTGTATTTTAGTTCATGTCCCACATTTTCGCTGAAATGCATTTGAAACTAGGATAAGAAAAAGAGCGATTTTAATCCGACAAACAAAGTTAGGTACTGTTTAGTGTGCAACCTACTGACCAATATCCTCTCCAGATCCATTTTATAATTTATATTGCGGGTTGCTGAATGGAATGAGCAGACCAAACGCAAGTCTTGTTCTAATACTTTGCATATAGTATCTCCTAAGTATCACAATTTTGTTGCGGCTACAGAACAGTCTTCTTCGAAATGTCTGCTTAAAATACGGTTCGGCCAAAATTCGAGTTTTACCTTCAGTCGAATCGCGCTGCGTTAAAATGTGCGAGAAAGTCATTGACTTCGTTTTACTGCTAATTATGACGTCTTTAAGGATTATGCTTCTGTACATCCTCGATGTTTCCGGAGTTTGGTTGAATGCGGATTTTTCGAGTCGCGTCGGAATCGGGCAATTTATTATTCCGTCATCATGTCGGCTTTGTTTTAGCTGCTCTTGCTTACGGGCGCGCCATGAGAACAGACAGATTAATGAGACATGATCACGGGATGATTGCTTGCGCCATACGGTGTGCGAGTTCGTTCGGTTGAAGACGTCGTTGTGCAACCCGACCAGAAGGGAGAGAACAGGACAGTGACGTTGGGCGAAAGAAAAGCATGGCTGTCGCTATGGGTATCGGGTATAGGGAGGAATTAATTCCCCCAGCTGGGATCAGTTCTTGGTCGGGCGGCACACGAAGAGTTTATCCTCCTCGGTTAGGGGTTTTTACGAGCGTTTCCACTCAGGACTGTGCCAACCACGGTCTTGTTCGTCTGGTCCATTGTCATAGAGCCCAGCGAGGGACTCGACATCTCATCCCCGCTGCCATCATCATTTATTGGCTACAACGAAGCTCGGGAGCGCGGAGACCATGGAAACACGCACCGGGATGAGACGGCGCAGGAACGGGAGTAATTTCAGCCGGGGGAAAAGGGATTGTGTTTTGGAGCAGCACTTGTATCACCTCAGACTGATGAATGGTTCTTTTCGCGAGTACCGGGCTCGTCCTGCAAACAAATATTTGATCACCCGACGGGACTGACGTTGATGTGCCACGCTTTGAGGCTTTGTGCTCTCTCGCGAGCGTCATTAGTGGACACGGCGGTGATTAATTCTTTCGTGCTCCTGGTCTGGAATTCAGAAATGACTCCAGTCGTGGTGTGATACACGGAACACTGTTCCCTCAGTAATTCAACTCGATCGTGATGCGTTGCAACTTGGAATGTTATTTATTTTCTTATTCATTTTCACGAATATGAAGTCCTTAACCTTCAACCCCATCTCGCGGCCGTGGCACGTAGAAGTGAAAATGATTTTCGTTCGCATCCCATTGAAGCACCTCAGATCCTGTGACAAATCTCCGGGTTAGGAAGACATCAGCGTTCTGCACGCTATCTTCAACGTATTTTTTTGCGCTACTATACGAGAACTTAATAATTTTGCGGTAAATCTTACCATGTTCGAAAATAAAACTTCGAAATATACTTCGGGCGGGCGATTCCCATAAAACGGATTCAAACCATCACCCTGAAAGATCGATTCCCTGAATAAATGAAGCTGAGGGGAATTCATAGATAAACTCACGATAACAGTACAATATTTAGAAAATGAATGAAATTACAAAAGCCTGTAATGTTCTGTATCAAGAAAGAGAAGAAGGGTCAATAATGCGACAGTGAGATTTCATGAGGGATTATGATTTTCCACGTTTCAGCGCAAAATCAGGAAAAAGGCCAAGAAATTCTTCAAAAGCTTCTCGGACAATCATTAATTTATGCTACCCCTGTATGTACCTGTATATCGAGGCATACCATAATGTACATGTCGGTAATCTTTCAGGTAAAGCACCAAGGCCTTTATTACCGGAAATCATACTATTGTATATAAGAAGGATTAGCCTCTTGTCAGATATGCTTGATAATGCGTATAAAAAGGTGGATACAAGTGTCACTGAATTCTTCCGTCCAATGTTTTCATGAGGTTAACAAAATAAGACAAAAATTATTCTAGTGCGAAGGATAAACAAAATTGATCATTCCACTGAATTCAGTGGAACTGAACATCTACATTCTAAAGGTTATGGGCATTCTAGTTTCCAGTTTTCTTTTAAATGCCGTAATCATCGCATAAACCAGACATTTGAAAGCATGCCTCCGGCGAAGGCCACAAAAAAATTTGATGATGATAGTAAGTCAGCGATCTGCGGACTTCAGGACTCCTGAAACTTTTCGTCATACGTATGACGTTAAATCAACGCTGCACCGAAATTTGCTTGCCCACTCATTCGCTACAGATTCCTGTTTCCCCTCAATAATTTTGAATCGTTTTTTTATTTTGATTGCAGGACCACCCCGGGTTGAGAGGTACTCCGCTTGCTATGCTGGCTGCTCAGTGCAACAAGCTGAGCAGCAAAAGTCCCCCACCCTTGGCAGACGCAGCAGTCGGCAAGGGATTTCATCCGTGGAAGAAGACGTCAGGCGGGCAAGGCGGCGTCGGAGGAACCACTGCAGTTGGTCCGTCTTCCGGCGGAATCGGTGGCATCGGCGGCGGCGGCGGTGGTGGACAACAAAGACCCGGCAGCACCGGTGGCGGTGCTCATTCTCCGGCGTCTGTGGCAGTGTCTGCGCCCTGCTACCAGCGTCCCACAGTCACGTCCTCTGCGTCCGCAGTGGCCTCTGCACCCTACGGCTCGGATTTCTACTTCCACAGCGCCGGGCCGATGAGCAGTCCGAACACCGTGGACTCGCAACAGACTGCTGCCCTGCTCGGAAAGATGGATTCCTCCGCCCACCTGGGCTCCATGTATTCGCGGATGGCGTACGAGTCGTGGCCGTTCAACGCCGCAGCGGCCGCAGCGCATTCCGCCGCCGCCATCAAGCCCGAGGTCACGTCCAGTGGACTCAACACGTCGTCGTGGTGGGACGTGCACTCGGCCGCGGCGGCCGCAGCAGGAGCAGCCGGCACGTGGCTGGACATGTCCTCCTCGGCCGCCACGCTGCCCGGCATGTCCCAGGTGCCGTCATACGGGCCGCCGGGCGCTGGAGACTACACAGCGCACCTATTATCCTCCGGACAACACTTGCTGCAGGACACGTACAAGTCCATGCTGCCGACGCAGGGCATGGGTGCAGCTGGCATGGGATCCGTCGGCGTCGGGCCCGTGGGTGCCCCGTTCGGACTCGGACAACCCGCCTTGGCCCAGGTGCCGTCGTCTCGATCTCAGCGTCGCTACACCGGCCGCGCCACGTGCGACTGTCCGAACTGCCAGGAGGCCGAGCGGCTCGGACCCGCCGGCGCTCACCTGCGCAAGAAGAACATCCACTCCTGCCATATCCCGGGCTGCGGCAAGGTCTACGGCAAGACGTCGCACCTGAAAGCCCACCTCCGCTGGCACACGGGCGAGCGGCCGTTCGTGTGCAACTGGCTCTTTTGCGGCAAGCGGTTCACGCGTTCGGACGAGCTCCAGCGCCACCTGCGCACGCACACCGGTGAGAAACGATTCGCGTGTCCCGTCTGCAACAAGCGCTTCATGCGCTCCGACCACCTGTCCAAACACGTGAAAACGCATAACGAGGGCGGCGGGCAGAAGAAGTCCGGCTCCAGTAGTTGCAGCGACTCGGAGAACAGTCAGTCCGAGCCGCCGAGCGTGTCGTCCCCTTCCTCCGTCAGCACTCCGCCTTTGTCCCAGCAGCCGAATACTCCGAATGCCATGGCCCACTCCGCGACAGTGTCACTGCATGCTGCCGAGTCCATTGGACGATGAGTCCCTTGCTCAATGTAAAAACCTGCTCCCGTGCTAGGTCCCTGCCGCCTATATTCGCCTGCAGTACCTTAACAACCCCCCTCCCCCCTACCTTCCAGCCACTCGCATTCCTTAATTGTCGTTTGCCTCAACGATTGTCCCCAGACCCCCACACAAACTACACATGTCGTACTGACGCGAGTGTAGGCCGCACCCGGAGTTTAGGTGATGTTCAAAGAACTGACGATTGGCTGCAGAAAACTTTTTACATTTCTCGCTGTAAAAGTGATTAATTTTCCTTATAGGATTTAAACTGTCGTGCAACTATTAAAGAATCTCGACTATACAGGTCGCACATATTCGATGCAAAGTTTTCGCGAATATCTGGATTTTACTCACAAGAAAGCTCCTCAGACTTGGTTTATATTCGAATAATGTATCTTGACGATAAGTCGTGCCAGGACATACTGTACTTTTTTTTGCGGGGAAAAGTGCGGCCTATACTCCCGTAAATGCGGTGAACATGAGGCACACACATTCGCGGATCTCTCATTACGGCTTAGTTTCCGAAAAACTTGACGAGATTATGCAGTTTACTTTCAAATCATTTCTTGAAATAATTTTGAACGGAGCTCGACCGGAAGTTGACCGTAAATACGCGATTGAAGGCGGAATTCCCTCTACTCTCCACAAGAAAAAATCCACAAAAGAACTATAGTGCAGCCTCTATTCGAAATCAGCAAAAACAATCGGGGGAAATTCAGGTTCTGTACATCAGCATTAAAATCAAAATGTACTCAAACTCCCGAAGAAATTTCAACTGTCTCTTTATTGCTCCCACCCAGCCGAAGTTTTAAAAAATAGATCATTAAACTCCTCTTTTTAGTGTACTCGTTTGGTTTAGTGCACCAGCTGCATTTTATTTCAAAATATTCAGAACTTCCCTTTTTGCAGCTTATTCATACATATTTTCCGAAACGCTGTCCAAAATGTAGAAGTAGACCATACAGTACTTGCCCGCAGCCTACATTCGCGTGAATACGGTAACCGACATTGCTCAGGCTCCTGTTGCAGGTTTTTTTTTTTTTCCTGATGATTTGTTTTCTGAGGGTAGTCATGTTTCCTGTACTTCTCCGGGAAAGAAGTTATTTTTTTCTTTGTGATTGGCTAAGCTTTAACTTTGTTTTTTTCCCGGCGTGGACCCGAATCCATGGGTTTAAATCAAAGCGACAGAATTCATATGGGAGTTCGCAACACGGGTACGGCCAGACTTGCTAGACATTGTTTGTATTGTTTTTGATCATCGAGCACAATCATTGTACCACTTGACAAGAGTTCTCGCGATTCCGATGACCCCTCCCCCTCCCCTCGCCTCTACAACTGGCAACACATTGTCACTAATTGCTGCTGTGATGGAAGCGGGCATTTTTATACAAATTACGCGTCAACGTGTATGACACTAATCGGGTATTGACCAAAACGCCGCAAGCAGCCCGCGGAGATTAACGCATTAACCACAGCCAAGAGCTTACGCTTTCTTCGAAAAAAGCAATTCGGCTAACGTAACACTATGACGACTATTACCCTTGCACTAGACGGGATTTTTGTTTTGTTTGCGGGGCTGCGAGCGACGGAGGAAAATTGTGCCAAAAAGAGAGAGAAAGAAAGAGAAGGATAGAGAGGGAAAGACAGATTACTGAGTGAGTTGAGGCAAGCAGAAAGCGGATATTTTGCTAACGGTCGTCTCCCCGCACTCTTGGCAACTGGTCCAGAGGAGAGAGCTTGACTCTGACTCAACGAATGACCTCAGTTTTGATTCGTCCTTGCGACTGTCTGGAGCTTGGTTGTGGGGACATGGCGGAGGACACGGTGGTGCTGTGACAAGGCCTGTCAGGGCAAGCCCAGGACAAACGCTTTTGTACCTCAGTTTTTGTGTTGTGCTGGACATGGTAATAATGAGCATGTTTCTGTGGTCTTCATTGCTAGACACTCTCCTTCCATCTAACCAACATTAGTTGAGCTCTGCGCATTTCTCCATAAGCCCTGCCTGCCTTGCCAAAATGCTCCATGGGTGAACTTGAGTGGCAATCAGCCATAGTTGCATATTTTTTTGAGAGCGCCAAGTCAAACAAAAAATGGCATGTTCTCCAGTTTGTTTTTGCTTTTCCCACATCTGCAAAGTGTGTGTAGAGGTTTGCGATGCCAATGGGAGGCAACATGGCGTCGGTTTGCCGTGCCGTAGACCTAAACTAGATTAGTTGACGCTGGCTTCTTGAAGTTCTCTAGAA
This sequence comes from Notodromas monacha, assembly GCA_905338405.1. Classification (NCBI taxonomy): domain Eukaryota; kingdom Metazoa; phylum Arthropoda; class Ostracoda; order Podocopida; family Cyprididae; genus Notodromas; species Notodromas monacha. Next base: position 148,355 of record CAJPEX010000009.1, on the reverse strand, counting down.
AATGTAGCGTTCAAAACCAGGCCAGGCAAACCCCGGAATCCCTTCTTTGGGCTGACCAGGTGGATCTGCATTGGGATTTTTCGTTGAGCCGACAGCGGAGGAAGGGCAGAAGCTAACGTCACTTGCAATTTGCCGCCGAGACTTTGATCCCCGAAAGCGTTAACTTCACCAACGGAAAATTGAGGCAAGTCAGAGGGGCTTTGGAGTTGAATCAAAGGCAGCGTTTGAGACCCTAACTTAAATCAAATGAGCTCATCATTCCAATGTCTAAGCACCAGCCAGAAACGTTTCCCAGCAGACCCAGTTCCGCATCTCCTTTGTGTTCATTGCTCCCCTTCTGGGTGTTTCTTGTTGATCGAGCAACGTGCTGAAGGCTGTGTGTTTCTTTGTTTATTCTGCAGCCAATGAACAAACCAATGCAGCCTCTGGTCAGCCCAGTTCCTCATCCTCGAGCACAAGTACCACGACCACAAGTACCTCTTCCAGTGAGAGCACAGCACGAAAAGCTAGTCGGATCGAAGACGAGGACAAGGCTGCCTTGAAAAAGAAAAAGAAATCAAGTTGAGACCACATCAGCAAATTGTTGTTGAGAATTTTAAACATACCGCGCAGTTGAGGCCCGGTTAATTCCCCTCTCCCTCCTCCCCCATCCATCCGATTCCATGTTGCTTCAGCGAAATGCATTGTCATGTTGGTTAGTTTTTACCAGTAAGGCGACAACAAGTATCCATGTTTCAATCCTCGGAATTTTCTGCATGCTGGCAAGTCTTCTCCTTAGTCCACTTTCCTACAACTTAGTCCCTTTGCCTCAGCTTATCCTATCTGATAGTTGGCTTGTTGTTGATCCAGCATCCATGAGAACAAAACGCTTTGTTTCCTCCGTTTATTTTGTGATGTACCAGTGACCGAATTAAAGCACGTTTCTATTGGATGTTTTTTGGAATGTGTTCGATGCTTGGGTCACAAATGAAAGGTCCTCATAATCATTTGAATCTGCTGTGTCTCAGAGCAAGTTTGCTTTGTGCGAGAATTATTCCCAGATCGTCCTCTCGGATATTAAATTCAACAATGTCGTTCTGAGTGACATAAGAGCAATGAAAATAAGCTTGCTTTCAAGCCCGCGAGCAATTTCTCATTGAATTGCCTGTTTTTTTTCCACAATGCTTTTGGAAATCAAGTCCATGACCTCACGCGTTTCTATGACCCGGCTCCTCCTCTCGTGTCCACTTTTTTTTTTTTTTGTGGGATGCTATATACCTTGTGATATAAGAATAAAAACTTCTTAAAAATCTTGGACGACTGGTTTGTGATCATTTCTGATTAAGCTGCTTGCATCACTGCATCAACATGGCAGAAGGGAAATCCTTCTGCACGACAGATCAGTTGACAGTGGGTACAGCATCGTCAGCTGCCATTGGAAAGTAGACGTGAACAAGGCATCAAAATTGGCTAAATGGACAACAAACTTCTGATTTTGCAAATCCTCAGCGAACGTGTTGATCAGCACGGTTGCATGAATTACAGTATCTGTTTACCCCTGATTTTCACGGAAAGGAACACACATCATAAGAACACATAATTCAAGACAAAATCAGTAATATTCGTGCATCGAATGGCTCAACATATTATATTTGAAAAAAATCATAAAAGGAGGAGCATCTAAAAATGAAGTCTTATAATTTTTTATTTGCTTAGATCGCATCAAGTACTATAATTTATGTTTACTTAATATTCAGTTTTTTAAACTTTATGATTGCTGTTTTATGGCATAACATGATTTACAACAATGATTTTGCGGACAAAAATCATTGCTGAAAGTACCTGAAAGTGAAAATATGTAGTTCTAAAAGTGATTCCAAACGGTATGCATGTTTCGTGTTCGGCGAGGAAAACATTTTCCATGCACCCTGACATTTTTAATGAGCAAAACTGTTTTTAAATTCTTCTTTCAAGCTTTCTTTCTCGCAGAATATGATGCAAATATAACTTGAAACAGCAAGGCGTAATACATTTTATTACTGACTCTACTGATAGCCTTGATTCCTTGAATGTGTCACACGATGAATACAATACTTGTCTTTGTGCTTCATGTTCTCATTCTGACTCGGCCTGATTTGTTTACCCTGCGTTCCGATTGTAAGAATTGCTCAATATCAAACATATTCCACGCAGAGCCGTTGGAATTTACACATTCTTTGTTAATGCTGAAAGCCTGCAACCCTTCTCCAATCCGTCTGCTCATCACTGAGAACTTGTGGTCTCACTCTCTTGTACATAATAGGATCAAACATGATTTTGTGGTCAAAAATCCCTGTTCAATATACTTCAATATTCAACTCATTGCCCTAGTCGTGCAGAACTATTTTCCAAATCATGCTTATCACGAACCATGATTTTGTCACACTGGGCATACCAAGTTTTTGGAGGCCAATTAAATAAATTAAATTAGATGGAGCAGCACTCCTCCGTTTGAGGAAAAAACAGACTCAAATTTACGGCAACGCACAGTGCGCTGCAACAAAGTAAAGTATTCTTCAGCCATTTGGCAGCTAAAAGCGAGAAAAGGAAATGATACTTCAGGAATCCCCATGTTTTTCACCAATTATCAGCAATGAAACAGCTTTTCCACTGTTTCAGGTGCTCAGTACTGTATTAGAATTGTACAGCCAAAGATAACCTCGGACATACCTAACGTGCTCGTATTTAGAGAAGACAAATCTAAAGTTCTGGACGATACTGTACAGTAAGTAAGTCATAGCCGGATTAAGTACCGTACAGTATAAAACAGTACAATACTGTAGCTCGAAACAAGGTTCCGCTGCTGATAGCGACACCTGCAAATCAATTCAGTAATGTGAAGAAAGGCGCGTAATCGCAACGTCGTTTAACTGCACGGCAGCTCCCTTCTCGTGAAAAGAAGCGTTTGTAAGTTCGGCAGTTGAAGTTCAGAGAAGATCGTGTTCATTTGTACAACCAGCGCCTCACCTCCGATGCGAACAAGCGGAAAGAAACGAGTACGACTTGAATCGCATGCAAAATTAGCAGTTAATTGCCTGTTCGCGGTTCCCTCGGTCGCGGCACGCGCCAGGTTTCTACTTGCCCGATTTTGAATGACATCGCAGTGGAACCAACCTCCCCCCCACTTTCCGGTTGGTAGGAGGTTTATTAGCAACGAGGTTTAAGGATTACGCAGCTCGTTTGGAAGGATTCGAGACGCCAGCATTCCGCGCAACGTTTTCATCGCCAGCCGTCCCCTCCATTTACCAAACCAGTCAGGCATTCTTCCGATTCCAGCAAGCAATCGATTATGGTAATTGCCACTAGTACGCCCGACCCTGCCCGTGCTTTAAAAAAAAAATTGTGGAATCTCTGTCCGAACGACGGCTAGAGCTCACACGTTCACCGCAGCTAAATCCGTCGTAGTCCTGGTGCGGAACGCGAGCGACACAAGCAAGTGCCAAGGATCGAGTGGCACTGCGGAACACATGTGCGAGAACCAAGGAGACAAATGACTGGATCTCTCATTTCAGCCCCCCTACCGATGAGGTGCGGCCCAGGTATCTTATCAGACGCGTGGATCTACGAGCAGGATAGCGCCAATAAGTGTGCTGCGGCATCATCTATTCAGGCGCGTTGAATGAAACGCGCATGAGACATAGTGGGAAGGATGACATGAACTGTGGCACGTGGGCGAGAACGGATGGCTCGTGGATGACATTTTCACTTCGTGGCACGCCCATTCACGCCCGTGTCAGACGTTTCCAACGCCGGTTTAGCAAGGAGGGTCGGGTCGCCTCATACTTCGCATTGCATCTCTGACCTGATTTTCAGGCTGACTCCTTGTCCAATTCCAAATAAGAAGACGGGAATTCACTCATGAAAAATGCCTGCTCGATGTTGCATCGCGAAAACGAAGACTTGAAGAATCAATCTGTCACCGCCGGCACGTACATTACAGTATTTTCTTGACGTCATCATTTTTTTTCTTTTTAGGATTTACATGTAATACTGTACAGTATATATATGCAAATATTGTACCGCCGGGATTCATCCGCAATTTGTGCACCTTTTTTTTTTTTGAGGGAAAGCCTCGGTTAATTTTGTCCAAGAAAGTCGCGTCGTTAAAATCGGGTGCGCGGCAGAGAATACCAGTTTACCTGAGGTTCACGAGGTTTCTTAGCGGTGAGTTAATTATTCTTGACACTAATGTATTACCGATACCAGCTGTTGGAGGAAGACGGTTTCGGTGCAGTTAAATCTGTCGAAAATAAGGGAAGGGAAAGGAAAGGAGAAAATTACGATCGACGAGGGTCTGCTGTTTGAGATGAACTCTTCAGAGGGAGAAAAACTATCTTGTGGAAATCTTTGAATTCGTCGTGGACTGCTCCAAAATTGTTCAGTTTCCCCGAAACTTGCAAATCGTCCTTGAGAATCGGAAATTTACTCAATGAGCTGTGTGAGATAAGCATAGGCCTAACTCATAGCTGGAAACATTTTCAAACGTTCTTGAATTACAATACTGTACTGTATACTACAGCTGGTTTATGCTGGGGAAAAAATCGAGAGATATGCAAGTTTGCTTAGCTAAAACAACATGAAATCAACGCTGATCGTAATTTCAATTGCAATAATGTTCGAGTGCAGAGCATGGCGACCTTTTTCGTATCTGTATCACAACACCAACCATTTTATTTTCTTCTTTATGAGAAAATCGTCTCTCCTTTACGTAGGATTTCATAGAGTTACTTTCCGACCGATTTGCTGAGAGTTTTATTTGTAGATTAAGCGTAACATGCATTACAATTATCAACAAAATGAATCCCGAATTTATCCATTTCAAGGGAATATCCCGGATTCCTTTTGATCTTGGCAATGCGTAAATTCTGTAACTCCCTTTATAGTACAGATTACTTTTAGTCTGTGGAAGCATTAAGAGTCTGCCAAGAACAATGCTGTGTACAAAATTACTGCACTTCAAGGATCCAGCGTCATCGTGGTCGGTGAAGAAAAACCAAATCCAAGTACCCCACAGAAGAGGTATTTGCAACAACAAAAAACGCCATGCTCATTGTCCAAGTACCGACGATGCACACAGATCGAAAATAAAAATAGAGGAACTGAAATGCGACCCGCAAAATAGTGTAATTCTAATGAAGAAACGCTGGGTTCAAAGGAGCGAACTTTGGAAAGGACCGTGTGAGACCACCCAGCCGAGATTCACCTCGGCAGTCAGTGCGAAATGAAGGGTGGCTTTGTAGAGGGCCGCGGGCCGGGCGTTTATTGTTCGTGAAAAACGGGTTGCCAGGGGTGAAGTCCGCATAATGAGTAACTTGTTCGCGAGTTTCGCATTCATCACGACGCGTGCTGCTCTTGTGTCGCGCGCCGGGCCGTCGCTGTCGGCCCAATTATCCGAATCGAGCAGCGGTCTAGTCGCCCAGATTGTACTGCTTTCATCTCTCCACTCAGATCTGCGGCAGTTGCTGTTGCTGCTGCAACAAGTCCCTCCCACAGTCGTCCAAGGCACATGTGAATAACGCAGTCCCAGGGCGCGGTGATTGCGGGAATTCATGCGGATTCCGAGCCTGAGGGAAACGAACTCGTGCGACCTAGAAAAACTCGACAGCATAATCGGTCGCGAAAAGCGCTTTCGACGTTCGGAAAGCATGGCTCACGTCAACCGAGATTCGCAAATTTCCGTAAATTTCGGAGCCTCGGCAGAAACTTTATCTCTCTATCAGCGGCTTTCATTGCCACCCACGGGTCAAACAGTGCCAATCACGCCGCCTGCGGTTCAAAGACGGAGCCGTCCATCAAGCGTCGATTCCCTCATTTCCGATGCACGCTGCGAGTTCATTGACGCGAAGATTCACCTTGGATATGTGTTTGAAGGACGAAGGAACGCCGACATGGTAATTTTTCTCTCGGAACTTTGTCATAATCTCGTGTCTAACGAGCACAACGCTGCTCGAATTTACCTGTGATTCCGATGGAACTTTTTTTTCGAAAAGAAGCATATACTGTGAAGTTCTACACGATCTCCGAAACTCATGTCGAAGGGATACGCGGTTTTCCCGAGTTCAGCATGAAGTCATTTTCGGTGTTTTTGACCAAGGATGCAATCTTTGAAAAAAGGGAGAGACGTGGACAAGGAATATAAATTTCTCATGTCGAAACACGTCTGTACTGTTCATTACGTTCAACTTTCCGAAATGATGAATAGCTCATTGAGCAAAATGAGTCGTCCTGCGCATCCAATTCAACGATATGTCATATCCCAGTAATATCTGGGCGTCTGCTGAGGTGGCCAGCGTCTTATTTCTACCCCATACGCCAAGTCATCTATCTTTTTATGCATTTATGACGCAATTGGAATGAAGATGTAAGCAAAAGTAAGAATCAAACATGTAATGAACTCGAAATAAAAACTTAGAAAATTATACAATACAGTACATGAAACTAGCAAAAATCTCCCAATAAACCTCCTGTACAAAGTATCACCCAGCAGCATCACTTCAATCATTCACCGCGAAACCTTCATGCTCTCATTCATAAAAAAAGCAATAATTGTAAAATTCCTTGAAAAATGAAAGAATAAGCGCATAAGTAAACATCGTCAACTTGAAAAAAATAGAATGCTTTTCGATGATCCCTTTATATCTTTTTCGTGGTTTTTTGCTCAGTGATCTTTTCAAGCTGAATTTTTTTAAAGGTGTTAATAAAAAGGGTACAGCAAAGTATTTAGATTAATTCCAGTACAGGAAAACGGCGAAAATCGGTTGATACCGTGCCGTACCCACATGTTAAGCGAATTGGCGGAATATTTCAACAAGTGTCTTATGCTATAAATATTGATTAATGGTAGATTCGTTTCACAAATCAAGAACGCACACAATCCTCTTCCGGTTTCCAGAAAACCGTGAAATCTTGAAACATGAGAAAATGGAGAGGGAGTAGTTTACGGTGCTCATCGCACTAATTGGGAAAATATGAGCGCAGAAATGTGCGCGGAATGTTAACTCGTCGAGAGTTCCTGGCGCAACATGCAGGGTGTCGATAAACAAGTCGAGAAAAGAGGGGGGGGGGGGGGGTGGTTCAACTTTGTGCAAAATAAGTCGTCGTCGACGCAAAATCAGGGTTCGGGCACCGACGTGTCTTCACGATCATTAGGCGAACTGGGTCCTCTTCCCCCACATTTTTGCACACAGCAAGCAAGCAGTCGTCGAGGGCGTGACGATCAGCACTTTCCAGAGTCCTCTGCATGCCGTGTCTCGTTCGATTCCGTCAGCTTCAGTACTCCTTTGTTCTTCCTGTCGGTAGGAAATGTACCGTGGATGCCTCGAATGCTCTGCTTTTTCAAGTACTGTAACACATTTCTCTCACTTCAATGTTTCCTAAAGTTTACTTACTCCGTTACGGGTTCTAACTCGGAAGAAGCTAATCGCGATGTTCCCCGATAAAAGCAACCGAAGTACATCAACTGCAGTATTTTCTTGCAAGCTACGCGCTTTTATTTCACGGGCATCAGCCTTGAAGCTAATTTTGTGAACTAGAATTATACATTGCTTATTTCTCATGAATATTCTAGAATACCTAGATCATTCTGATAACTGGAATTCTTTTCAACAATTTAAAAATGCAGAAAAAATGTGAACAGTGTTCCTCTTTACCGTCAACGCTCCTAAGAATAAGTTCAAATCCATGTTCTGAAGAAAAAAATCTCTTATTTGTTGTTTCATTGTAAATCTTTCGAGTTTAAAAGTTGCATCCATCCACAACCCTGTGTATGCTTAGAAATCTTGAATTCAAATAGGCCAAGAAATAATCCGAGGTTTTAGATGTATCGATTTCAATTGAAGAGAAACTTGGCTATCGAGTCACATTACTGCATCAGAGCTGATTGAAGCCTCGCTGATACAACTTTCAAGATAAATATCCTTGGCTCCTCGACGAGCAATTTTATTGAACTTCGTGCGCACATTGTTGTATTTTCTTAGTGAACCAAGAAAAATAACTAGGTTCTAAGAAAAACGTGCATATCGTTATCAAATTCCGTATAAACTTCGAAGAGGTGCACCATGGGAGCCCCGCAGCATCCTACTTGTCAATTTTCTTCCCCTTTTCACCCCCTCTGTCTGAATTTTGGTAACATGTGTAGGTTCCCCAATTCAGCATGAAGTTTGTTGGTTACATAATTGAATCGTGCATTTCATTTATTGATGCGAACAGCTCTTAGCTCCAGAAAAGCAGCTTAGTGGAAAAAGTTGCCTGACAGCTTTTTCTTTGAAAGTTTTCATTGAAATGGTTGTGGTGACCATTCACCACAGCCATTTGAATGGTATAAGGGTTATACCATTCAAAAGAAAATTGAGCAAGCTTTCTTTTGGTGTTTTTTTTTCATTTCCACAGCTCAATTTGCGCTGCAGAGCTATTTCAAGTCAAAAATCAGTTCATTTTTTTTCTACCCTGTATACAAGGCAATAACTCGAATCCCCGACCGATTTTTTTTCGATTGGAGTGCAATATTTTCAAGGAAAAGGAAGAAATGGACGCAATATTTTAAAGTATGTATCGTTTGCGAACGATGAGCTAAATGCATAAAAAAATACGACTGACTTCCCAAGCTTACTTTTTGGAGAAGAGAAGACGGAAAAGTTTAAATGAAAGTCGTATGATTTTTTATGGGAAATACCCGCCTTTACCTTTCATCGCGTGGCTGAATTGAGGCAGTGGTTCTACGAAGGGAAAATAAAAGTCGTGCGAATGTTTCGGGATAACACAATATATCTAAAGGAAACGTAGGGGCAACGGACGCAATAGAAGAACAGTGAAATCATCAGCAAGGGGAGCGAGACTCCGTGAAAAGTGATGCTTGCACCCGGGAAGAGGACTGAATAATGCTCGCTGGTGGAAGACGGAAGCCCCGACAGCTTTTCTGAGGGGAATAAGTAATACAAGACGAGGATAATCTGAAAAGAGACAAATGGGATTCCGAATGTCCCCCTCGGCCACTGATGGGGAGCACTGAGCAGCGGGGCCGCAGCGACCCACGTGCGGAGGTCATCCTTCACTTCGATGCGAACCTTGCGGTGACATCCGAGGGCTCCCTGCTTCCTGATGCTACTTTCCGGGCGCGTCAAATCGTGAGCGACAATTTCTCCGCGCATCGCAACCCTTTTTTCGTCGTTTCGCCCGAAGCTCTCGTCGGTCGTTCTCTACCGATACCAGTGTCGGGATTCCTGTCGTTCATCAAACCTGTCGCTGTGCCCAGGAAGCGTCGGACGTTGATGGGGAGAAAATGACCCGTGGCATTCGGCACCCGAATCCGGCGCGACGACACGCTGCCCAAAGCATTGTCCAGACCTTCGTCCCGGCCCCCTTTTTCGGGGTCTGGGTTGAATGTCCGAACAGTGCCCGGCTTCCGTTCCGAAAAGATGGATGGGGGCTGGGCATCACGGAAGATGTCCGTTTGCGACTTCCATCAAGAACTTGGTCGACTTTGGTTGTCGCAGTGCAAAACAAACTTGCTGGAGGAACTCGTCACCTAAGTAAGCGAGAGAATCACCGGAGTAGAACGTCACCCGTGACGAAGTTCTCCACTACTTTCCCAAAAATATAAGCAAGAAACTGGAACTCGTCGCGGAAAAGTCGTCGCTGCATCTGAATCCAGGATAAAATACTCCCGACTACTTTCTCGTATCGTGTTCGTGGGAAAACGAAGATACAGTATCCCAATATTTTCTCCTCAATTTATGTTCCGTTATTTTTGTTTCCAGACAGAACAGTACTTGATCTAAGTGCATAAGGCACTGATCATCAGCCAAACATTAAAAACGTATCCCATTAATTTTTCATTCCCCGACATTCACATGTATGCCCATTTGAGTCGGAACAACCGAAAATCAATCCCGGACCACAATTGGCCGAACAAGAAGACTACTCTAAATTAAACTCGCTTTAGAAAAGGCATCAGGATGAGGCTGGGAAATGCGGACTGTTTTTGAAATGATACTCAAAAAACAAAGCGAAAAATGTTTAAATACGGCATGTATTTGGATCAGAAGGGCTTTCTATCCTGTTTGTGGGCTGTAACACTTCGAAGGGGTGGAAATAATTCTGTACCACCTTTATCTTTGTATAACAATTCATCATGTACCCCGAGTGTGTTCATACAACCTGGGCAATGCCATCTCGTATTTCTGGATTTCACTTCTACTAAAAATTGTTTTTTATTTGATGTAAGAAAAAATTAGCTGATACAGTTACACATTATCCAGCCTCCAATGCACATGGAAGTCGATCGTTTACCACGTTCTTCCTTCAACCGAATTAAAACCACTTTATGCACACAGTTTCTTCGTTTTCATCATTAAAATTTTGCATATTTTAGATTGAAATTTTCGCATGCCACCTGGTAATGCGCCTACATTGGTGCGTCTGATGGTGATTTAAAATTCCTGTTCTACAGGATATGCTTCAATTTTTATAGACTGTCTCATATAAATTTGCTGCACGAAAAATATTGTTTCGAGATTCCACTCGTTTCTTTTACCCAAAACTACAATATGTTAATTTTTCCAATACTCATAACCCGTCAATATTTGAAGATGTCATGCTCACGCGAACCCATGAAGTATGGGCCCAGGCATCCAGTTCTCTCAGAATTTTGCTCATAGCGGACTTCCATTGTTGCGACATAAACGACGCATATTTTTCATTTTAAAAAAGTGCTCTAATGTTAACACATAGCAGGAATAGTGAGGTGGATACCGTCAAAAATTGATTCAATGTTTATTGATATTATTTGCTAATGAAGTTTGTTCCGAGTCGGTCGAATCACCGCGAAATCAAGTGCAGCCGGAGCCCTGTTTTCCCTAAACCGGAACATTCTCCCCGGCGGCGTACGCCGTGCATAATGTTCCGCAACAACGCGTGTCATATCGTTAAATCGTTTTATTTTTTTTCGATCAGTAAACGCAGAATCAGTCAGAAAAAATATCGGGATGTGACGCGTCGCGGAAAATCGCTGTTGCCAGTGGCAGGAGTAAGTTCGTGGAAGAGGTCCCGGTCCTGCTGGGATATTTAGTCACAGTCGGGAAAGTATACAGAAATCGCCCTGGCAAGCGACCGCGTCGAATCACTGCGTCACGACACCCTCGACGCACTTGACAGTTCTCCCCTCCAGCAGCCTCGACACGGGCTGACGAATCGCTCGCGAGACACAGTTGCGCTTGAAAAACAAGTCGCGGAGATCAACTCCCGCTTCCGACCCGATTGACTTCTCAACATTGACGATCACTGACGACTTGCATTACTCATTTATGGAAAGATTTCCACGAAAATAAATTCTGGATTTCGGGTAATAACTCCCATTACACCGTTTTGTCATCTGCTGTCATCTTCGCAGGTTTTTGCACCATGCTTTAATTTTTAAAAATATGTTACGTATTAAAAATAAATTCAATCCAATTGAACAGGCTCTGCAATTAATTCCGGAAAATGTTTGACCATAAGCCTTACCCAAGAATAAATCTTCCTTCCTAACCCATCCATCAATCTCCCTGAAGTGATCTCTCACTGGATTTTCGAATCTATCTTTCTCCTGATTCTCCGATTTTATACAGTATGATACAGTATAAGTCACCGACTTAATACATTACTGCACTTGGACTCTCCGGCCACTGGTCCAGTTTCCCAGCTATAAAGATTACACACAGTACAGTAGAATGGTACACGTCAAAAAGCCGCCGAAGTCAGCAGTGCAGATTTGTAAATAGCGTTAATATTTTCATCTGAAAGTAATACTTGTCGCATTAGTAAGCCCATTTTGGCGTAAACAAGGTAATAATACAGGACGACTGTGATTCGGATGAAACACCATAGTAAGTGTGAACTGTTGTACACAGACGATGGTTCGAAAGAACTTAATTCAAGTGTTACGCATGTACTGTATATTTTTCCGAGCAAAAAGAAAATTACGGAACAATGATGAAGATTGCGGCGATGAGATTGATGTGACTAATGCTAAATGTGACGAAAATTGACACTTTAAAAACAAGGTTTAAACTTCAAATGTAAAATGAATAAATGTATTTCGATGCAATTTTTATTTTGTGCTGGATGCGATACGATCTTTGATTTGCCCCTGGGTTACTTGATGAAATTCATTCTGAAGATGAGAGCATGTCGGAAAAAGTTGCATACCATTGCGAACGATTGAGGGGCAACTGCCAGCGACAAATTTATTACGTGGAGAGGCGACTAGTAAATCGGTTCGTCACGATGTCAGCTGTACGTACGAAGATTTATTTTCTAGCTCACAAAACATGTATCAGTCAGTGGAGTCATGACGCTCGTTTATCCCACGGAACAAGCATGAAACGATCTACAGACTCAGTCGCTCACTGGATCAGTCATGTTCAGGATGACTCTGGGATATTCCAGGCGCAAAAGAAGCTTCCCCGCGCTTTCAATCATGGGCATAATTTTCGCATACAGCGTAATTATCGGAACAGTGAATGACTACGGAACATTTGATGAAATCCGTCCAGTGAGCTTCACGCTGAACAAAGCTTCCCGAAGACGTCGGTATGGGAAAAGGAACATCGCGTGCTGAGCGCTTATTGAATAGTTCTTCTCAAGACTCGCGCAAGCCAATTCTGCTTTGTTCCATTCACGAATGTGTGGGGATTGTTTGGCGGCGGCTTGGCTGCCGCAGTCGGAAGAGCTTCCAGTGACTTCACGGGAGAAGAAAAGCGCGCGGGCGCCTCACGTCGCTCTTGAATAGACAATGAGCTATTTCAGTCCGAGATTTTTCCATTTATTTTTCGGAAAAAACTATGCATAGGAAATTTCGCCCGGGCTTCGGTCAATTTCTTCAGTATTCTTGCTCGGATTCGGGGCCGGGGATGAGAAGACCGCAAACTGCCTCGGCTTTCTCAAAAGTTTTCACAGTAGAACCTTGATTATCCGGGTTGGTGGGAAAGCACATTCACTCAGATAACCAAGTGTTTTACCACAAATAATAAAGTACGGAAAAATACTCAGAGATTTAAAAAATGTATTCCACCATGACAGCTGAATAAGTGATTTCACCCTCATATTTGCAAAAACTCCCGCCAAATACCTTTATGGACTTCTCGTAAAAACCCTACAGCACATACTCGTATTCATTTGCGTTTCATGCCTCTGGTGAGATAATTATTTCTTATATTGAATATTTTGTTCGCTTTCTGATGTTCTTCATGTCGATCTTAATTTTAATTTAATTCCCATTTAAAAATACAATTAATTAGTGTGAAAGAAGCTGCTCAAATCAAAACCGTGAGTTCGCCAGCCATTTTGTTTCGCAGCAATCTTACTCCAATGAAATTTCGAATAATGGATGTGCTAACGTATTTCAATTAACGACGGGATCATAAATACATTTTCAATGTCATAGTACTATTCTTGTCATTATTTTAAAAACCTGATTGAAGATTGAAAATCAATCTAATATGAACAGTCAGCTTTTAACCAGCATAGATTAAAACGTTAACACAAGTCCGTCGTCCCTTCGAATTTTTATCGGTCAATTTGTGCCTGCGAAGGTTTACGTATACTGTACTGTATTGCATAATGAGTAAATTTAGCTTTCGTGATTAACGAGATGAACTTGTTGCCGAATGATGAATAAGTTAAGAATGAGCTCCTCTAGTGCAAAAGGGTAATCTAAAAATCGAGCAGAGGACGAATCAGTCCAAGTGCGCTTGACTCCGGCTTGGACTATCTCCAGCAAACGAACATTCTTCCCGCGAAAGAATGTTTTTGAGTACTTCGGAATAGAGTTCTCGAAGACCGGAATTTTTAAAGTAGCCCTTCGGGAAGGAACTGCATATGCGAGAGTAGATGCCCCGAAACGGCCGGATCGAGGTCTGCGATTTATTCAAGGAACGAAAACTCATTACAAAGCCGTCAAATTAGGAAACAATACCGCGAAAAGCGGCGACTAGAGCAGTTTCCCGCGAATATGACGCATCGCCTTTGACGCGAGGCCGACTCGTTACAGCCAACGTGTTGACAAAGCGTTTCACCCGTCGGCGAATTTTGACGCAGCGTGAGTAGGCAAAGCCGGTGGGGTTTTTAGTGCCCCGTTACGAGGCAATTCATTATCGCCGCGGGATCGAAGTAGGCGGGGGCGACGAGGAAAACTGAAAAATTGCACGAGTCTTTCAGCTCCCGGCGGCAACCATCGGGGACGGTCCTCATTTTTTGGCAATAAGATGTGCGGCGGCCAAGGGGCGGGTCGGCTATCATTTATGAATGATCCCTTGGCCCACTTGCGCATTCACAGCCGTTTGCAGTTTTGTATTCCTTTTCGCTACCTTTTTTTTTTTTTTTTTTTTCTGCAACATGGGCCGCGGGCATTCACGCCGGTCTGGTCAATGTATCCGTTTCTCTGCCAGCTCCACAGCAATCATGCCGATACATCAACCAATAAATACGCCTCGGTTCCCGCTTTCAGCACACGCGAGCAAGTTGGGATAAAAAAGTAGCACCATTCACGTCTTCCAGCTTTGAGGCTTGAGTTAATAATGCGATTTGGGGGAAAATCTGGTTTTCTGTTGGTTTTCACGGCTACCTGCGCCCGACCGCTAAATGGCGCCGTGTTTGTTGGACCGTTTCATTGATTCCTATGCTTGCTTTGAAATCAAGCTCGAGTAGGAATAAACTAGGAAACTTTCCGTGAGTTGCACAATCGGCCCCTTTGGCAGTTCCGCTACGAGCTTCGTTGAATCGGATCCCACGTATATACTGCGAATTCTCCCTGATGCTCCGTCACACAATGAACAGTTATTCCTCAAATGAATTATCGCACGTTTTGACTGAAGCGCTACGAATCTCGCATCTCCCGAACAAAGCAAAGAAGGTCACACATTTTATTTGCAAAAAAGTAGTTTTGCAGTCGAACCCCATTAAACCGCCAACATCTGTGCATGCAGCTTGACTTTGGCGGTTTAACGGGGTTTGACTGTGTACAACACTTCGCAGCATCACGCGTTGAAATTAATTCTTGGAAAGTACGAGTGTCTCGTTACGATCTGTTGACGTCCATACAAGATATAAATATAATGCAAAAGCCCGTACTTATTTTCGTTTATTGAGTACCACGTCCTGATTTTAAAAGCTTATTTTACAAATATTAACTGAAAAATCAGAAGCTTGGGAGAAAATACGGTCGAAAGCCCTGGACAGCGGAAAAATATGCGAAACATGTATCTGGGAGTTTGAATTACAGTACAGTACTTTATTACCTTTTTCTAGTTAAACTTACCAGGTATACGATGCTCGTTGTATACTGGAAGAAGTCTAGTTCCATTACGCACAAACAAAATTGCTCGGCGCGGCCTATCCTCGAAAAAAAGTTCGGCTTTTAATCTCGTATAGACGACAATGGCTTACCTAGTAGAATAAAGGAAATCTAGCTCTTTAAAAACTGTGCTACTGGAATCTCAACACGAGAAAACAAATGGGCCAGAAAAGTCGGCGACGCGTGGCTCGGGGCAATGTGGGTGTTTCAAAGATGATCACAGTTGCGACGGCTGACAATAGGATTCAAAAGAAACTCCGTCCTGTACGACCAGCTTTGTGTTGATTCTTTTTTGCAGCTGCACACTCCATCAATGGGTCAGGGAAGAAAAGCGTAGCATCATCCCCGCGAAGAAGCTGGGGAGCGGCGAGAAAAATACAGGATGCGCCAGTGAGGTCGGGAAATCTCGCAAAATCACTGCGGTGGTCGAAATGTTCTTCCTCTGAAATCCGACTCGGCATGAATTGAATTACGCGGGCGTGAAAAGACGCGATGGTGCCAAAGGAACCGCTCGCACCCGGGGTACTCGCAAACGCCGCCCTCGTGACGAGCATCACGTTGTTTTCTCCTCCAATCTCCCTTCGATAGGCCTTCCGATGTCCTAACAGAAGAAGAAGAAAGATAGACAAACTGCCTCTTTTCTTCTAGCGTTACCAACAGAGAACCCCGCATTTCTGGTGCAGTTTACTGTGCTGTATATACCATATTTTTCTAGTAAATTCTCAATGCACGTCACCAGTGATTTCAACCTTTGCGCGACACTATGAAGAGGAATCTTCATTATCCGGGCGAATATGGGTGAATGTCTTCTTCCGGATAATCGAAACTTATGAATAGTCAAAAACCATCCTTTTTTGTCCTATTTTGCTTGCCCGTGATAATGAAAGCAACGTTATTCCTTCATATCTCATAGGACATTTTCAAGCAGCCTTCATTGACTGCTATTGTAAAAGTCCGTTATATTCAAATTTACAGTACAATATTCTTTTTTTTTATGACGGACGTTCATGCCAAAGTCAGTCGCGTTTCACTGTAGAAAAAAATTAGAATTTCGCGGGACTGATCATTAGAATTCACAGTCAATTGAAGGCCGAATAACGAATGTTCTATAGTACTCATGACCTGAAAACTCGTCAAAGTTTTGAGTATTGCTCATCGTTCGTTTTTTTTCGGGAATCCTACATAAGATAACAACAGGACAATCAGAAAATTATGTACAGAACTTGACAAGGTGAAAGACAGTGGTGATGATGAAGGAGTGAGCATTCTGAAAGTCTTGAACCCTAGCCAAAAATGGGGCATTTATGCATGCAAATTAAATCCCCAATTTGCTCTGAAGTGCGATTGAAGAGATTCATTCAAGTTGCCTCCGAGGTATAGTATTGCTGCGGCTGATTTTTTCGCGCAGTTACCTCGGATTTACGAATGATTAACTACCTGAATTTTGAATTCGCCAAAAAGAACTTTTCTCAGTTGGGGCTCGTACGGATTCCGCAATGCACGTCGAAGATGCACCTGCAACCAAGTTACGTGCTGGAAGACCTGCAATTTCATTTCCTGTATTTCATGAATGATACCAGATGGATCAATTAAAAATTATCTTGAATTTTTTCGCAGTTGAAATGTTCGTAAGCACTTCATAAAATTCCAAAACTCAAATATACAGTATTTAAAAGAAATTGTCCCATATATCAAACATTACGCCTACAGTTCATATTATTTCGCAGTTGAAATACGGCTCTCATATAAATCCTAGAACACGGTAATAAATGTATAGATTTTTGGCTGATTCGCAGAATTCAAGAATTAAGGCTGTGATCATAAAAAGGTAGAGAAAATTGGAGAATCACGAGTTTAACGCATTTCGTAACTGTACTTGATGAATTATAATTTTTTTTATTTTTGGCTCCGAACCCACGATGTTGTGCAGATGCTGAAATTTACTTGTCTTGTCGCGTCCACTCAGTTTAAATCATAAATTTCCGGATTGTGTTTTTTTATCATTGAGATCTCAGGCATGGTATTCTTCCTTACATTTCCAAATCCAAAAACGTGTTGAATTGCTGTATTTCGAAGCGATTGTGCTCAACTTGTAATAGTTCGCAAACGATACGTTCGTTTCGACGTTTCAGGGCTCATGAATGAAAAAAGGAAAAAAACAATGCAGAGATTGCCAGAGGAAAGCGGATGTGCGTTGGCAAGGTTGTCCAGCACCTTGAAGCGCGGAGACAACAAGCCTCAACGACGCGGATGTACGCAGCCCGCGATTCTACACACCCACGACAACCTGCGAAGACGGCAAAGGCCCTCTGAGACTAATCATAGCCCTGTTGCTGCCATTAGACACTGGCACTATCGGCACTCGGGGCTTGGGGCGCCGGGAAAGTCATTCGCGATGGGTCATTATCGCCGTCCACGGCTGCGCATCCCGCGCCTTGCCGCGCCAGTGTCGTCCCCCGGTCCTCGTTCCTCAACGATTGTCTTCCGGGCGGCTTTCTGGCTGCCGGTAAAATCGCGCCTTTCTTCTAGAGAGGGCGACACAGTTATACTTAATGCATGCAACATACGCCTTATTAAGTAATGCACAATGAACACATTTTTTCCAGGTGGGGGGAAGGGGGAAGGGGGGGGGGGGGGGGGGAGGTGAGTAATACGATGACCTGCTTCCCAAATAACAAAACGTTTACAGACCCTGTGTATGCCTCCCAACTTTTCGAGACTACACAACTGTTTTTGAGAACTTCCCCTTATATGCACGGAAGTTTTGTTTTCATTTGCGTTCATCAAATTTTGCGCAGTTAACTCCGGATCTAGACTTGGAGAGCCTTGACGAAGTTTGGCTACATGCTGTTCTCTTGTACATCACTACAGTACTTCCAAACCCACGAAAAAATAATTAACGGGCAGTTACATTACATATTTCATACTTTCTTTTAAATTTCGAGTTTTAATTTTTGAGTTGGAAAATATCGATTCCCCGCGTACGCATGTGATGGAAATACACTCTCGTTGTGAGAATGATACGTTTCATGAAGAACCAGCACTATCTGAATGTAAAGTAGAATTTGGATGATTTAAACTTCAAGTAATAGTACCCAAGCTCAATTGAAGCAGAAGACAACATTCCGTTGTTTTTAAATTTACAGTTCAACAGCTTCATTTCAGGAAGATCTAATTGAATTTTGTACAAACATCGATAGAAACCACGGATCAACACGCATAAGAAAACCTTCAAAAATCCAGCGTGTTCATGTAGTCTGGGCAAAGGGTTATTGCCTGAAATTCTGACGAATATTTAAATCACGCCGAATTTTTTGCTGAATATTTTTTCATCTCCTAAACTTCTTTTTATTTCTATGGATTATCTGAGCAAAGTCATTATCCCAGATAACTTTCAAGATTTCAATTTGATCTTGGTTGGCCATTCCTTTCGCTTCATTAGTTTGGTCAAAATTGTGGATCATAATGAATAGGATCTACATAAACTCTTCATCCCCCAAATCTGCGTAAGATGCGGCACTTCAGTTGAATTTACGAAACGTGAACTTATTTGGAAGGTGTCGAGCTGCATACCGACTTCCATAATAAAAGGCTGAACAAGAACCTCTCATCTTAGTCTCGATTATCGTTGCTTAATCCTTCTGCTCAGACGCTTGATACCCTTCATGAAATTCTTCCGGAATTGCCTCGTGCAGCCAAACAATTTTTTTTACTTCCAGCATGTACATAGTTCATCCATTAAAGCAACCAGCGAGAATTCGCAAGGGCATCTGCATGCTCTAAATTTTTATGGGTAGATAGGAGTTAATGCTTACCTGCTCATCAATCAAAATTATTTTGATTAAAGTTATTTTTCTCTCGGCACTGGTTTCACCCGAAAATGCTTTATTATGCAGTGATACATTTTTTCGGGAAAGACTGTGATAGAGTAATGTTTTAAATCGTTTCAGTACTTGCGAATGGTTGATCAGGCATGTTATGACCCTGATTCCATTCTCCACTGCAATCATCAAAGAATAATTCTGCAAGATTTGCGTATTCAGGATTTTTCTCGAGCTTTCGACATACAGAAAATTCTTTCGAATTATTTCCCAAAAAATGTTCGTTTTTTTTCCTTGATAGGAAAACACAAGGGCGTATAAGGTCAATTCAAAAATTTTGGAATAACTTAATTCTCTCCGATTATTTCTTAATTCAAGGATTCGTCAGATTTTCCGCACATCAGCATGGCTTTTTCAACGAACTGTACCCGTACTAGATGGTAACACGCGGTACATGATACATGTAATCTAGTACCAGGAGATGTGTTGATCATGCGAAACAATATCAAGGTTGCGAAATGCAGTACAGCATTTCTATTAAAATCAAATGTTCATAACCAAAAGTGAAACGAACTGAAGGAAGATTAGGCACAGGATTTCTGAAAATGGAAGATTTTTTGAAAAATACAGTATTTTTAGATTAAAGATGTCTGTAACTCATGTACCAAGAGGACCATCTAGTGGTCAATGGAACATGAAGAATAGGGAAAGCATTCCACAGATGGCAATTGACCAGATGGTACACTCGGATGAACGAACTCTAGTCTGTCTTGAAAGTAGTACTATTCACAAAAGCCCTGCTAAAAATAAACCTCAGCGACTACACGTGAAGAAATATTTCTTTCGTAATTTTCTCGAAGCTTTAAACATGGAAGAATTATTTTTTATTTCGTCGGCCGATTTGACAGAAGCTTGGGTCCGGCTTTTGCTCGAATATCCCGGAGGTGCAACCAGAACGGGTGCAGGTAAGAGTCACCCCGAACCCGCATCGTGAGCAGAGTCCCAATGGCAGTCTGCCCGCTGATGTCCCCGCAGCTGATGAGTGGAAATCGACTGCATGTCCTTTTCCGACTTCGTCCTGCTTTATCATATGCAAATCTATCGTCGTTTATTCGTCGCGGTGACGACAAAGAGCCCAAGCCTGGTGGAGCCTCGTCGGGCTAATTTCGCGATAATTGGCCCTGCTTGCCGCAGACGAGGCCATTTTGCTGAGTCACTTACGGGTATGACAGATTTTGAATTATCCTGCTGTGAACTCGGCTTGAGAAATACGGCGTTCGAATCAATGGTTAGCCCTCTTAAAACACTATATAATCCTTGAAGGGTTTCTTCATGTTTGGCCCCTAAAGAAGACCCACAGCACCGGCCGTCCTTAGATTTGAATACCACGGAATATTTAAGATGATAACGCGTACAGTATTTAATTGAATTGATCACTGAAACAGTTTTAGTCGTGATGAAAAATATGCCTAGAACTAAAAATGTCCTACACTACGGCATTTTTTTTTCAAAAATTAGACCTGAACATTGAATAAGATGCAACATTGCTCTCACACGCCAGGGCACCACCCATAAGATAAGTTCCACCACAAAAATAAACTCTGACCACTCCCCTAAAAGTGACCGCAGGAAAAAAGTTTTCTCCAACAACGCAAAGCTAGTGGTCCCTCATTTTCAAGAAATCTTCCCCTTTCGTTCTGTTCTTGTTTTCCTTTGTCAATGACCAAAACGGCTTAACAGATACATACCATGAAACATTACCCATTGTACTTCCACCTGCTGCAAAATACAGTACTAAAATTTTTATTTTTATATGAAAAATGCCCTCGTAATGTGAATTATTCGTTTTAATTTTTTTTAAATACAAAAATAGGTCTTGCTTTAGAGAGCTCATTGGAGTATATCGAGTGCATGTATCTGCTATCATAGTACTGTACATACATGTAACTTCGAGTGAACCATCGGAATCATGAAAAAAAATTTATGCGCGGAATATCATTGGGATAAGTTTTCTTTATATAATTTTATTGAACCTGATGCAACCGAAACTAAAGTTTGCAGATCACCGTTAAGTGTCATATCCGCGTGACGAACGACGTACTGTTGAAAGATAGAACCGTCAGAGTCCAGATTTGTATTCGTGTGCCTATTTCCGTCATCCGAGAATGATGATACAGTAGTTCAAGCTCGAATTGATTTGAATCAGCCATATTCCACAAACTTTACGAGGAAAAAAAAGCAACGAGCGAACTCTAAAGCAAATCCCCATAAATAAGAAGAGAAATATTTGAAAATGGATAACATAGTTGATCGTAGAGCTAATCAACCAGCTTGATGCAATCGTTGCTTTGAAACCAGCTCTAATAATTTTTTAAGAAAATAAAAACAGTGTTTCATTAATCATTACTGAGAGAATGTTGTATGGGTACTCAGCAGTTCAGCACGCGGACCTCTTCGGTGCTTAAACCATTGCTCTTCAACCGGCGGGCATCTGACTACTGGCAGCGACATCTTGCACAACGTTTATCAAACCGCGCAGAAATAGATTTCTCCAGGCGGTAGAACAGCTTATGCACGCGTGGTACTTCCGAGGGCCAGCAGCATTGCACGGATAGCGGACCGGCAATGACAGTGAACAGAAAGATTGAAACCTCGGTCGAAGATGAAATCCCGTTTCGCCAAATTACGGGTGTAACGACACAACAGCGAAAAGACGCCGTTTGATCGAATCCCGCCGGGGAAAATAAATTATGATCCCGTTACCGAGGAACGTGCCAGAAATTGCCGCGTGCGACGCGGAGTTGATCCGGCCCTTGATGAAGAATTCGATGCGCACGTCTCTGTTCACGTCTCTGGAGACGAAAGCCTGCGTCACGAACAGTTGAAAGCCCCGGCTCGGAAATGATACCCCGATGCTCTGGAAAAATCGGTTACGCGGAGGGACAAGAGCGGGGGCGAGCAGGAAGACACCGCCACTACCACGCCAGTGTCCCGCGAGACGCGAAGTAAATCTCGGGTTCCGAACCTGTCATTTCCATTTTTATAACCATCGGGTTTCGTCGGGCCGGACACTGACCAAATGAGAGGGTAAAAAGTTCGGCAGAAAACTCGGCACGCTTTTTCACTGATCTCCGCGCTGCTCATCCTCGGAATTACCCCGCGACATTTGCTTCTTCCGTTCGACTCTGGTCGTCCTGTGCAAACGGATCGTGGCTAGGGTTAATGACACGGTATGAGTAGCATTTTCCGACAAGCCCCCCAGAGTCCGTGCTGAACAATTTGTTGCCACCAGGAGGGTCCGAGCAACCTGGCACGTTACCAGCATTGACATCTTCAATATCTTTCGCTCGCCAGCATCTGCCATGCCGTTCCGTGTGATTAAATCGGCCTTCATCGCCATAAATCAGCAAACCGGACCGCATCAAAGGAATGGTTTCCAAATATACGTCAGGGACTTGCACATAGAAGTAGCAAACGCATAATTATCCTTTTGTCCATCTGTGCCATTCACCACAAATGAACCCAGTTTTTGAAACTGTATATAAAATGTATCAATGTAATTCATCCTTCGACAAAAAGGCGGGAGGATGGAAAATATGAAAAATACGTTGCATTCACGCAAGTTCGCTATATTAAAAAAAAAGTTTATCTTAGGCATTCCAACTCGAAATTTTCAAAAAGTGGCTCATGAGAATCAGGTACTATTTTATATTCAATGCGTCGTAGATTAAGAGGTGTATTGCATAATAGCCTTTGCCAAGCACAATTTTTCAAGGAAAATGAAGATTGCAAATGAATAAACGATATCAGTACTGTACTTTCAGTTTTAGTTCACCAGGGTACACTATTATATAGTTGAAATGTTAATTTTTGTATGGAATGTGTACGATGTGTAATCTAGTACAGTACGTTAAACATAAATGCAATCAATGGCACCCTTTGATTCAGAAAAATATAGAATGCGCCTAAAATTTGCAAGGCAATTTCAATTCATTTTTTACCACAAAAAGCTGAGATACGTTTTTAATACGATACAGCTTTCTGTTTTGGGAAATATTTTATTTGTATAAGTTCAGGAAGAGTCCACGTCACGATGCCCCTGGTAAATTCTTCTAATGTTGTTCCAAATCAAATACAATTGAATAAAATACGTTTCAGGCGGAATGTATTTCTGAGGATTAAGGTCATACATTTAGCACAAATAAAAATAAAAAAGATGATTTTATTCAGTACAAACAAATAAAAAGTATTTCTCATCGCGTTCGTATTTTCGTACTTCTCAAATTGAAAAAAAAACTTGTCTGAAATGGTGATCTTCGGGAAAATCTTCTAGTGTTGAAGCGTTCACGTTGAACTCAAACATTCCAAGTCGATCCATTGAATAGAAATGAGCAAAAGTTCAATAATTTATTTCGGGATAAACGCACACGGCAGCGTCGAAACTAAGTACAGTACAGTATTTATAAAAACTGTCTCGACTCCAGTAATTTTTCAAAATGATATTCAGGAAGGTCAGCCATCCAAATTAAAGGTCCAATCCACGAAAAAGAGAATGCACAACATATTCTGCTTCGTAAAATTTACACGTTTCGTGCTCTGGTGATTTTAAAATTTAAATACTGTATTTAAACAATAATACTGTAATTCTAAACCAGTCCGTTTTATTATGCCCTCACTGCATTTTAATGAGATGAAAAGGATTCTCTGTTTTCGAAAGAAAAAATGTCTACGTGGAGAGAAATAAATACTTGTGCAGAGAAAATCTTCGTAGAACTGCTTCAAGAGGATATGAATGCTTAGAACAGGAGATAAATCGTTGTGCGGAAAATATTGCAGCATTCAACTCGCTGTAGAGTCCACCTGCGAAAGATCTCGAAGTCCTTCTGAGGAATGGGAGCATCCATTACTGTACACTTGTACAGTATATCGTTTACAGGAGTTAAGCGAAACGATTTTCGCGTCAGAAGTCGGTTGAGAGTGTGCGGCATGCGCTCGTTTCATTTTTAGGCTTTAATATGCACCGAGCAGATCTGAGCAGGTCATTGTCGGAACTTACCCCGGACTGCCAACTGCGCACTCAATTGCATGTGATCAGGCGGGGGCGCCTTCCAATTATCCCCGGCGGGAATGTCATTCGTATATAAGCGAGTAAATTTCATTCGGGCTGATTGACGAGACATGCTTTTGTTGCGGCCTGCAATGGCACCTAGAGTGATTGGGTGGTGACGAAAAACGCAGCAACGAGGGTGCAGGTGAAATAAATCGAAAAATTACAGGTCGATGACGGCGGGCGTCGCCTACTGACGACCCGGGCCTTCGATCAGGCCGCAAAGGCCCATCTGCGTGCCAGTCGACGAGTCCAGTTCTTTCCGGACTGTCGATGTTTGCATGGAAACCTCTTCTCAGTCGCTGTCGACATGAATTATTCCGGTCGCATTGACGACAGCTAGCAAACGCTGCCGTCGTTTCCAGATACCATCAAGGCCTCAATTAAAACCCCACTTCCACTCGTCAATATTTCCCGCGTCCTGGATGAGTCCGCACTTCGATTGTGCGCTGATCCCAGTGTTTGTCCAAGATCGAAGCTCACATTAAGCACCCAACCGGCGGTCACTTGTAAGTTTAAAGCCGTCTTTTTCCGATACCCCACAGAAACCCACGCCATGAACTTACAAATCCTATACTTATACGAGATCGACGCAAAATTTTTCGCGAGCCCTCATTTGCTCGCAATTATCTGTCGCATTAATATTGGAGGCAGGCGCGTCGCATTTTAAATCTGCTTCAATGCACACTGTCTCGCAGACGATACGACACTTTTTGCGTGGTTCAGTGGGAACGCCAGCCGTCTGAATGTTTTGTTTATTTCATGATCGGAAAAGCGACAACGCATGCATTATTATTTCAGCCGAGCGTCTGCGTTCAGCTTTGTACTTGAGAAAAATTCCAGGCTTCCCTGACGCGAAATTATTAGTCTCTGAGCCGTAGTTGAAATACAAGGTGACTGGAGCGAAGGTGGTGAATGCTTGATGAGCCGAGTGCATGTTTTGCCAGCACTGCTGCCAATGACGGGCAAAATGACGGTCCTCGCGTGGAATGCCAAGTTGGAGTTGGATCCGAAACATGGAACGGTAATTAAGAGTCGAGGTCTCCGGATCGCGTCTCCGACCGCTGCAAGTACGCGGGGATTCGGAATCCATCGCCCATATCTAATCATGAATGATAGGGGGTCGGGAAAGTCCTTGTCCCGCCATTTCGCGTGGTCATTGGATCGGTAATGCGGGGTTGCGCCGGGGAATAATTGCGGCCGGGATGATGGACGACGCGACGGCGAGTAGCAATGATGATATTATTCGAAAAATATCATTGGCAATCAACCCCGATGTTTCCGCGGGGTAACTGGATCAGCCCGGCGTGCGATTCCCGACCGAGGCAACCCGATCGGCTCGTTTCCGCCCGCTGGGTCGTGACGGCAATTGGTTTCCACTTTGCAAGCCCCGCGCCGAGTGAGTCACGAAACAGGAGTCGCGAAGGAAACAGCGCTCGCTGATGACGCCGATGGCAATAAACCACGGTGAACGCAATTCGCGGAGAAATTGCTGCCCACGCGACATGATGATAATGACGGATGATGCCCCGGGAAGGAGAATTTCTACAGATCTCCAGGTGCTGTCCAGACGAGGGAAATGCTGTCTAGAAAAATAGCGAATTCACCCGCCGAGTTTGGTCCGCAGCAACATCCCGCGGGGAAGATTCACTATATACAGTACTCAGTACAAACTTCCATACGACCAAAGCTGAAATGATAAGCCATCAACTCTTGAATCAGCTCAAGACTTGAATCGTCATAGGTGCGGAAATTGAATCATCTTTTTTGTCATGTATTCGTGATGTCATCTCCCCATCAATGCAACGGCTTTTCCGATTTCAAAATCCCCATAAGGATGAACTAACCACGACAAACGCTTAGTGGGTCACTGTCTTGAACAGTTCAAGGCTGAAATCAACACAAGACGTGCAAAAACGCAATGAGCTTTACTCAATGAATGAATGAAGTAATTTCTCATTAATTTACCGAGTTTTGACTATTTTAAAATCCACACAAAAATAGAGGTACAGTACTACCCAATAGTCAGACTGGCCAAAGGTAATTTCAGCCGATGAGTCTCGGACCGATCAAGATGGACATCGCCAAAACCGTGAAATTTCGTCCACTTTTTCACGAAAGCCTTTCAACATGTATTCATGGAGTTATTTTAATCATCAATTCACCGAGGTTTGTCTAATGCAAGATCCTAGCAGATTTTTATTCCACTTTCAGTCACGAACAATTGCAGCCTTGAAGCGCATAGATTATTCCTGACGTCGTTTTAAATTCTTTGAAACGGCGCAATTCAAAAGATTCTTGAAACCAAAAAGTTTTTAAAAACTATTCAGCAATTTACCGTGAACTTACAGTTATTTTTCCATTTTAAATCAATACCTGTTTTTTTTATCCGTCCGCAACAACAACCTGGTAAGATCGGTGATCTCATAATGGATTTGCGAATTTCACCAGATGCCTCTTTATTTTTTATTTACTGCCCTTCAAAGCCTCGTCAACAGCTTCAGAATGATGCATTTGTTGGGCATTGCCGTGATTGAGATGTCGGAAAGATCAGCAACGAAACTTTCTGTGGTAATGATCATTGTGTTCATTATTTTTCCAGCAACATTTTCTGACCAAAAAATTCCATTTCAGATTTTCCAGGAACAAAGCTTTCAACTTGAAAGTTCCGTGGAAAATCTTATGGAACTCACAAAACAAAACATTTATCAGCCACATTGTATTACTGATACGTTTGTTACTCGATAATGTGAAGATATATTTCAGATTCGACGAATAAAACTCATCATCGAATTTGAAATATACGATCCTGTTGTTTTTCATGATAACATATATTTAAAAGTCAACGCAGATACATTTTGAAAGCCCAAAATTCTACGAGAATCACCAAGAACCCACAAAACTTCTTTGCGTTTTTTAAGAACCAATCCTTTATAGTAGTCAAAGAAGCATACATGGGAAATTCCGCTCAGAAATAAATCTGAGATTAGTTTCGTATAATCGCAGAGACCTCACTGGTCTCAGGCTGTTTGAACTTACTGTTTGATGCTTGGATTCCCACCTGGAAATATAGTACAGTATTATGAACTTAGCGTTTAATGTATTTTGATTTCTTTCTTATTTGCATTTTAGTGCTCCACCCCCAAAATATCTACAGTCAAAATCAATCTAACATTTCATCACGTGTGTTTGCCATCCAGTTTTCAGTAGGTGAAGTTGAACGATGCTGTCGAGCTCTGCTTTCCAGTCAGCCGAATTTTAGAAAATTCAGTGGATAACTTTATCTTGTCCATTGAAAATTGCCAATTAAGGATGTCAAACTTGGTGCCTTATTCCGGTTTATCTCGGTTTCTGAACTTACTCTTGGCAGAGATCTGTAGTCGTGGCTTTCCGGCGGCCCGGAAATTTCCTGATTTCATACTAACTGCGCCTGGTTTTCTAATAGCCCGCAACGCACCTCATTCATCACACACATGTCTGTTTCGCCTCCGATCTAATGACGATGTGCGACGCGGATTCGGCAAAATGAAGCGTCGTCCGGAGGGCTACCTCGTCTGTCCGATAACAGGAATTACTCCGCTCTCGCATGCGGAAGATCGAGCGACGCGGGTCCTGGGCCCTTGGTTGCTAACCAATCGCGTTCCCGGCTTCCATTCGTTTTATTATTATTATTCTTTTTTATTAAAAAAATCTAATATTGCCGGGGATTGCTGCCAATTCGTTCAATCTTTGTTTCAGAAATACACTGTTGGTGTGTCTTTTATCATTCCCGAGCTGGGCCAAATCGAGCAGGGCTTCGTCAATAATGATGCGTGATCGCGATTAGAATGAGATAAGAGAGATTCCACGTCGGATCAATCATTGTTCGTAAAACCTCGTAAATTTATTTCGCCTCGAGTGGAACGGAAATTTTTGAAATTTGAAAGAAAGTTTCACGGGTTCAGTTGCACTCATGCTACTTATTGGGGCATTGCACTGAAAAGAGACAAACGAGCAGCTTATATTTTTGAGTTGACAAAACTTGAAATAGCATTCGGAATTTTAAAAAGAACGTAGCTCGTAGGAGAAAGACAATTATTTTTCATTATCACATAAGGAATGCGAAAAGAATTTAACGATGTATTTTTCAAAAGAAACGCACGCTTTGAAAGCATCTACATTTTCTACATACTGTAATAGTCCCCGCAAGAAAAACAAAGATGAACAGGTACAACAATTCGCCTGGGTGGGCATACTGGGCTCATGCTGTGGGTTCAAATGGTTCTCCACACCACATGTCCAGACATCTGGGGTGTGTATTGTCGAGTAAGCGAGAAAAGACAGAGCTCCACTGCAAGGGCAGTGCATTTAGTGCAGTATTATAATCATTGAGTGATTCTCAATCTGTGCGAATTGCAAATACTGGCTGCTGTCCAAGCGTTCAAATATAAATAGTGTGATTTCTGATGCTGCTTTTTCAACTATCGGAGATACTTGTATGCGGACCTAGTTTGCACGTTCTGATTATTCATCATTGAAAGAGGGTTCAGTTCAACCATACGTAAGTATATTTCTGCAATCAGATCGTCGGCAGCTCTTTAAATTTTTAGATATGATGAGAGATATTGGCTTTTTCGGCGTATATGTGCCGAAAAATTACTTACTGATGTCTCGCGGTTGTTTTTAAAGAATTTGCTCGCTTGAGGTGTTCTTGGTTTTAGCCAGTCTGTCACCAGAAATCCTTCACGAGCTTTCGATGTTGCAAAAAAAAAATTCTGCGCGAATTTTGTGCGTGCGTTTGCGTTGGGTTTGAAAAAAAAAAGACGTTTCTCTTTGTATGGCAACTATTTTATATCATTGAAGAGTCTCGATTTCATAAAAATGAGTTAACCTCAAATCCCACTCACACTACTAATATGCTCGAGAAACACGTAGTCTCTTAGCTTAATAAAAATAAATACATTAAAGAAATCAGCAAAACCCGGAAAAATCATTTGTTGATCACATTTTGTTGTACTGTATTTAGATGTACTGTGGTTCAAATTTATAAAACATATTGCACGCTCTCCATTGGATACGGGCAATCGACTCCAGACTCCATCAAGAAAGTACTTTACTAGAAAATTCAACGTATCCTAGATTTTATCCGAGTTTTCTTCGAAATTGAACAAAAAGCACAATGATCCATTTTATGCAACGCAGAAAATTGTATTACTGTACCAGAGTTCGCACATGCATAGAAAAAGCCGATTCTTTTAGAAAACTAAACATCATATTTAATTCAACGATTTACTGCAACCTTGTTGGACTCACGAATGCACAACAGTATTTCATTCGCGGAAACAATTAAAACATCATCAATCGTGCCACGACGGGTGACCAAAAAGAAATGCAGTCTCATCAAGACCATTCGGCGGAAATACGAAAAAATGAGATGGATACTTGACGAAGAGAGACCAGCAAGACTGGCCAATGTTTTCGGCGGGTCATTAAATAGAAGGACCCCCGCGAAGTCACCGTAGCATAGCGTATAATCTGCTGAAAATTGCCGAATAAACGGGAAACGAACCATCGGTCGTTGGCAAACACTGAGAGCGGCGCAGTTTTTCCCAATGAAATTGCCTAGTGATATTTAATTTACGGGCCATGAAGAGCGTTTCGGTACTCGACGCTCGGAAAAGGTGGGGAGCGATAAATCTCGCCGGAACCACAGGAATGCCTCGGAAGCAATGCCAGAAACCATCTGTGGAAGTACCGTGATTCGAACATCAAGTTATTTCAGAGAAGCGATTCTTGCCGTATCAGGACCAAAGCTCTTAAGAATTACTGTGAAATGCATTTTCATTCTTGAAAATAATACGATAATTGCCGAGAACCCTCCGAGACACGAGTGCTGGCTATGACAACCGAAAAACTTTCGAACCAAAAAATACATGACTTCTATCATTTCTCGACTTTCCGGAATTGATCCCAAGATTCTTCGAATTTGCAATTTTCATCAGAGTTAGTCGGAGATAAATCGTCGATGATTGCTTCATTTAAAATAAGATTAGGTCATATTAAAGTAATTGGGCAGATTGGGGTTTTCCACTTTTGAAATTACATTTAAAACACTTAATTTTACTTAATTACTTATTTTTCCACTTACTTTTTATTTTACTTTTTTACACTTTCAAATCTAGTACGGCAGTGTTTGCGTACCACATCCGGGATTTTATCTGTGGCTTAAATTCAAATCAAGGTCCAACCAAACATTTCAGAATTTCCCCACAACACACGCGAAGACATTTTGATTCTGCTTACTGAAATTGCCATGTCCTTCGTCCAGTTTAAATTCCTAAAAAAATTGCTTTGTTACGTCCTCTAACCTCGTACTGTATGATATTTTCATCAGCCTGCTTATTTACCAATTCACCATTCCTCGTGAAATCCTGCTTGTATACTAGATAAATATCGCGTACCAATTCGCTGGCGTTTCAGCAGTTGTACCCGTGCCACCGATCGAAAGTCCTAGGTTAGACCGCATTTTTTCGATTTTTTTTTCATGGCAGTAGTACTGTAATATAGAAAAAATTGAAGCTGCGAAACGTTGGTAAACTTTTCAAATTGCCGAGAAAATTATTATGCAGGGTTAATGGGGAAATATTTTTACTGGTTATATTACTATGAGGTAAATTTGACCAGCGGTTATTCACGAAATTCAAAGCCTTGGAAAACCGTGGCGCATTCGCGAAGCAATGTAAAAAGTATTTCTGGAAATGACTTTCCTGGGTACCATGAAAAAAGACCACTATGAAAGTACTTGGACAACCCAGTCATCTCGCGGTGTTGGTGATTGCGAGAGCCGTGAGATTACCAGCACTGGTGCCACCAGGCGGTCGTCGCGTTTTGCAGCGCGGAGGCGGAATTCCCGCCAGGATAGAATTTTAATTGGCGTCGAAGATCCTCCTCTACAATTTTTCCGACATTAAGGGAATGAAAGAGGAATTTCTTCGCGTGCTCCTCCGCATTAAGTCCCGCGTGCATGGGCTGGGAAAATCCTGCGTTTCCTTAGCACTGGCGGCGGGAGAAATGATGGGACTCGCTATAGCCGCACGACGGTGTGCGAGGTACTGTATTTTTAACGTCGG
Source organism: Notodromas monacha (assembly GCA_905338405.1). Classification (NCBI taxonomy): domain Eukaryota; kingdom Metazoa; phylum Arthropoda; class Ostracoda; order Podocopida; family Cyprididae; genus Notodromas; species Notodromas monacha. The sequence goes on along the minus strand of CAJPEX010000009.1, from coordinate 116,972 downwards.
GATACGTTTTATTCCGGGGCTCCTCGAAATTACGCCGGAGAGGCCGCGTTAACCACCATTTTCATTCCGGAATGGGATCAGTGTTTGGCTCGCCGTGGAGTCGCGGACCGGCGCATGACCCGCGGACACTTCGGCGCAACCAGTAAAAACCGGGCGTGCTTGACGGGTGGAGCATCAGTTTGATTGATCACCTCTTCCATCACGAGTGACGTCACGTCAGGGAATCATAAAAACGGATCAACCGTCGATTACTCGCGGAATATTACCTGCATGGCCTCGTCGGGGAAGCGAGAACTGGCACGCAGTTTGGCTGCATACAGTAGTAGTAAGCTGCCTATGCCTAGGCTGCTTGTGCATCCACGCATCCGCCGATGATCAGGAAAGTGCTTCCTGAAACAAATACACCGAAGAACGAACCGTCTTATAATTTTTTGACGAAAGAAGGTATGCAGTCCACCTAGCAGTCCAAAGAAATGCAAGTTTCCGTATTTTTGAGCACGTGTATATCTAAGCCGCAGAAGAAGAAAAAATCAACCCGAAAATATTGAATGGAAAAATTGATATTGAATAGTTGAATATTTTAGATATTCAACTACAGGACGTCCGATGGTCCCGCCATACTCAAGATCATGTTAGATCTATGGAAACCCCCCAAGTTATATCTCACAAAGCTTATGTGATGTCAGGCGTATGTTAGATGCTTCATCCTGTTCTCCAATTTCCTGGCATTTTCAGGGAACTTTTTGAGGTTTCGTTTTCACGGAGGCTGTGTTTTCTTCGAACAAATTGCAGATATTTTCGTGGTTGAAATAGCTATTCGAAATCCGTCAGAATGTGACCTAAAATCTTACGTGGCCCATAATCGTAAAAGTACCTCATTTATTGATGAATAAAGCAGAAGTCTCGGATAATTCCTCCCATGCGAAGCAAAATTCGCATTTCCGAAGAACCAAATGCTTTTTCAAGGATGCATTCCTCGTTCAATGGTCATTTAGTTCTATGGTGAATACTTCGACGTCTATTCATACCTGAAGGCTCAAATTTGAATAAAGGGAAATTCCTTTGAGACTGGAGACAGGCCAAGCAAGGGTGTCAGGGCATTATTCGTGATCCTTCAAGTACGAAATTGAAAACATTCGTGAAAGACGTTTGTCAGAACACAAATAAGGTAATCATTCAAAGCTACAGTATATCCGGAAATAAATGCGACCCAATTGAGCCATATAAAGTACTGTAGCGATGGCTTCGGAAGCCAAGGAATGCTTTTAACCGACATTCTCGAATGAATTTCAAAAGTCCGTATTGCGGTATTATCAGTACAGTACAGTAGTTTTAATCGCTCTTTTTACGCTGTACGTTCTATGTGGGCATTGATCAGGAATCTATTTGTTGTTTCCACTCATTTGAGAGTTGAAAAAAAGTTGAGTGTCATCAAAAATATTTTTCATACAAAACTTCCAATCATGAGACATTTTTGTAATCTCTTGTTTCAAGTGATTGATGCGTTATCCAAGTCACGAGATTTTCCATGCGCCACGAAAAAAGCATGCCGTAATTGGTTATACACTTCGTGGAAGTCTTTTCGATCTTTTTTTTTTCAGCCACATGAAAATTTGAAGTCGATCTGCAGGATTCGTCCGTTTTCAGAGGGAGCATTGTCCCTCATGTGTCGCGTACGTGTCCCCGAAACCCAAAGCCCTCGAAATTCGTGAACCAGGCCAGTCAGAGAAAACAAAATTTGTTCCGAATCGAAAATCGAGCTCGCGAGCGGAAATTGCCGGTTTTCAGGCCTCGGCACCTGCGAGTTGCGACTGTTAGCATGCTGGGTGCAACACAGCTAGGATCGTTGGGACTCTTGCGCATCATTGAAGGAAATGGTCGTTTAAGGGCGTCGCTGGGAGGAGATGGTTCACTGCGGTGTGTTGCAACGCAGCACTGCGCAGCTGGAACCCTAGTGGAAAATTGAGTCATGGGGCAGCCATAACGCCCAACAACTGGGGATAGTCGGCGAATTACGGACCATCGTGATCGCGGCGTTCCCCAAGTAATTGCCACGAAGCATCGCAATCACCGCAGGAAACCCGTCTCTTTTTTTTTCAAACTGAGACGATTTCACTTTTCAAAAATATTATGCAACAGAAAATGCCTGTCGTTTCCGCAGAATTCCTGCTCATCCGGATTTGAATCTTTTGTTCGTCATCCCTCTTACAGGAACGCTCGGATTAAACCAGAAATAGTTCTCAAGCACATTATTTATCATATGCAGACGATGTTTCGAAAGCTGATTGTCAAGTTTGAGGACATTCTAGACATTGCATTTTCTTATTCTTTAGTCACCACAAAGAAAATCATTCGACTAGCATACAGTAGTTGCCTGAATGTGAACGATTCAATTAATGAATTGCTTTGTACTACGATTCCGAACAAGATTGTGCTCATCAGCCAATTTTTCAAATTAATATTTGCAGCTTTGTGCGTATCGTAGGATTATGTAACTGTCAATGTAACGAATCTCAGAAGTATATTTGACGCTCATGGACGAATGCGGAAAAATTAAAGCTGAAAATCATGCGATTGTAATTTTAATCGACGCGATAAAAAAGTGCTGGTAGCTTTTCTATATACATTTACAAGGACAATGATTCGTTTTTTTGAGGGACATCAATCCAATACAGTACAGCAATTGACATGATGCGTCTCAAGAACTGAAAAATCGACTTATTACTGTAATCAGAAGTTATTTCTGGAAGATTACCAAATTTATAGCATATTTAAAGAAAAGGTGCTCTAGGAGCTAGACTTTTGCCAAATTATTGGTTGGCCAAATTAATTAAATCTATGACGAAAGTTTTGTCCATCAGCGAGATATAACTGACTTAAGTGCACTACACCGTACAGTATTTTCCGTTCATGGAAGCTCTAGAGTCTAGAATAATCGGATTTTCCGTGTGCTATTTTTATATTTGTCTATTCTTGCAGAATGTCTCCCATTAAAGCTCGGCAAACCCTTTTTTGCCGTCAACTGATTAATTTTAACTTGATTATTCGTGAAAGCTTCAGTAATTTCACCTGCTTGAAATTTCTAGAAGTTTCACACGTCAGCAGTTCTCGGAACTACGATCAAATATTCAGATTCAAAAAAGTACTGTGTAATAATCTTTAAAAAAATGATTCTGGTGAAACAGGCTAATATTTCGGCTTTTTGAGGAAGAAGGGATCTGAATTCATGCGAGGCTGCTGTGCCTGCTCGACGCATCGGTTCGTGTTGAGTACATTTCCCTGCAATCGACAAAACACGGACAGGAGGATCGACCCAGTTGCGGAAAATTGCAAATGGCGGCGGTTCACAGTAGGGGTCGGGAAGTTCCAACTCCGGGCCCAGAATTATTCCACCAGGAACAAGGCACAAAGGCCAGCGTGCGACGCTTGATCAACCAATTTTAACCGCTGCTTTCTCATATTACTTCCCTCGTAAACTGACCCAGCATTTAGGCAACTTGAGCAGCGTTAACTCGTCAAGGCTCTTGAGACGGAAAATAAGACTATACGACTTCATGAGTAGGGCTCTAAAGAAGAGCTTTAATATCTAAATAGGAGCAGCTTATTGACACTTTCCTGCGTTGAGAAACATTGCTGAAATTACAAGCCGTATTTTCGAAAGTTTTCAGAGTAGCGCATCAGAAACGGACAAGCTGTATCCGAAACGGATCGCATATTTCCCCCGTTTTTATTCTTTTATTTTAACTCTAAATTTAATATTTTAAGCCCACGGTAGAAACCGATATGTTCTTTATAACATGTAACAAAGATTTTTTTAAACTAGACAAAAATTTTAAATTTGACGAATGAACGGTGCATTTATATTGGCTTTGCGACTTCCGAAGTGGATCGATTAAGGCAACAATAAAATCTGGATGGAAAAAGTATTGGTAGACCAGGGTAATCCTTAAATCAACTGCAGCACCTTGATACACTTCGATGATTTGAATAGTAAAATTTAAAATGATGTCACTGACTATAGGCATTTTTCTGTATTATGCAATTGACCCTGTTTAATAGACGAATTTCAGCCCTCATTCAAGAATTAATCGTTCGATTCACTCATTGACTTCGATGCGGCATCTCGTTTAAAAATCAAAATTATTCAAACATAAGAGTTCATATTCCAGAGCATCTGTTGCAAAATCATATTCAAAATGAAGTAAAAATCGAAAGTTTTACTGATGCTTAATTTTTGATGACAAACATTTGGAACTACTCTTTTATAGTTGCTTCTCAACTGCACTTTACAGTTGTTTCTAACGCGGTGTTTGTAGTTCTAGAGTCATTTTTTCTGTTTTGGGCAAGCATGACGTCAGACGGGCACGCATTGATATGGAATTTTAATTCGGATGAAAGCTGCCATATGTCTTGTACTCGTATTTTTGAGTTCGAGTCATTTTTGGCGAATGCAGAATTTTTTTTCAATGGACTTTCATATTCTGTTCCATAGCTGTATGATTACGGTGAGAAGTTGCGATCGCATCAGCGAGGTTCTTCCGTACAAAATGGAGTCACTATAGGTGAGTACCTCTCACTTTCTAAGATGTGTGATGCATTGAGCTATTCCATGCAGATTCGAGGAAAAAGGCAAAACCCGGCTACACGCAGGAAAAGGATAAAAGTCTGGGGTGTAGGCGAAACGCGGGTATTCTCGGCACGATATTTTCGCGGACAAAGAGATTTAAAAATCAGAGCTCCAGGGGCGTGAACTTTCCGGTCTGAGCCGAGTTTGAGTCGTTTGCATGCATGAATAATGGGGCTGGGGCGGCTGGGTATCTCGAGCAATCAGAGCCCAAGGCACGGAACCGACTCGGCGTGATGTCGACGCAGCAGCCAAAGAGGGATGAAGGCCGTAGCAGCGTGTGTGCGTGCGACTCACGTCCGTTTCACTCTGCGAGCCACGGTGCTCAGTACTCCGAGGCGCGATTATGCGCCTCGCTTCGCGGGGTCTTTACTGTTCAGTGTTTTTCGCTAATGACGCATGATTTCGGCTGCCCCTCCCAAACTTTAATGGCTGCGGTTTGATGCTCCGTTCGCCATAACATGTGCCCCTTGAAAGCAACTCGCGCATCCGACGAACGTTTTCTTCATTTTCTTCTTCTTTTCCTTAATTATTTCTAAAGACGACGACGAAGAGGTTCCAGCTCCTCTCGATCAATGCTTTTTCGACATTTTTACCACCTTTAAGATGCACCTGCATTCAAAGTCCACTTATACTTGGAGTCTCATCTGCGCAAGTATACTGTACTACCAAGACACGACCGTCCAGGGCTTACATTTCTAAAAAAGCAGGTTCTTGGTTCAAGCTGAGGATATATCAATTTACTTTTGCTGCAAAGAAACTCCAATCTTGTTTTTCTTCAAGTAAACCATTCACCCAATCCCTAGCTGTCCTTATTTTATTTTGGATTTATTAGAACCCGTAATCAGCTGTTTTCCACGGAATAACTTGAAATTAACCTATTTAATACCGATGTAAGGGGTATTGAGATTCCATTGCTAGGAGGTACGCGGAATTCCCTATTTTAAAATGCTATACTATATTTTAAAATTTTGACACGGATTTTTATCCAAATTAACACCAGCTGATGGAGGAATTGAGTATTTTATCATTTGAACAAATGAAATGCGTTGGAAGTAATAATTTACACGATGTATCCGGGAAATATGCCTGTTTAAATAAATATACTTTTTTCTCAACACGTCAGTATAAACCGTGAAGTCTTGCAAGGTTTTCTAGAAGTTATATATAAAGAGATGGCACAGTGAGTGGAAACTACATTGCGTTGAAAGTCTTCATATTAACAAACCGAACCGCTCTCTGTTCATCTGCTCCGAATACTGCTGGTAGTCTAGTACAATAAAAAACATGGCTGCAAAATAAAGCGTCGCGATTCATGCACGTTGAAGCCAACTAGAAAGAAAAAAAGCACAATAAAACGCGTTTTTCCATGTTCACGATTTTAAATCGCAACGGTTGATAAAAATTAGTCATCGAGGACTTATCAAAATCTTAAAAATGTTTCATGAGCTATCATTTGCAGATTTCAGGATCTCCGGGTTTAAAGCCGTAGAAAGGTAAATTAAAGCTAGGAAGAAACAAGCCAACTCGGGAAGGTAAATAGTGCACAGGTGCAGGTCATTCGTAACAGAAGTAAACAAGAGAAAAACTTGCTCAGAACGGACATTCGTCATGGCCAGATTCCGGAGAACCTGGCGTCTGGCCCGGGCTGGGGTCATTAATCGGCGAGTGAGAGGGTGGGAAGAAAATCACCCTCGATCGAAAACGAATGGCCAAGAATGCGGATAATGATGATGCCTGGGGGACTGGATATCAAGTGTAATGGCGTGATTCCTGCCGGTGACTCGCATATACACGCAGACAATGATAGTCATTACGTCGAGACCGAAGTTAAAACTTGAGCGAGGGAGGCAGGTATGAAGCGCTTCTCTCGATTGCCAACGCGTCTGTTGGGCTGCACGTCATGAACTTGTACGCCCCAGAGAGAGGCTTTCTCTGGGATCCACGGATTCATTTATCGAAATCATTCCTTTTTCCGCGAAATGGGCATCGGGTTCGTGATGTTGACCGACGGTTACGAAACTTTTTTCTTGAGATCCTTCATCCAGTTGAAAAATTGCCCGTGCCCTTGGACTCCTTCAACTACTGTACTTCGGGTGGGTGACGCTCTACTACACTCGAGGGCTGCATGTAGCTGTTATACGATTTGAACTTGTCTAAATCCTCTCGTGCTCCTTCGGATTAAACGTTTTTCGTTCAATTAAGAAATTTGATAAAGCAGTGCTTTCCTCCCATCCATTTTTCCCAGGTTCATCGATATAACCAAGAAACTGGTTTATATAGGGATTATCTGAGGTCTAGAGTACTCTAGAGACCTCCAACTTATGTTGTAAGCGAAGAATAAATTGAACATTATTTTCGTGAATGTATCAACACTAGGGATATCTTAGTGTCGTACAATTGTTCGTGTCCTTGTCTATGGGACTTTGCCTTTCATGGGGAAACTATAATAGTGCCTCGACTGGATCTGAAAATCAATCTCTCATTAATAAAGCATATAATTTGTCGTTCCGCGATTCAATTTTTGCTAAGATACTAAATTTGGTGCCATGAAAAACTGCATCATCCGGCTTTAGAGTGGAAGAAATCGATAATCATGTGCCGAAAAAAGATTGCTTTTGCTTCTACGAAAATCAAAGCATGAAATATTGAAGTGACGGCGCTGAAAACATGCAAATCTGTGGGAAAACCTTACTGAAAAAAAAACAGGTTAGTTCGTGGGACGCTTATTCTGCCACGCTGTTCCGAATGATGAAAAAAGACAGGATGCTGCTGTCCTGCTACAAAGGAAATGTCCCAATGGCGCCTTTTGTTGGTGCGCCACTGTAAACGGAACCAAAATGGTTCCTTCTCTTAGGCAATCCCTATTTTACAAAAATACGGACGAACGCGTCCTTGAAATCCAGCCCAAGATCGTAGAATCCCAACTCGGGATCGACCTTTCGGGTATCCGTCTCTCTCTCTCTCTCTCTCTCTCTCTCTCTCTCTCTCTCTCTCTCCCCCTCTCCCTCTCTCTCTCTCTCTCTCTCTCTCTCTCTTCTCTCTCTCTCTCTCACACACACACTCACTCCCTTCTGGAAAGCATCCCGCAGCCCACGTATACATAGTAAATACTGTACGTGACAATGATGTATGAAACGCGTTTGGCCCGGAGTTTCCGCGGCTCCATTGCCGCAGGAGCCCGGCCATGCGTGGGAAGGCAAGGCCCCGCCGGACAAGATGATCATCGGAGTGAAACACGGTTTTTCAGGTACTTTCTGCGACTGTTGCGTGAAGACAGCGAGGACTTCACTGCTCGTTTCATCGCAGTTGCGGCTTTCCTCGTTTCCACTCGTCGTTTCCGCTCGTTCCCACATTCCCGGATCAATCCAACCATCGGCAGGAAATGTGGAAACTCGTGGGGAAATGACAGTGTAATTGGTCTCCCAGACGCCGCGCAAACTTTTCACACGTTCCACCTGCGACCATTTTATTCCCTGCTCCTCGCCCGACTGGAATGAAGGTTCACGAGCATCATTTTCCGTCTGCGCGCAGTCCCGTAAATCCCTTCGTCATTAAATCTCATGTGTACGAAACCCAAAAAGGAATGCTCGGAGCTATCAACAGTCACGGGTTCCTGGATTCAGTACCAATTCATCGCCACGTACGACTCCGCGGTTGCAGTAATTCAACGCCTGCGAAGAGTGATGAAAACATAGGATATACAGGACTGTATTCGCGGGAAAATGCAGAGCGAGGAACTTTATTGCACGTATTCTTTATTCTCAGGTATGCGTTTACACTTTGCAAAAAAATATAGCTTAATAGTTTTCTAATTAATAAAGGAATGATTATATAATGTATGCTTCGATCAATCGTGGTCAAATTTCACGTCAGCAGTGTCTCAAGAATCAAAGGGTGTCGTCCAGTTCTAATCCGAAGAACTCCATGTTCTTTGGATCAACTTGAATGTTTTACGTACATTCAATTAAAATGTGATCATTATAACAGATCATCTGCGAGCTAAAGAATCATCGGAATTGAAACTTGAATGATCTCACAAGAAGCGAAAAGCTGCTCATTTGAGACTTTTTCCCGACGATTTGGGAGCACACCGGAATTGGTTGTTGTTCTTCGAGATTTTTGATGAATTTCGGTTAAAAAATCATCAGATCTTCATCGCTGTTATTTGATTATCCGAGGAGAGCAGCATCCGTCCGGTTTAATTCTGAACTAAATAATATCTAGATGGAATTCTACAGCACTGTTGTAGAAAAATGCATGAAAAAAATCGTTGAATCTGAAATTCTCGAGGTGAAATGCGGATCGATGTATCGTACAATATGGATACTTTTTGATACGCCCAATGCTTCTTCAATCATGTCGTTCGTGTATACAGGATCCTTCGAATCTTTCATTTCCGCAGGAAAAGGTCACACGATTTTATGCCGACAAGGTTGCATGAGAACAGTTTTGTTGTTCTGGCAACGTTTCCGGGATTTGTTTTCACGTCCATCGCGGACTTTTGCATTTCCGAGGGTATTGGGAGCCGTGAGCAATTCTATGAGCGCTGGAGGAAATGCACTTCGACCTCGCCACAAGAAAGAAATAGGAAAGAAAAACAGCCGAGGTTGCGACCTTCTAGTGGAGTCTCCCAAAAGACTCGTTGCCACGAAAGGGAGTCACGATTGAACGCGCATGTTGTTTATTTCGGTTGCAACACACGGGTTAGGAAATAAATTGTGATTTTTCAATCTGAAACTCATCCTCGAGCTTCAATTTGAACGATTTCCTAAAGGTCTTTTGCCTTTGACCGCCTGACACCGGACTGAAGCCTGCTGCATTTTCTCATTGTTTACAGATCTCGTGGAACCAGAAATTCCAGGTGCATGGTAGAAAGAAGTATTTAAAAAAAGTATTTGAAAATGATCGTTTAATCACGAAATGTAAGAAGATAGGATCACTTGAAGGACTTCCCATTGGAATGAAAGATGAAATTTGTTTAGCCTCCTCGTCGGTGTCTTTCTTTTTGGGATCTTTGGTAAGAAAAATTGCGATGAATATTATATTTAATATTCTTCGGCGAAACGTTCTCTGAATCTTGGATAAGAATCGTGCAATTTTCCAAAGCTCTTTCTTGTACAGTATTTCATCATACGAGTGAGGATTCCGGAAACATTGAAGGTTCGTGGATAATTCCAAGATTACATACGAACACAATTTCTGTGGGAAGATTTGATCAGATTGTAATGGTTTTTGAAACGGCAAAACTCAAATTTATGTTAGAGATGCACAATAAAAATTGTCCGAGCTTCGAAGAATTGCTGAGTGCGCATCGTAATTCAACCTGGGATTTATTCCGTTCTTTGCGCATGAAATTAATCTCGAGGAATTTATGCGATTTAACAGGTAAATAAATATATTTGACTTGTTTTTACCGGTAAATCCTTTTTGATTTTCTAAAATAAAGTACAGTATAAGTATAAATCATCAGACCGGATTTGAAATGTAGGCTCAATTTGCAAGGATAAAATTATATTTCTATTAGTAAATTTCCATTCCTCTCAACAGATTCCATCAATGCTTAGCTATCAAACTCTAGTGCAAGTACATGAACGAGCTCGTAAATATATTTTGCCGAGACGTTGAACTCATAATCAAGGACCATAGGCAGTTCAAACCGTGGACTGTAATCGCATAGAATTTCCATCAAGCTCTTGAAAAGGAATTACCAGCCTTACAGCATCGATAACCTGTCAGTGGATTTCAATTTCCATGATTTAGAGTCTTGCATCAAGCCCATATTCCGGGTCGGAAGCGATGCAAGTCAGCTTTATGATTCTCTCGATGGATTGAAAGTCGATTGGGCGTATTATCCTAATTTCCAAGTCCAAATTCAAAACTAATCATTTGTATCCACTGGAGGATTCCTCCTGCGGGCAATCAAGAAATATATTTTGGCGAGGGAATGAAATCATCTGAGAAGTAAATCTCGGCATGATGCGTCGACGCTGTGATATTTGATAGCGAAAATTAGAATTCCGCATTTAAGTGACTATATTTAGGCCGCGTTTGTCTATAGACCACTCTTTGATTTTGGGTCGTCATTTCAAAAAGAAAAATTGTGAGCGCCGAGAAATCGCGGTCTTTGCATGAATAAATGTACTGTAGTACGGTACAGTACTGCTGTACTTGACTGTCTGGGAAATTTCCATCAGCAGGCTCTCTCACTGAAATTGATTGCAGTCGTATTGCTTACAAATAACCTTCATGCTGTGAACAAAACTATGCTTGCTTATTTATTATTCAAAAGTTTGAGAAATAGATTTCTTCGAGTTTTTAAATCCAACTAATCCATGGTCATTCTTCGTCAAATTAAATTTTATATGTGAGTGCGATTATTTGTTGAGCACAGTGGTTGGGGGGGGTCAAGCCCATATTCCGGGTCGGAAGCGATGCAAGTCAGCTTTATGATTCTCTCGATGGATTGAAAGTCGATTGGGCGTATTATCCTAATTTCCAAGTCCAAATTCAAAACTAATCATTTGTATCCACTAGAGGATTCCTCCTGCGGGCAATCAAGAAATATATTTTGGCGAGGGAATGAAATCATCTGAGAAGTAATTCTCGGCATGATGCGTCGACGCTGTGATATTTGGTAGCGAAAATTAGAATTCCGCATTTAAGTGACTATATTTAGGCCGCGTTTGTCTATAGACCACTCTTTGATTTTGGGTCGTCATTTCAAAAAGAAAAATTGGGAGCGCCGAGAAATCGCGGTCTTTGCATGAATAAATGTAGTACGGTACAGTACTGCTGTACTTGACTGTCTGGGAAATTTTCATCAGCAGGCTGTCTCACCGAAATTGATTGCAGTCGTCTTGCTTACAAATAACCTTCATGTTGTGAACAAAACTATGCTTGCTTATTTATTATTCAAAATTTTGAGAAATAGATTTCTTCGAGTTTTTAAATCCAACTAATCCATGGTCATTCTTCGTCATATTACATTTTACATGTGAGTGCGATTATTTGTTGAGCACAGTGGTTGGGGGGGGGGGTGAACTGTGCTACACATTCGATGATTTATTTTTTTTTTTTTATTTCTGCAGATCTCAGGAAGGCGATTGCCAGATCCCAACCTGCGAACCACATGATATGAGCCGCAGCACTCAGTCTGGTCCCAGGGCCTGGGTCACCCGGGGGCAGAAATGAATATATTCCTGCGGCCGGAGACTCGGGCCGGGCCAACGCGCGAAATAACAACGTTTGCTCTTCGATTTCCCATGATTGCACACCGGGTGTCTTGAGGGTGTTGACGAGACTCGGAAAAGCAGGGGTTTTTCTTCAGTCCCGCACACCGGTGACCGAAAGAGTCAGCGAGGAAAACGAATGAATTGTCATGTTGATTGCGACCGGCGCGGGCGATCGTTTGTGTCGACGTCCGGGAGTGTGAAAATATCGTTTAGAGGTTGACGATGGCAGTAATTTTGCCGAGCGATGACATGCGAATTGATGATGCGCGGGAAAGCGGGATGAAATGTGATTGTCGTCTAGAGGCCGGTCATTTCCTCCCTTATCGTTATGATTATTACTGTATTCGCGATTGTGTGGGCACTTTAGGGACTGCTTTTAAACCCGCGCGGATCGGCGATTCGCAGCGAGCGCCAGGTTACATTTTTCTTCCGCGTGTCGGTTCAACACCCCTGCTATTTGTAATCATGAAATCCATAATATTCCTTGCGATTGCAGGTCTTCTAATTTATAATCCGGTTATCCATAGTCGGTCCATTCTCCTTCAGCTAAAAATCATACTCGATCTCCTTCAAATCCTTCGTGCTTCAGCTCATTCAAGTTTTGTAGTAGAAAAAAATCTAGCCTTTAAATTGATCACATGAAATGCTATATTCTCGCGATTATTGGCCGCGGGTCACTGTCGGCTCCTCAATGGTTTTCGGCAATAAAGGGAAAAACTGCGTAGGCCGTATAAATCTGACAATAATAGACTATGCAAAGAGTAGAATGCGGAAAATACGGTACATGCTAAATACTTGAATATTTTCACAAAATATATGCAAGTATCTGTGCTGGGTGAAGAATACTAAAGAGTAAATCGTCTTCTGGTTGTTAATTTTTTTTAATCTTGATCTGTTTTGAACGCCATTGCCAACCTGTAGATCTTGAATATAGATGGCATTGATGTGACCGCTAATTGCTCTGCACTCGGCCATATTTAGTGTAGGCCGTTTAAGAGTTTTTGAGGCATTTTGGGTGGCGGGGTATCGTCTATTTGGCACAGTAGTTTCATATCTGATCTAATGTTTAGTTAATGGCGCAACGGTGTTCTCTTCAAGTCGCCTGAAGAATAACTGTACTGTAATTAAAGGGATGCTTATTTTGTCATTTTAGAACCATATCAGCAGAAAAGTGGCAATCCCGCGTTTTCCAGAAGCACAGATTTTCATCAACTGACAATGCCCGAGGTGTCTTCGAATTGGTCACTTTCCCAACGGTTTCACAAGCCAAAGAAAAAGTAGGTTTCTTTCTTCGGCGAAGCAAATGCTATGATCAAAGAAAAGATGTCCATTAGGGCTTAGATATGCATCTCGCACTATCATCAGCAAACGTGTGAACCGATCTTCCGCCTCAAAAATTCATTCCACTGTAATTCGACGCCGGCCGCAGATGATGGGAAAAGGGAAATCTCCGTATCACCGTGGAAACGAGAATATGAAATTTGATGTTCCCGGAAGGATTTCGCGTGGTTAACTTGGAATGGGGAATACTACACAAAAATTTGCGCAGCGGCTCATAAATTCGTCATAAAATTAGCGGGACGACAAGGCTTTGTCTCGACAACGGCTTTATTCCTTGAAATTGCATGTTATCGACCCGAGATTCTTTACTGAAGAGTCGGGGATCATGTTCGCGAAGCAATGTGTTTATCTCCCGCACAAGGCAATGCTAAATGCAGTCGTGGCCTGCAGTTCGAATGGGGCTGGGAAGGGAAACACTGCCGGCAACCGGAAGTGCGAATTGATACGTGGGCAGGAAAGGAAAGATGGATGTGCCCCGGGATAGAAATCATAGACGGACGTTTGCGTCCAGTAGTCCAGGCCCAGACGTCGGCGCTGGATTGACACAATGACCGGAATTCGGTAATTTAATTGACTGCGCCAAGGTGATTCCGCCAACCCCTTCAATTACCAACTGCCCCTCCGACTAAATTGAACCCTGTCGCGCTCTCGCTCCGATTCAATCGTTCTTTTGTAGCTCCAATTGACAAAGATCAAAAGTTCACTCTCTTAGAAAGGCAGGACGCGAAAGGCTGCGAACGCAGAAGTGCCATTTATTACGCGCACCTCCGCATCCCACCCCCCTGAACAAAATAAATGCAATGATACATGTCTCTGGGCTCGAAGGCCGTAATGACAGACTACGGGGTGCAATTGTGCCCGTTGAACGGGAGTCCCTCCGTGGCCCCACCTGCATGTGTATTTGCGGTCGCTGGACAGCCTTCGCTGGGTATGGTGCCGGAACTGAGTAAATAGGCATCGGTCACGGCCGACGTGGTGATCCCGGGGTAAACGCGATCTCGAACGCAAGCATCCGATTCCGCGTTCCGATATGTCACACTGCCCGAGTGGCTCACTTTCTGCTCCATGCCAGATCCTTGTCTTGTCAGACCCGAATACAATATCCAACAAAGGTGTTTACGAGGGTTTCTTAATGAAATACAAGTGTCTCCAGAAGGAAATGAAACGCCAGAACCGCGGGGCCTTTCGGAATACACACAATTCAAGGTTCATCGACTCTCGACTAAACCAGTAGGAACCCGTTGGTTCATGCTTTCTCTTTCGCCGACTGTAGGCTCTTTTACACGCGCATCCAGTTCCGAGCGAGTTCCGATGTCACACTGCTGTCCGAGTGACTCACTTTCGGCTTCACATAAAAGCCTTGTTTTGCTAGAGTCGGCCTTTTCAGCAATATTGAGTTATGTCGGTTTGAAAACGAAGCACAATAGAACAAGATGCAACTGAAAAAAAAACAGGGTCCATTCATAAATGCAGACGATTCAAGGATTCTTGAATCATTCATCAGGAGTTCCTCATTTAAGCTGTCATTAAGTATACAGGCTCTTTCCTGGATGCAACCGATTCTGCATTCCGATGTTACTCTGCCCGAGTGGCTCACTTTCACGTCACCTTTTGTTTTGTTCGTGCTGGTTTCCAACGAGCAGATTTTGCGGGTTTGTTATGAAGAACAAACTTCTAAATAAATAAAACGCAATTAAGGAATGTAGAAAATTCAAGGTTTCTCGTCGCACGACTTGGCCACGAGGAGTCCCTTATTGCTCATGCTCTTTCGTCCTTTGTAGACTCTTTCATGTATGCATCCACTGCCCAGTTCCGATGATACTCTGCCCAACTGGCTTGCTTTTGTTCCGTGTCACATTTTATTTTGTTGGACACGGATCCCGAAAAACGGCATGTGTGTACTTAACGAAGTATAAAAATAAAAGGACATACAACTCAAGAAAATTAGTGTCATTCAAAACTGGAGACATATCAAGTTTTCTCAAGTCCCCTGGTGAAAAAGGAAGCCGTTTGTTCATTCTCCAATTTCTGCTTTTATCACAACAAAAATTGTACCAATATTGCACCGTACTTTAGTACAGTATATGCTGCATTTCTTGCCTGCCCCAGCAGATGCGCTGTAAAATTTGGGGGCGGCCTGTATTCAAGCATGAATCTGTATTCTTGAATATCTAGATCAGTGTTCCCCAACTCGTTGTGCGTGGACCCGCGTCGGTCCGCAGAAGTTTTTTTCTGTTCTGTGGGACATTTTCAGCATAATAAATTTCTTAAAAGTAGGAATGAACTCTGTTATCATTATCTAAAAATTTGGAAAGACACTGGCAGTTGAAATCATTTGATGAAAAATAAAAGTTGCCTTTTCTCCTAATAACACTTCAAACACATTTTTACCTGCTGAAATGAATTATTTTAATTTTTTATTCTGAGAAACCCTTCTGCAAGCCAACTTTTCCACGTTTTTGATGACATTCAGCTATAGCTGCTTCATAGGTGCTCAGCTTAATTTTTGAAAGAATAAAGCAGAAAACTGTATGCGCCTGCCATAAACTCAATCAAGCAAAATTTTTAAAAGTCTGTAAGAATTTTATGAAAATTTGCAGGTCCACAGAAAGTGTTTTGGTAATTTGCCGGTCCGCAAAAAATTTTATGGAAATTCGCCAATCCGCGGACCCAAAAAGGTTCGGTAACTAGATTTTCGGATAAAAACTCTCTGGTTCTCTTCCAACTTAACAAAAAGACACAACTGCCGCTTCATGGTTTCATGAGCATTTGATGTCCGAACAAGACTTTTTTTTTAAACTGTTCGGTACATTTTGAAACTCACTCCTTGAAAAAGTACTGCGTATTTTTCTTACAAATTTACAGACTTGCTTGCGGCCTGTTCCGGTTTTATTTTTCATGAATGTCGGCTTAAAATCAGGGCGCAGCCTAATTTGAATACGGGTTTATCTCCGATACACAAGTTGGATTTTACTTTATTCATAGATGAAAGCGATCTAATAGCACTCGATTTCTCGAGATGAAGAGATTGGTATGAAGCAACTTGCGCGTTGGTGATCTGGGAAATGTATATGCGTGACACAGTATTCTCTAGTAATTTTCTAAAGCATCGCCCACTTTTCCATAAAATCTATCTTTTTTAGTACTTTTTCCATGCAGTTCGTGTACCATCCCGGAATATTTTCCACATCAGTGCGCATCCTGCTCCGAATTGTTGGGTGTAGGAATTGCAGCGCATCAGCGAGAAATGTAATCAGTCATCACGAACGTTTAAATTGCTCTTCTGCGGGTAGCATTAAAATGTATTCTCAGGGAGAAATTATTTACTTTTCGCTAATTTTTCTCGATTTACTCTGAGAAAAATAAATGGAACCTTATTTGCTGACATGCACATGAAGAGGAAATGCGAAATACTATTAATGAGCTTCCCACACAATTTTTTTTTTCATAAGATCAGGTAAACGGAATTTTATTGTGATTCGAAGGTGCAATCCGAACATAATCAATAATTTTGTAGTGGCCAAGATAGAAGACATCACGTTTGAGGTAATTCTTCCATTTGATTTCACGGCGAAGAGTTCATGCCCAGGATCGACCCAGCACCAATATCAATTTTTTTTTTTTATGGCGAGATATGCTGTAATATGCTCTCAAACGTGGACTTCGTGAACATAAATTTATCGATTCAAAAGATTCAAATTGTATATTCTTTCAATGTGGTCGTTTCATCAACATGGTGCTAGATTTCTCACGCACGCGCATAATGACAGATCACAGACCGCGACTGGACATCTCTGATAAATGTGTCTCGAAGCTAGAATAAAAATAATGTTGCATACATTGAGATCAGAATGCGGGATATACTCAGAAATTCGGTTAGTTGCTTTAGTTCGTGGTTATTGATGTGCTTTGAAACGTTATTGCCACGCCTCTTATATGGTTAAACAAAGACAATTTTTAAAATTCTGTACCGTAAAACCTGGAAATGTGGAAGTGGAGTTTGCGGTGTAATTTGTAACGGTTTGGTACTCCATTCGTTTTCATTACGATTTTGGCGATTTAAGTGCAGCGATTCTGTAAAGGACGAGCGTCGGTATAATTGGAACGAAATGAAGAATGGGTGTTTTCAATGAAGTTGGATAATGAGTGTTGTCAGATTCAAAAAGCGTCGAATTTCACCGGGAAGCTTCAAGCCTGGGCTCTTTGCTACGCCCAGTAGCGAAAAAGGAGAGGCGAATCGGAGCAACCATGGAAGCGCGAACGCGATATGGCGAAGCGGAACGAAAGAGTTTCTCCCTCGTCCGTCCGTGACGCACAGGAGCAGGTGGCGAGGTGTACTTACCTGTCGGCCGGGATGACGGATGCAAGTTTCCCCGGCCCAATGGGGGCGACCCGAAAAAGGGATGAAATTGATGGAAGTAAGCAGTTGCTAGGCAACCGCAATTATTGCAATCAAGATAATTACAGGCTGGGCATCCATCGAGGAGCCCGCTGCGCTGCTCCCGCGGATTATTGTGATACAGCGGCTCCCTGCGGCTTCCCTGCCCCGTCCCTCTGGTTCACGGGTTCAGGCTCCCTTTCTCACCTGGGCTAGCTCCCTCGCTGTCCGCCGGTTGGCTCATGGCGCAGTACCGCAGGGCGACCTGCGGTCATGCACAGACACGTCTCTGCCGGGCAACTCACTGGGTGTCAAGCAGGAATGATCCAGGGAATAGGGATCAATTCTAAGGAGTCCCTTCTATCTGGACTAGGTTTCCGCCCAAGAAAGTGAGTATCAAGGTTATGGACAACACTTCGTCGTGGGGTTTATATGTCCCCAGTATTCTTCTTAATCTTTTCAACACAGTATATACGGGCAGAACTCAAAATCAGCACAAACATGCCGAGGCTTTGAAGCCTGAATAAAAAAGACCTTCCATTGATTACAGATGGACCCCAAGGGCGACCTGGTACCCTTGAATACCTGATCACCTCTCAAACTGTAGGCTTATATGCTGGAATCACATCATTCATGTCAGATCACATTTTCCTGTGTACCGTCTATACTCTAACCTCTTCGGGTCGAACGAATAAACTTTCTGAATGAAATGCAGTGACCAAATCAGAAGACCTTTAATAACAACCGTCGACATGATATTTTGGACTAATGAACCACTTCTCTCTTCCAATAAACTTCGCATGGAAAATAAAGGAGTTCAATTATTCTCTTTTCTAGAGACATTTCATTGACAAAATGGTTATGATATACAGTACGAGTAAGCACAGATTACGCGGTATTAAAGTGCTTCCCTCTGAAATTTTCACATGGGCATATTTTAGACCTATAGAATATTTAAAGCATATAACTAAAAAAAAAGCATATGGATTTAATCCTGCTGAGATCTTGGTGAATATTCTCTCTGGACCAAAGATGAATTATTTAATTATTCTGATGCGCTTCGTTAATACATGAATACCTTCGTCAGCCGAAATATGTCAATCGAGTGATCAACTTGGAAGTTCGAAGTATAAATAACCATATTCACTAATCGAGAAACAAATATTGTGAAAATAAAGGGCAACATGAGCATTGAACTTTTGAATTTACAGTATTCAATTTTAAGCATGGAAAGTTCTGAGCAGCGTAAAGTGATCTGAAAATTCTATTTTTTTCGTATGTTGTCCATGCAGGAACAGTTTCAACTTTTGGGATGCTGTCAGCGCTCCGTGAAGCACTGCACTTGGAGAGAAACACGCCTTTTTTGGGATGGGAAAGATGAGAAACAAATACGGAGCCTCAAGTAATAGTTTTAAAAAATCCATGTAATAAAAAACTGAATTGCTGCGGTCCTTACCTCAATTTTCGTTCGCATCCCCGGAGGCTGAGCGCAATTTGTGGACCAGCGTGCGTGGAGCAGGAGATTTTTTCTGGATGGGCAATTTTCTTGAAGCACACGAATGATGCTTCCAGGTAGCAAAGGCTGCGATTAGGTTCGAGGAAAACGACGCTTGGTCAAACCGACGCCGCAGTTTTTGTTCTTTTGATCGAGGTATGCATCGGATGCCTCCAGCATCTGACTACTTCGTCTCGAGATCTCCAGATTCATCGGAGGCGTTATCCTCCATTTACCTCTTGATAATGATTCATGGCATTCGTGACTTTAGAAAAAAAAAAATAGGCGCGGGAGTGGCTTCAGCCGTCGCAGGACTCGCTGGTATTCGTTTTCCTCGGCAAGAGGCTCGGCTCGGAATTTCTCGGAGGGCGAAACCATGCTGCTAATTGGCCAGATGTCGGCTCCTGATTGGTCTTTATAGATGCGATTAAAAAACGATTTCCCTCCATCCGGAATAAAATTTACCCAGCTGCATTTGTGGCACATGCTCTCAAAAACTCTGCCGTGAGGCATAAGATTCTAGTCTCTGCATGCTTAAATTCCTTTAGCTTGGGACGCAAACGACTCATCAATTTCGAGAAACAGGAATCAATTCCGCGGAATTCCATACAATAATTCTCACAAGCTTCCCCTGTGAAATTTCAGCAGGGGGCTTATTCTGGTACGTATCCGCGCCAGATGTCTATGATGCATTTTCTGACTCGTAAAAAAAAAAATTCATCGAAAAGATATTTGCTCTTCAGCACGATGGCACGATCCAGACTGTAGATAAGAGTGTCATTTTATTATCCTTAATAAAACAGTGATTTTTCAACGGCGTAAGTTTATTCATATCACAAGAAAATGAGAAATTAAAATACTGTAATGACAACTTTCGAGGCCAGCTTTATTAATTTTTAAAGATTAAATTATTTTTTTTAATTCAGAAAGATTACCTCAGTGACTATGAGCAGAAAATTCCCCGATTCAACCATCGAAGAAAAATCACCTTGCCCAAATTTGTTCATGGATATTCAGGAAGTTTCAAGAGCCTCGATGAATTAATCACGTAAAATTGAGATCCCGTACAATAATACGAGCAGCATTTATTTGTCCGTCGGAAATATTTTTCCTCGAAATTCACGCGAAATGAACTCTCGCCAGAAAGAGAAAAAGTGAAATAATCGCAAACAGTCAACTTGTTCTTTCCTCTGGCGTTTGCGGCTAACTTTTTCAAATATATTTGACGAAAACTTTACAAATATTCTTGAAAAATTTGACGAATGCAGGTATGCCCCAAAAATCAAGAGGAAAGAAGAAGTTGATTGCAATTTTTAAGAGCATATAATGTCACAGATAAAATATGCATTTTGAAATACTGTGCGTTGATGTTTTTTTAAAATGACGTGCATCACTCGAAGCCGAATGCGTTTTTAATTTATAACGCGGGCAAATTGTATGTTGGCTCATCATCGTACAGTACTTGAATAAATAAAAAATCCCATCTAACTTCCATTGCCAAAAATATTTATTTTTCGGGTTGAACTGATGAATACAAGTATATACGAAGGGAACTTTCGTCAGGCATAAAATAACCCTCTATAAAGTCTTCATGAGCAATAAACCGATTTATTCTTTTTCCTAGGCTTCATGGCCGATTTGCATTCCAAAAACTTTCAATAATGCTTAATATTCAGGAAGTTTTCTGAGCATGCTGTCATCATGCAGTTGATGCGTATTTTAAGGTACTCTTGATGGATGCGTACTTCAAGTACGCTTACAATAAGGAGTAACATTACATAGCGTTGGCTGAGGCTTTGCAATGCAAAGCGGAGGAAAATTGACGCGTGGCTGACTTTCTCCAGGGGTTTTGCCATCGGCAGAGGATAATTTTCAGATGCAGCGCCGCTTTCTTTCGATAAGAACTGCTGCTGAGTCCAGCACGGAATCCAGTTATTACGAACCAGGAAATCGCTGCACTGTCGACGATCATCCGCAGTTCGCGTGCCTCAATATGTTTATCTGTGTTGCGGGAATCGGAGACTTATGTAGTGAGTGACACGACAGCGACGACTCATCGTCACCCGAGGCTTGATCCACCCGCGGACTCATTCTCCGGCGATTCAGGTCAGCCCGGCAGTCGATTTCACTCGTTATCGCATCGATCACGTTTCTGGCCGCCAAAATGAGTGCCGGGATGTGGGATATTTCCAGAGCCCCGGAATTTCCCCTCGATCGACTCGCGCTTGGATGCATAATTCACCCTCCTGATGGGTGTAATTTTGGCTCAGTTTGTTGCACACGCATCGGTCTTATAATAATGCCGAATTATGCTGAATTGCGCGATACCGCGCGGGAGATTGTTTGTCGGCTCCGTTGCCTCGCCTGTCTGTTTTCAATACGCGTGGCTTCTGGAGTACTGATCGTTCCACCCGCAAATTGCAATTCGATATCATAAACAGAAACGGAATCAGTCGTTTTCGTTTTTGAACGCAACCTACTCGACGGGTACTCGGAACTTCTCAGGCGCTCGTTGATCACGCCATTGGGCGAGAAAGAAAGGCAATTAACATACGAATTACTTGCATAATCGGCCAGGACTTGCACACGAAGAATGGCCTTGCATCGTATACTGTATACCGAAAAGAATACGCAAGCACTTCTTCCAGTTTTGAAAGCAAAGATTCCATTTACCTCATCTCATCTGTATCAGGGAAATTCCGTTCCGATTTTAAAAGGTGTCTCTATCACGATTCAGCGCGATTTTCTTGCCAAAATTGTATTCATGCGAACGACTTTTATAACTGTGATCTTAATCCAACAATTTATACGGATGATACTTTGAAACCCTCTTTTTCATCTGTTGCAATCCGGCTGGGAATTCCATGTACTATATTTCAATGTACTGTATATGCAGTATACTGCATTATCTTAGTTCATGGACAGCACATGATAATGCCCAAACATTATTTCCATATCCTAGAATAGCAAGACTCCTGTTGAAGTGAGTGTAAGTCTTAAAAAGCAGGGCCATCTTTTTTCGTAGCTGTGAATGCAAGCCACAAAGATGCAGTCTCAATTTATGGAGTAGAAAGACTAATTTTCAAGACGCGTTCAACAAGCCGAATTTAAAAAAGGCAAACAAATTAACTTCAGAAAAGGTCTCCAGTGCTCCAAAAGGTAAAAAGGCATAGAAAACTGTATAGCCGTTTGATCAATCGTAAAAACCCTTGACCAAGTCAAACTCTACGACTTCAGCGTTCGTGTCCAGTGAAAATAAGATCATTCCTTTAACTTGATAATTCCCGGCTATGAATTTAAAAGCCATTCATTGTCGTGAGGGAACATGCTGTTTTCAGATCCGAGATTGAAGCATTTTTCGATGCCAAGAAAGAGTGCCGATAAAATAGCTGCAGTACTGATCGAGGATCTTTTGCCAATGCGGTTTCAGCGCGTCCCATTACACGCAAATGTTCGCACACGCGGTGACGCCGAGTGCTTCGTGTGTTTGCTAAGGCTGTAATTTTTTGCCCCCGGAACCTTTTCCCACGTTTAATGCACAAACGCAGGCTGTGGCTTCATTGCACAGGTTCCCCGCAGGTCTTCGACGGAACATTGAACCCATTCCAGTCTTTGATCAACGTGTAATTTCTCGCGGAACGGCTCCTAAACGCGCCCTCATTTGCCGCGAAGGTTTCTCTCTTGGGGAACGGAACGGATTATATTCCTTGGCAGTTGACCCCCATTGTTCTACTTTATCGCTTCTTTTCGCAGCGAACCTTAATAGCGACGATCCTCTTTTTCTGCGGCACATACATGGAAATTATTTCTCAGAACGTAATTAAGCAGCTGAAGTTGCTCCGCGCAATCGAGGAAGCGTATGTACATAATCTACGGAGTGGCGAAGCGACTAATAACGGCAATCTAGACCTCGGCAGGAAAAATTGCCGCTGCTAACTGGAAGGCGTGATCGCATTAACAGAACTAACTACTACCGTATATTGCTGCTCTAAGCTTTTATATAATTACTGTCAAATATTCAGACGAAAAATTACGCAATATTCAGGGTTTCGTTGCGAATTTTGGACGAGGTCGAAGCACCAGTTCCGAAGAGAATTCCGAGTGTTTCAACCATCTGGGTCGGGACAAGAGATTGATGTTTTGCGATGTTTTGATTCAGAAGCAATTGTAAGACATTTTGAGAAGTTTGCGCAAAAGAACCATCCTCTCATTGCAAGCACACATATTTTTCGCGTATTTGTTTTAACCTCAACACGAATGCGCATTTCCTCGCATTCGGTAAAGAGTACAGCGATTAGCTTTGAAGCATTTCTTTTGTATAGAAATGCATCATGGAATTTTTTTAAATAGCCGCAAAGTACCGGCTCACATTTTTATGCACAAAAAGAATCATGCCAGGATTCTAATCCCGCACATTACGAGCATAAATAATGTATAGTATATATAGTGGATTTTCTTTGGATTGATTTGGTCTACGTCGAAATTCTTCAATAAAAAAATATTTATCCCGGTTAACCTCGAAAGAATTTTTGTTACTGTATCATCAGTACCTGTTCGACAAAATAATCTGCTCAAAATTAATTTTGCTCCCCCTGAGCATCCCTGGTGAGGAAGATTTATTTTTGGATTAATGGCCACGTGTGAATTTTTTGTTGAAATATCCAGATTAACTATTCAGATTATTCATCAACTAAACGCGCAACATTTTTAAAGGGATCTAGGTCTACAGCAAGGGATTGCCATAAACTTGGGTATTTGGCAGGATTTTTTCCGCTTTATTTGGAATTGTGGTGTCGTTTTACTTTTCTGAAGTAACCAATATGCGAGACGCACGACGACAGCATTTTGAATTTTAAATACTCAAAAGCGTACTATTGGAGAGGATGAATGCTTGCTGCTACGATGACGAGCTTCCAGTTCATATACGATGACCACAAAGATGTTTGTCAACTTCTATACGATTGGCACTGTCGTAAACTTGAATCTGACGAATTGGCTGTAGATGAACTGATGTATTGCAGCTGGACAATTTTTGCCTCCAGGCATCTCAACATAGCGAAGAGTTCCTTGAAACCGACTTGGAAATACTGCAGTTCATCGTACTGTAAGTTAAGGACGATTCCAGATTTCCACGCACATTTTCTATACAGGATTCGTATTCTTTCAGGATTGGTACCACTATGTTGCTTGTCAAAAAGGCAATTTTGACTTTACCAGATTTACCAACAGCAGTGTTGAGTTGCCTTGTCTTTACTCTCTTCGTATTTCTTCCATGCACGTATTCCTTCAAGTCCCTCCGGTATATACTGTACGGCATCACGCAAAATAAAATCCGTGCCAGAAAACTTGGCCTTATAAATAATTTACTTATTTCTCTTCCTAGCATTGAACAACGCCTGTCATACGCATTTCTAGTTTTATTTTTCTGCATTCCTCATTCTGAGAAACGATCTTGATTTAGACTAGAACAGTGATTCTCAACGTGTATCCCTGCTGGTGGTACCTGGGCACCTGTGGGTCTCGTCGTGCACAAGATTTTTTTCGTTGCATTGCTGAAAATATTTTTAGAAGAGATTTGAATAAAAGACGGTTAACATTTTGGAAATGGAATTGAATGGAAATCGGAATGCATTGTGATTTTTGCGTGGACATTAAAAACAAGTATGAATGAGTTCGTACTCCGTATGTATGAGTCAAACAACAGAGAAACCTATTTGATTGGCAAATTCTTCCATATTTAAAAAGTGGTAAAATCTTCGGAAAGGCAAGAAAGTCATGATATTTTCCAATTATTTTCTCAACAAAACTGCTATGAAGTTCTTTCCATCCCGTAATGCGCAGGAAGTCAAAAAGCAACATGTTTAGTACGCAAACTCTGCTATGTTTTGAATGTGGTCAAATTCATAGAAATGCATGCAAGCCCCGCGATCTAGATTTCGTGCTCATGTGCCAATGCATTAATGGTTTACCAAAGCTGTTTTTGAAACTACTTTCTGAAGCCCTCTCAAAAGAGGTACAGTACGATGCACAGAAAGATTGGAAAGTCCTGGTCGATCTAGAATTTTTGATCATCTGATGCAACATTCGTTCGCCAGCTTTTTGTTCTCGATCCAACTGCTCTGCTATCTTCCCCGTCTGTCAGTCAACAATACTTGATACTGTACGTGAACAGTTTTTACAGGGGTTCTATCCACACGAAGATTCGGAAGCCCCGTCCTGGAGTTTCCGTTCATACATATTCTCATGCACCAAAGGTTTTCCTTTTTTCTTGACACAACTGATTTGACATCCATAACATCCGGCGATGCAGGATGTCGAAAGAGCAAACCTCAGTCAGCAGCAGCAATTGTCGTGCCGCGAGGATTTGTTGAAAAGCATTGCGTGTGTCTTGAAGCCGAGCAGGGACGACTCGGTAAACCGGTGATGGCGGTCAAATAAGTCTGGCCGGTAGCAATAATCGCTGGGCTGGGAACAGCGTTCCAAGTCGGCACGCGATTTTCTCACTACGACAAGCCGACGGCGGTGAGACGGGAAGCACAATGAAGAAAGGGCATGAACGCGATCCAGGAAACCGAGTCCAACAGCTTTTCCCTCCAGGTGACCGCCATGATGCCCCGCCGATCCATGCTCATGCTGCCACGTTGCTCACGCGCAAGTTTTGGTCGAGGGAGTTTATATCCTGCGACTGGATGCGAAAAAGATATCCCATTTCTGCCTTTTGTAATTATCGACGATTTTATTTGGGGGGAGAAGAGAAAAAATTGGTCGCAGTCAGAAAATCATCGGATTGCGGCGCCACCGATTCAGTCATTGCTTGGAAATCTCCCGAGCCCTCGTAATTGAATGATCGTATAAGTGTCGGAAAAATAAAATCTGCGGCATTTAATTTTTCAATGACACACGTGCTTGAAAACGGGTTTGACATTTTTCAGTGTGATCCTCATTCCTTTGATGGGCTGTTCTTTGAATTTTTGACTCGTTGAGTGCAATTTTTGCCTCCGCCTTGTATAGTTGCGCGTTCAAAATTCTTCAGTATTCCAAGAATTGTTATTTCCCATGCAGAAAATGTAAAATGTAAATTTGAAATTTATTTGCTTCCTAGTACTGCATGTGCCTGTACATTTAAGAAAGGCGGAGAACACAGTACACGCCATGAGAATTTCGCGAAAAAGATCATGTGTAATAGATAGGAGCGTGATTTCGAGAAACACTGTTCATTTCGCCTATTTTAATTACTGTTTTACTTGCCTTCATACTGTACATCGTGCTGGAAATTTAAATAAAAACTTTGCACGAGATGTCGAGATTTTCTGAGTACTATCCATAAGGAATTCGCATAGCTTAACCTTACACGGTCTCGCCCGAAATTACAGAAGGTCAACTAATGAAATACTGTACAATGGAAGTTCGGTTGGTACCTGCGGGTTCGTAAGCTCTAAGTCTCTAAGAGCTAAGCTCAAGTTACTTGATACAAACTATGTTTTCCGCACGTGAGCACTATTTAATAAAAAAAATTGCAACGCTTGTTCCACAAGAACTGTGTTTTTTTTCTCTCTGGAAAATGTGTCGTACACTCGAGAGATATTCATTGTACCACTCACTGATTCAAAGAATGCATCCCATATTATCTCGAAAATTCACTCAAAAGCATCAACATGTAGAATTCATAGGATTCATGGTTGCTCAACTTACACGCTTCTATAAGTCATTTGGCATTCTCAATATGCAAACATGCTGCTGAATAGGTAAAAATTAATGCACCGACTGTATTCAAGTATCAACCGCATATTTATATGAGAAGTTTTCAAATTTTGTGGGCGATTGTATAGTTTTGTTGTTGTAATGGAAAGACTACCTAAAATCAAGGTGTGGCCTAAAATAGTCGAGTAAAACGGGAATCCTTTTGTTTCCAGAGAAAATTTCGGTTTCCTCCTTCTGTGCATCATGCACATCCAGAAAATTCGCTCAGAAATGTACTCGTAGATGGCAGAGATTCACGCTGCAGAACGAAGCCTTCAGCTCAGGATCCACGATAAGCGCGGAAAATATCGACGGAGGAAACATTGACCAATCTTCCTTCGCCTCCTCAGCGTTTGCAGGAAGGGGTTCCTCGCCATTGCCCTCCAATTTACACAGCACTAACGACGTGCTTTTGTTATGCCGACCCAATGCCTAATGACAGGTGTGAGACCATTACCTGGAAATTTTTGGTTCATGGGCTCGGCGCAGTTATCCATCATCTTTCCCTTCCGTAGCATTCCGCACACCGTCTGCTGTAGCTTCGTAAGGTTTTCTGGAACAAAGCCGTGCCTCGAGAAGAAACTGCTGGATTTGTTCCAGCCTGATCGAAACAGCGCGTGGATCGAGTTTTCTCTCCGCCTTGGACAACTCTTTAATCCCAACCTTAATACCGCATTCATGCGATTATAGAACACATGCGACTTCTGTATAGGCCAAACCCAGATGCTGGCGAGCGATTTGAACAGAAAAACTCGCAATGGCTGCAACGAAATTCGGAAATTTCCCACGGAAAAGGCGGCACAAAGAGCCCTATTTTTCTTGAAATCACTGTCCAGTGTACTGTACTGTACTGTACATGCCGAGAGGAAATCACAATAATCTATCCTGAAGATTTACATCCTCTTTTCACTCAATCATCGCATTTCATGAGACCATGCCATTACCCTACAGTCGAAATCGATAATCTGAGTTTCTTAACTACATGTATAACCAGACAACAGTTTGGCGTGGATTAAAAAATGTCGATGTTTCATGAAATTTTAGAGATTACGATATGTGCTACTTGTAATTGCGCGTGTAGCAAGAAGCCTACATAATGTCGCCAATCCATTCCTCTTCCGGGTTGTCTGGTTCTCAGACTCTGGAAATTTCAACCGAATGCGCAAATAATCTCGGTTTCCAGCGAAGTGCGGCCGCAGATTTCAGTCGGAGTGATGGTCGACTAGTACTTGGGTCCACCACATACGATAAGGTATCTTTTACGATGGGAAATACATTCGAAGAGACCGGGCAAAATATAGGGAATAAGTATCATCAGACAGGATTCAATCAGCATTGGAAGGCAAGGTTGTGTCGAGTTCTGTAGCAGAAAAATCAGTCCGGCATTCGACCGAGTGCGGATTTATAGATGTGCAAGCGAATAGGTCAAATATTCTTCTAGCGATGATTCCTGCAAATATATTTGTTGGAAATGGGAAACACTGTTTCACGAAAAGCTCGAGAAAGATTGTAGTAGCGCGTTAAGAATTCTAGTAATTTAGAAAATTGCAATGAGCACGAGTTTTTGAGGGATGTTCTCGTTCGTAAAGAAAGAGAGCTTATATCGTCACATTTCATCAAAGTCATTTTGGCCATTTTTATTGACAAGTGGGATTATTTAATCATTCTAAATAATCTATTACTATCAAATATTCAGCTTTCCGAGCGACTTCTGAATTTTTTAATGACTCGGTTTATATTTAATGGCGCATCGTAAGTGACCTAACGAAGGATCAGCTCTCTAACCCAAACTAAAACCCCGCTCTCATAATCTAAATCTACCAAAGAGTCAAAAAACCTTACTGAAGCTACAAATTCGCTTCATTTGATCGATTTTTGGCAGATAATGTTGAAATTATTTAATAAAAGAGTTAATGTAGGAAAAGACAAACAAAATGCCGGAACCCTTTTCTGTCAGAGCAGAAGGAATTTTCCTTGCAATCCTTGCAATTTCATGGCCATGCGGTTGCTTGACGGGAAGACAGGAAATATCTTGAAAGGTGATTCCCAGACCGCGAGCGGATACGTGGCATTCTTTTCCGCCAAGTGTCATCGTAGTCATCGCGCCTATTTTATCTTTTCTTTTTAATGAGCTACTCTTTGCTGCAACATCTCGTTATGTTGCGGTGGGAAGTGAGGAATCTCGCATTTTGTCACATGAGAATCAGTCGCAAGCATACACTATTTACGGTGACCGTCTATGTAATTTGTCGAGTTATCCGATCCGATAATGTACGGCATCGAACTATCCAACCGTCACATTGACTATACAGTTTGATTGTGGTTCTCAGCTTTTCCATTAATAACCGTTACTGAAATACTTTTTCATACTTGATAACTTCCAATAAATACTCTCTGTTTACGTGGACGAGAAGACTGGGCTCAACTGAATTGACTTCAACTGAAGTTTCTGGGATAACGTGCACTTCCCAGTCAGAAATTTTATTTTTAAGGTTTGAATACTGCTCAATGAAAATGCAGCCATCTTCAGGCATACTCCCCTCAAGAACGGAATACTGTACTGCATTATCAATTCCTGCATAAACCGAGGATTCCATGTATAAAATTCGTCCAATAAATCATAATTTAATTAAATGGTAGGATACGAAAGCTTTGCGTGATTCATTCGAAATTCAAAGCATTTGTTGCCCACAGAGCATGAGCACGTACGGTATAATTTCAGTCATCGGTTAAAATTCAAGTGTGCAAGTGCGGCCGATGATATTTTGAAATCGGTAATTGTTTTCACTTCGAAATTGCATGGAAGATTTTGGGTACAAATAAAGCTGTCGAAGAAAATAAATGAATTTCTTGAATGTCTTTTATGTTGGAGAAACATTTTGAAACTTATGCGGAAATTTTCCTGATAAAACTTGGAGTCCATTGTGGTTTTCTCATGCTATACGAAGTTTTAATTACGGTTTATTCAATCCGCTCCCTCTCCTCTTCTTTCGCAAAAGTTAAAATTTTAAAGAGGCGGCGTAGCCTGGGCTTTAAAGGCAACTAAAGGCCTTTTGAGATTTTTCCTCGAGGAGACGTCATGTATGCAGAAAATTCTGTTTCATGGAATTTTCATTAGATTTTAGATTTTAAAACATTCATTCCCAGCAGGACGCGGCGATTGTATCTTCCGTCAGTTTTGCTTTTGTAATTTTTATTTCAATGAATGTAATTTAAGAGTGACCTTTTGATCACATCTAGAAGCGAAATTAGAGCTTGGCAATTAAAGAATCGATTAAATGTCTGTGAATATATGTTTCTCTCAGTTTAGTTGAATCCGGATTCACCTGAAAAAATTATTGTAATGGTTGTTCAAGGCTTTCGGTGGAGGCATACTTTTATTATTGTGCCAACCTTTACGTAAGCACAAGCAATAGCACTCGTCTGCCTTGGCTCGTTTTATATTAAACTGCCCTTTGCGTTACCGACCGTCACCAGTAGCGAGGTTGAGCTTAAGTGTGCTCCAATCCTGTAGCAATTGGCTAGAGTTTTTGGGAAAACACGTCCCAACAAACATTTTCCCGCACCACGGGTTCTGGTGAAATCCCTTCGTCTTTGCCGTGGACATCAGAATATGAAACTGCGGTTACCTATAGATAAATGCAATTTCGGAGCAAGGGATCCGAAAAAGTAGCTTCAGAGTTCGTCACGGTTCTCTCATGACGACAACGCGAAACAAAGTTCGACGTTCCAACATTTGCGCCCAGGAATCGTGGCCTGAGACTGGTTCAAATTTTATGAGACCACGAGCAGCGGACAATTTCGGACGACGTTCCCGAGCAGTACAACGGTGTGTCCGATGCGAAAAAAGAAAAGGACCGGAAAATTGGAGGCTGGTCGGGCTCACGCTGGAAGCGCTGCTCAACGGCGTGGGACTCCTGCGTGTCCGGTAATTACGCGACGGCGCGGCCGGCTAATTTCCATTAAATGACGCGCAAATGTCCTCCCTCGCGTCTGGAATGGGGCACAGACGCCCCGAATCGCGTGACACATCCAGGGTTAGAAAAGCTTAGCGGACCAATCCGCCTCCGCACTCGATCGAACGCCAGACTCATTTTACTGCCACCAAGTGAGACCTAGCTACAACATAATAAAAGTTGCGATGCAACGTCTTATTTCTTTTGATACACTATAGGTACTGTTTTCAAGTACAGTACTATATAGGCTGAGTTATAATCATAAATAATCCTCGCCCGGGAGGGAAACGCCCAAAATCATAGTAATGAAATCTGATGATAAGCTCTCCTCCTTTCCGAACAAGAACATCAGCCAAAAAATCCCTGCTTACAGCAATTTTCCAAATTACTTGAATTCTCAACGCTACTATCATCTTTCTCAAGGGTTTCATGAAACAGCATTCCCCACTTCAAACAAATTTACCACTTTTTCATTTCAAATTTTGGATGCGTTTTCTTCTTTCCAGTCGGGGATGCGGTAAGAGCTAACGAATTTCCTCAGAATGAGCACTAGTCCTTATGACAATAAGAAAAGTAAATGAAAAGAGATCAGTTTTCGCTCTTGGAATAAGCAAATTATTCAAGTTCTGGGCTATCTCAAGTGTGTTACCTGTGTAAATATATGGCGGGACAACTGTGGTCAAAAAAAAAAAATTAGCACGAGGCTTGCTTTCATGACTAGAAAAAGATCAAGTGCTCGAACTTACCCAATAACTACAAGGGCGTGTTTGGGACGTAGCATTTTCTATGTTTGCACTTGCGCACTTCCATAGCAACAGCATGGAGCATCCCAGGGGAATGAAGTTCGTCTCAAGTCGTTGCCTTAATTGGGCATGTTTTCCAAATCTTCAAGTCGTCCGATGCAGCGCTGCAGGGAGTCTTCGCAAGAATAATCGCATGGAAAATATCGGACGCAGTGGCTTGCCAGGCGCAAGCGGCCGTCTCTCGGAGTGGGGCTCGGTCGGAGTGGGAATTTCCAGACAAGCAATCCGTGCCCCGGTTAATGACTCGCCCTTGAGGAGGGAATATCGCGCAGGGCAGGCCTGCACTGCTTACAAACGTGTGTGTAATGGGCGTGCGGGGCGCCCATCCCCGCGGCCATTATCATCATCATAGTAATTTGGAAAAATGTTACGATTTGAAATGAAACAGGATCTTCCTGCCAAGCTGGGCATCTCAAAAACCATGTCATTATGATCGAATCCGACTGCTGCAATCATCCCTATCTACAGTGCAGTCAATTTTCCATTTTTTCCAACACAGAAGCCGTTGTTTCGATTGACTTCGGAATATTGACTTGTAAGCGAACTTAGAAGGTCTACGTAGTCGCAGAAGTAGCTACTTTTCCAAAATTATACAGGCAAAAGCGTTCCAAGCTATATCCTGAGGGGGTGAGGACGAAAAGCCCACAGGAACAAAAATACTGTACTAGGCCCATTTCAATCCGACAAGTATTCTGCAACAATCCTGCGAAGACTGAATTATTTTACTAATATCTGATTTTTTAACATTGAGTTCCACATGCAGAAACACGCGTGAAAATGGCGATAGGTATATTTCTTTCAGTTCGCATTTTCTCGTTAATTCAGAGATCACGATAAGAAGATGCAGGGGAAAAAGCGAAAACAGAAAACTTATTTAATTTGTAAGCATTTCATGTGTCGCCATGCATAATTTACGTCAATTATTTTCATTCCATAATTTTTAACCGATGGGATTTTCGCAAGGAGCCATCTCGGGAAGCCTTAATGACTTTCGATCATTTCGATTGCCAGATTTTTTTCCGGTTTCCTCAGTCGTGTGGATTTTTTTAGACATGCGGGTACCCTGAAAATCACACATAGATTCGAATGCGGGTAAGTGAAAAGAGCCGAAGCGGAATCAGGGAAGGCATAATTTAAGCTTAGTAAAATTCGTCGATGAGACGAAGGAGTCTCGTTGCCTCCCCTAGACGAAAGCTGGGATAGAAATTAAACTCTGCCGGGAGTCATGGACTTCGCGGTGAAGCGGCTGAAGATCGGCCGATCGCGGAGTAATTTCGAATGTGGAAATCACGCGAAAATTTCCCTTTGCCGGGCCGGCGTCATCAAGGAAACAACGCAGCAAGGGAAGACCTGACTTCCCTCCCCGGGGAAGACATCAGGTAATCGTGCCTAGATGCTCCCAGCCCTCTCCTAAATCAAAAATTATTCCTTGCTTTTCATTCTCGAGCATCCTCGCTGAGCCGTGGTCCGTGTAATTCTCAATAATCGCGGGCGCCCACCGAATTATAGGTTTTCAATCGTACACGCGATTATTTTTTTTGGTTTTGTCCCCTATACTCGACAGGCAAGAAGGACGGGCGCCGATGATCCCGACGAAGTCGCAATCCAGCGATTACACCAATTCAACCGAGATTCAGATTTCAACGTGTCCGCTAGACAGTAATTGTGCCTCGGGCTGAAACTTATTGTGAGAACGCGTTCGTGGAACCTCTATTGTTCGTCTGCTTTCTGATAACGTTTTTGCATTTCCACGTCATCAACACGGGAAACGAAAACAGTTTCGTCCGTCAACATCTTCACGAATCAATTTTTGAATATATCACGAGAATCAGGGATGTCCAACATCAAGGTGGGTAACTTTCGTACGTGTCCGCCAAGATCATCCTGTTGCCAACAAAAATTTGATAATTTTTTTTTACAAGTTTACATTTGTATTCATTTTAAAACTACAGTATGAATAAATTTACGAGGAACCTTGAATTTGCATGAAAATCTAGATGAGGACGCCGTTCCTTCCAGCAGATGTTAGATGCATCATGCATTCATAAAACAATATCGTATGCCTCAATTACCAATTGCCAAAAACTTGAAAACTTCCCAACTACCTTCACTTGAATTTTGACTTCTGCTGACTCTTGTCGTTCATAAAGTAATAACTATAAGATCTTGATTCAAGTTAAGTTTATTTTGGAGGGTATTTCATACAGTTTACTTAGCTACAATAAAAACATCTTTTGAAACATTTGAGCATATTTTAACCTGTAAACCAAGCTTTCCCAGCGTAGAAGACGGTGAGCTGTCAAGGAAATACTTCAAGCTCTTGCAGAAAAACATGCCTTTTATAATGAACTCATTCTTCACAGTGTTGTGTGCACTAGTTCAAAATTGGATTTGAACTTCGGATGGAATCCAGAAAACAAAAATGGGGTTTTTGAAAATGCATTTAAAAACTGCTGGGACACTTTTTGTATTCAGAGTGATTTACACTCTGAATATGATTCAGAGTGAATAAAGAGCGAAGTCCCTGTTTTTGTTTTAGATAAATGGTAAAACTTTTACTGAGAAAGTCATACATGCTCAACAAATCGATGAAGTATGAAAACATATGTAGCATATTCAGTGTAAATAATCCTAATGTTTGGGCCACACGGAACCATTTGAATTTGAACACACAGTCAATTATCCAGTCCTGACTAACATTAAAATGGAATCGAACATTATTGATACAGGTTTTCGCCAATTTATTGAAAGCCGAATCAAACACCTGTGCGATATGAATTTTTAGTGACAGCTAGTGCATTTTCGTCAAGTGCTACAATAGAGTTTTAATATTGCAATGTAGATGTCGCTTTTGCAAGCACTGCAGGAACTTCGAGATGCAACACGTGGAGCATGGCTGCCTCAGAGGACGGAACGATTCGTACCACAAGCGCCGGAGTTTCCGGTAGAACGTGGAACGCAGGGAAGATGAGAGGTACATCATGAGCTAAGCGTTGTCTTGAGTCTAGAATCTTGAGTCGGTCGAAACCCTCAAGTTGTTACTGTATCCCTTTTCGAGCGTAGGTATACAGAAAATTGTCGTAATTTGAACATGTCCGTCGTCGGCCTAGCCTAGAGCACGCAAATTGATGAGGATATGAGGAAAACAATTTTCTCACCTGCAAACCTCTGAATAGAGAGGGAGAGAGTGACTGTCGTGAAACATATTTTAGCGAAGAATCAGGAAGGGTAGAATTTCTTGTAACATTCGTTCCTTCTTTCAAAATAATCCTTCGACAAATACTGTACTGTACCTACGTTGTTACGCGAATTCGTGGGTTTTTTCGCCGTTTCCCATGTGTCTAGAGAAATAGCACCTGAAATTCGAAGAAATCATGCAGAAGATTCATGATTTCCCGAAGAGTGCGTTCCACCATAACAAACGGCGCGCTGCTCGTCGGCGGGAAAACCTTAGTTACACGAGTATGAGTGAAAACTCGAATACAGTACTCTCTAACTCAGCTAGTTTTTCATTCAGCTCTCATCCAAGTGCCACATTTTCTTGAATGAAGTGTGACTGTTGCTTGATATAATGCCTGGGCATCGTCAGAATATGTCATGATACGCTCAGTTCTGCAAAAAGCCCTGTGCGAAAAAAAAAATCGGTCCCTGTGCGAGGAATGTTTGTCCCTATGTTTTTTGTCACAACGTAAAATACGAATATACAGAACACTGTATTGTTCTTTGGCCAAAATAGAAGTTTTGATCGCTTATATTCATTATCAGCATTCCGGATAAAGTACATAACCCTTTGCTTGCCCAACCGATGCAATAATAGCGACATCGTCGAACTAGAGGCGCTATAGTTTTAGCAAAAGTATTGGAAAGTGATGGAAAGTTAAAAAGAAGTATGAGATCGAATTACTAAATTCAAAGTCGAATATTCTGTAACGCAAAAAACAGATCTGTTTCATCTTGACACAAGAAGCCGATCTGAAACTTGACATAAAAACGCATGATGCTTGAAGATAACAGAACATGCTGCACGAAGTGGGTCCTATCCTACGATCTGTTACAACAATATGGAAATAATTTTGTAAGCTCTGTTTTACTCACCTCCGCGCGCCAAAAATTCAGAAACGACGAACAATTATTTCTCAACAATTTAGCATGTTACAGGGTTCTGCTTCAAAGTTTGAAACTCGAATGTACGGTTGAATTAATCAAGGATAATGTTCGTAATTTGCGTTTCACCCCGTCTTACGAGAAAATTGCTCTGAAACTGTTCTCGCTAGCTCATCCTTGAGTGAAATGTTACTCACTCATCGCTTGAAAAAAATTCTGCAGTAACAGCATATAAAACGTAACTGTGTACCAGTGATTCCAAATAAATTCCGAATTCACTGTAAACCTCTCATATTAAATTTTGATCTTGGTACATTTAGATCCTTCAGAAAAATGCGAACATATCACCAGATAATAACGACATGCGTCATATCTCTCCCTGATGTAATCGTTGTATACTTCAGTAGAAAATTGGATCCGATCTATTCAAACGCATCAGTGTGAAATTTTTTTTTTTCACCATGGTTAGCTCATCATGTACTTTACATTAAAATTGCATAATGATGTCCATCTTTCTCATTAGTAGAAGAGTTTGATCTTCCGAGACGACAAAAAGCAAGACATTTTTTGTAAATATAACAGTTCTTCATCCTTCAAATGTTCTTTCGGAAAAAGATCGAAATCGAATATTATGTGAAAAAAATTGTAAGCATGGCGTTACACCTTTGGAATCGTCTAGCTCGGATATAATTTAATGTACCTGTATTTATATAGTGTCTCAGAAGGTGGACGCTTGAGTAAACGTCGGAGAGAAAAAGACACTGCATCAAAATTTGCAGTAATCTCTCGAAGCATATGTTCGCATTTGCATCCTGTTGAGAAAAATTCGGAGTCGCGAGATAAATAATTACAAGAAAAAAATTATCCGTCGCCACAATTATACTTCTTTCCTTCAAGATGCCGCTGACTCAAAATGACACAGCAGTTGCATTCCGGGTCCAGGACATAGTGGTAAGGATTTGATCAACTCTAATCACGTTGAAGTTAAACGTCTGTACAAATCCGTGCATCTTCCCCACAACAACGAACCAAGCATACGGAGTTTCCATTCGGGACGAGCGCCCAGGGAATGACTTGCAGAAGGTTAGGCTTCAAGCAGCATCAGAACTGGAGTAGCGTGTTTTTATACGATCAGTGGATCAGTTTCAGACCTCGGATCATGGAGAGGTAAGCAATTGACACATTTGTGAGAATCCTGCGGCTCTGCCGAAGCTTTTGCACAGAGCGGGCTCATTTTCCATCAAATTGCGGTAGTACACCTGCCTCACTTTCCTGGCGTATCCTCCGACGTTGCTTCTTTGACTTGCGACTCCTTTTGTTTCCTTTCGGTTTCTGCAAACGTTGAATAATATTTTATAAATATCGAGGCGTNAGTGACAGCTAGTGCATTTTCGTCAAGTGCTACAATAGAGTTTTAATATTGCAATGTAGATGTCGCTTTTGCAAGCACTGCAGGAACTTCGAGATGCAACACGTGGAGCATGGCTGCCTCAGAGGACGGAACGATTCGTACCACAAGCGCCGGAGTTTCCGGTAGAACGTGGAACGCAGGGAAGATGAGAGGTACATCATGAGCTAAGCGTTGTCTTGAGTCTAGAATCTTGAGTCGGTCGAAACCCTCAAGTTGTTACTGTATCCCTTTTCGAGCGTAGGTATACAGAAAATTGTCGTAATTTGAACATGTCCGTCGTCGGCCTAGCCTAGAGCACGCAAATTGATGAGGATATGAGGAAAACAATTTTCTCACCTGCAAACCTCTGAATAGAGAGGGAGAGAGTGACTGTCGTGAAACATATTTTAGCGAAGAATCAGGAAGGGTAGAATTTCTTGTAACATTCGTTCCTTCTTTCAAAATAATCCTTCGACAAATACTGTACTGTACCTACGTTGTTACGCGAATTCGTGGGTTTTTTCGCCGTTTCCCATGTGTCTAGAGAAATAGCACCTGAAATTCGAAGAAATCATGCAGAAGATTCATGATTTCCCGAAGAGTGCGTTCCACCATAACAAACGGTGCGCTGCTCGTCGGCGGGAAAACCTTCGTTACACGAGTATGAGTGAAAACTCGAATACAGTACTCTCTAACTCAGCTAGTTGTTTATTCAGCTCTCATCCAAGTGCCACATTTTCTTGAATAAAGTGTGACTGTTGCTTGATATAATGCCTGGGCATCCTCAGAATATGTCATGATACGCTCAGTTCTGCAAAAAGCTCTTGCAAATAAAAAAAAAAATTCGGTCCCTGTGCGAGGAATGTTTGTCCCTATGTTTTTTGTCACAACGTAAAATACGAATATACAGTATACTGTTTTGTTCTTTGGCCAAAATAGAAGTTTTGATCGCTAATATTCATTATTAGTATTCCGGATGAAGTACACAACCCTTTGTTTGCCCAACCGATGCAATAATAGCGACATCGTCGAACTAGAGGCGCTATAGTTTTAGCAAAAGTATTGGAAAGTGATGGAAAGTTAAAAAGAAGCATAAGATCGAATTACTAAATTCAAAGTCTAATATTCTGTAACCCAAAAAACAGATCTGTTTCATCTTGGCACAAGAAGCAGATCTGAAACTTGACATAAAAACGCATGATGCTTGAAGATAACAGAACATGCTGCACGAAGTGGGTCCTATCCTACGATCTGTTACAACAATATGGAAATAATTTTGTAAGCTCTGTTTTACTCACTTCCGCGCGCCAAAAATTCAGAAACGACGAAAAATTATTTCTCATCAATATAGCACGTTACAGGAATAAGGTTCTGCTTCAAAGTTTGAAACTCGAATGTACGGTTGAATTAATCAAGGATAATGTTCGTAATTTGCGTTTCACCCCACCTTACGAGAAAATTGCTCTGAAACTGTTCTCGCTAGCTCATCCTTGAGTGAAATGTTACTCACTCATCGCACGAATAAAATTCTGCAGTAACAGCATATAAAACGTAACTGTGTACCAGTGATTCCAAATGAATTCCGAATTCACTGTAAACCTCTCATATATTGAATGTTGATCTTGGTACATTTCGATCCTTCAGAAAAATGCGAACATATCAGAAGATAATAACGACATGTGTCATATCTCTCCCTGATGTAATCGTTGTATACTTGAGTAGAAAATTGGATCCGATCTATTCCAACGCATCAGTGTGAAATTTTTTTTTTTACCATGGTTAGCTCATCATGTACTTGACATTAAAATTGCATAATGATGTCCATCTTTCTCATTAGTAAAAGAGTTTGATCTTCCGAGACGACAAAAAGCAAGACATTTTTTGTAAATATAACAGTTCTTCATCCTTCAAATGTTCTTTCGGAAAAAGATCGAAATCGAATATTATGTGAAAAAAAATTGTAAGCATGGCGTTACACCCTTGGAATCGTCTAGCTCGGATATAATTTAATGTACCTGTATTTATATAGTGTCTCAGGAGGACGCTTGAGTAAACGTCGGAGAGAAAAAGACACTGCATCAAGATTTGCAGTAATCTCTCGAAGCATATGTTCGCATTTGCATCCTGTTGAGAAAAATTCGGAGTCGCGAGATAAATAATTTCAAGAAACTTTAATAGGCAGCGGTGTTAATATGAAGAAAGGAAGTTCTACGGCGACTGAGTTTTACTGTGTCGTCAACGTAAGGCCCAGGTCCTGTATCACCATTCCTAAACTAGTTGAGATTAGTGCAACTTCATAAACGTCTGTACAAATCCGTGCATCTTCCCCACAACAACGAACCAAGCATACGGAGTTTCCATTCGGGACGAGCGCCCAGGGAATGACTTGCAGAAGGTTAGGCTTCAAGCAGCATCAGAACTGGAGTAGCGTGTTTTTATACGATCAGTGGATCAGTTTCAGACCTCGGATCATGGAGAGGTAAGCAATTGACACATTTGTGAGAATCCTGCGGCTCTGCCGAAGCTTTTGCACAGAGCGGGCTCATTTTCCATCAAATTGCGGTAGTACACCTGCCTCACTTTCCTGGCGTATCCTCCGACGTTGCTTCTTTGACTTGCGACTCCTTTTGTTTCCTTTCGGTTTCTGCAAACGTTGAATAATATTTTATAAATATCGAGGCGTGTATACATTTAATATATATTCCAACGCGGCGAAAATAATTCCAACGAAAAATTAATTCTTGATCGTATAATTAATTTAAAATTACGTTTGTCTTTTAGTTACACATGTTCTTGCAACTTCTTTTATTTCCTTTTCAGTTTCTGCAAACGTTGAATACTATTTTATGAATATCGAGGAGTGTATCCATTCCAACGCGGCGAAAATAATTTCAATGAAAAATTAATTCTTGATCGAATAATTCATTTAAAATTAACTTTTCCTCCTAGTTACGCGTGTTCTTCCTCGGAAAAGGCTTTTCCAGATTTCCCAAGGAAGCTGACGTTTACGATATTCAGGTGTGGATACTTCATTTTTTTAAACTAATTTTGCAGCATACGGTTCTTTTTTATTTGACGTATATTCGCGCTCCTCTGCCTAATATCTTTATGGATCTTGAAGGTGCCAGGGCACCCTAATTTACGACGTACTGTCGTAATACAGTACATTTGACCGCATCAGCTCTCAGCGAATTGGATCTGAATTACGGTCATTTTCACTAAAAAAAATAAAGTGCAAGAAGCCGTCTCAGGTTTTTATGACTGCTAACGAAAATGTAAGAATTTCAAGAAAGAAAGGGTAACACTGCTGCTGGTGATCAATCGTCGATTCCATCAAAATTTCACGCGTTTCAAAAACCAGTCCAGGTCCCTTAGTCATCATTGGTCACGGCAGCTTTCCATCTGGAAACCAACAAACTACGACGAAAATGGGGACAAGGCAAACGTGCCTTTGATTCCCTCGTTCTTCCATTCGATGCGGTTGTCGACTAAGGGTCTTTTCCAAGGCTTCAAACGATCCAAATTTCCAGCATCTGAAGTACGGTGAATTCGTGATTACGCATTGAAAAATAATTCAAAGGTTACGGAAAATCTGGGCATGCAAAAAGTGCAGTCGAATTACCAGGCACGCTCGTGACCTCAATGGCTTCTGGAATCACTTGGTGTGAAGCTCCAGAGGTGAGTGATGTTGAGGATGGTGATGACAAAGCAGCTGATTCTGTGGCTCCGTCTGGATTAGACGGGGTCAGGATCTTGGTGAGAACGTCGCCAAGGAGGTTCATGGTAGGCTCAACAATGAAGTCAATAAAACCTGCGGAAAAAGCGGGAACATTTTCGAACCCAACCGGTCTTTCCTTTTTTTCATATTCATTTACGGTACATCTAAAGAGGGTAGAATTATCAAATTTAAAAATCAACTTAGACCTACTTTCATTTCCATGATAATATTTTCTTCTTTCTAATTGCTGTGATATGACCGACAGTAACGGTCTCTTGAAGAAAATCATACTCACCACACTGCACCTAGAAATGATCATTTTACGAACGCGCAAAATTCCAAAAAAGAGTTATCGGGGTTTTCTATGGAATAGTTAGTAGGTTTTTTTATCATTGGGAAAAGGACACTACAGTACCGTATTATTCTGCCATCGTTTAAATTATTCTCCTCACCTTCACCATCCTGAGATATAATTCATGGAAATTTTTGAAAAATTCGCATACATCCTTGAAATACAACTACACCCAAGGGAAATTAGGTTTCCTGCGTGCCTGCGGAAATTGGCGACTCTTATATTGACCTCATGAACGTTTTTGAGAAAACACGCGGCAAAAGTGCTTCTTTGAATTGTTTTCTATCCTTTATGCCGGTCATGCTTATGAAAGTGGACCCATGTTATTGAAGTTATTAAAGAAATACAGTGGGTGCGCGACGACATACGGTCATACGGATAATTCGACTTACGTACACTTCTAAATAGAATAAAAATTTGCCTCGAAATCTGTAAAATGCCTGAAGATACGAACGCGATAAAATTTTTATATACAGTACAGTATCTTGAACGAATTGAGCTATTACTCCGGAAAAAATTCAGAATAGATACGGTATCATTATAAACTCTTATTCATTCAGAGGGCAATATCTGCGTGGTTTTCTTTTGCACAGATAATTCCTGAACCTTATAGTTCATAATATATATTGTTAAATTTATTAAATTCATGTATGATTAATTTTATTCAAGAACTCTTTCCATTTTTTTTCAACCGGAGAAATGATCTAGAATGTTGTTATTGAAGCGAATGGGAAAATATGATCCGATATACGAACGTTCTGGCACATGGAAACGGTCAGGAGTAATTATGTCCGCATCTCAGGGCCCCACTGCGGAACCGTCTGTAATTTGACATCTTTCGGGCATCGTATAAATAATCTCTTCATGAGAAATACTGTAACTATCATATACAGGGTCCCTTGTTTTCCATTCGCATTGCTCATTTAAGCTCTCAATTATACTGAGCAGTCGGCCCTTTTTCATGGTTCACTTAATGTTTTATTGAAAGAAAATTTCATGGCTAGATCAGAAGCTCTGAATTTTTTTCGATCAGCCCATCTCATGAAATCACTCACTAAGCTGGGCATCTGCGACATGCGTTGTGTTCCGGTCGCAAAGCGGCGAATAAGGAAGACCCAGGTCATTTTCGAGGTCACCTTGTCTGAAAAATTCTTCCATCAGGCGCAATGTCCAGATGTGGTGCAGGTTCCAGGGCTTGCTAGGATGTGAGATGTCACAGCTGTGCAGGGCCAGCGACAGAACCTTCGCCTTTTCAACCCTAGGAGTCGGAATTGGGTGTGATGAGTGCGGTAATATATACCAGTGGATGGCACTCAGTTAATTTCTTTGTAAAAATTGCGATTATCAAATATTATTCGTCTATTTAATTTTCAACGTGCTGCGAAGTGTACACCGTGTTCAGCAATCGATTACCTGGAATCAGGAAGAGAAATGGTGGAGCGCATTTGTTTGACTTGCTGAAAGTGGAAGGACATGTCTGTAGCAAGAACCATTTCGATGACAAGCGCTCTGAGTTCTCGGTACTCCTCTCTGGTCATGTTCTTGAATATGTTGCTGTTTTCGCCATCATGACAGAGCCTGGAATTGAACAGAAGAATAAGAGC
The DNA here is from genome assembly GCA_905338405.1 of Notodromas monacha. Lineage (NCBI taxonomy): Eukaryota > Metazoa > Arthropoda > Ostracoda > Podocopida > Cyprididae > Notodromas > Notodromas monacha. The sequence continues at coordinate 74,232 of CAJPEX010000009.1, read as the reverse complement.
TTGTAATATGTTGATGATTTCAACACAGGCGGTGCTGCATGAATGATGCCCACAACGAAGCAGAGAATTTCTTGGAACTTATGCAAGGAATGAGTTCCGTAATGCGTTTTATCCTGCAAGGCGGAGTGAACGCATACGGAATGGTGAAATCTCAAAAGAGAACATCGACGAATAAAAGCGACGCTTCTATATAAAGGAACTGAGAATTAAAAAAAACACGTTTTACTTGAACGTCAATTTTGGGGGGTTTGATATCTAAAACTCAGAAAAGCATTGCCTATCAATTTCTCATTATCCATTTAACATCTCCCTATACACGATTCCCCATTCAGTCAACTTCAATACTTCTGGTGTTCGCATTCGATTTAATGATTTTTTGCATAATTTTCGATTTCATGATTATTTTTCCAGAAAGAAAGCCGTTTCTCAATTATTTTTATAGCATTTCGTTGCAATATTTCTCAAGTGAATTGCTCAGGACTTCCTGAATTTTGGACGGTGCAAAAAATCCCTTCACCCCTTAGATGCAATTGACAGAAGAGCAGAGTGAAGATCTTTCATCGCTCAAATCCGAATCTTCCAATTGCACTCATCGCAGTAGGGTAAAACTAATCCGATGATACTGAACAGGCGGGTCAGAAAGGATTGGTTCTGCGTGTTCAGTCTTCGAGGATGTGCCGACGAGATTCGAAAAACCACTGTACAAGACAGTATACTGTACTTACCTGAATGCTGCGCTGATGTGATGATTTTCTAAAACTGCCCGATCGTTGTACAGTAATGCCACCCCCGAGTTCGACATCACGTGAAAATTATTTGTAGTACCAGTGTGCTCGAAATCGTGGATCATCGCCGCCAGAAGTGTTCCGAAAATCTCCAAATCCGACAGCCAGTTCTGAAAATACGTAAACCGCGTTTAATTGAACACAGGCCAAAAAAAAAAAAGCGCTGATAAATCCGGGTCCTCTACTTACTCCGGGAGTAATTGAGGATAAATAATGCGTCAGCTGGGATGAAAACTCATGCCAAACGAAAAGCGCAAAAGAGAAATTTTCGTGGGTATTTTCTGATGTTTTTTCAGGTAACTCCGTTTCTTTTACAAAGTCCGTTTACAAATCCTTAAAACATTTACATTCACTCAACTCTTCATGATTAAATACAGTACTGTATACTCATTTTTTTCATTTGCATACAGTTAGCACGAATGTTTTCAAAATCAGCACAAAATCGAGGTGCCACCTAAAATTACATAAACACGATAATCCCAGTTACTTCAATGCTTGTTCGAAGTACGGTATCGAAGCATCAACTTTATCTCGGATTAGACCATCGTACGATACGCTGTTTGTCCTGAAGAAGTTTGACGCGTGATTTTGGAACTTTGTGAGCCCCTGAGCAAAACACTCACCATTAATCCACACTGGAACAGAAGATAATGAACTGTTTGTGTCACATCAGCGGCATGGCTGCTGTTGTGATACGGGTTATTGTACTTGGCGTATCCGGCCTCCATTCCGTTCAAGAAGGCTATTAGTGTTCCACTTGATATCTGGAAAACGATGTAATTCAAAGTTCTGTAGACTCTGGTTTAAATAATCAATGGTATTCGAAGTGCCCATGCATTTTCCACGAGTGAATTCCCCTATTGCTGCCATTCCACAGGTGCGAACCTGTGGAATGACACAGGTTCGCACAGAGGCGATATGATGGTTAATTTTTAAAATTCCCCGAGGATGCGCTCGAAGCATTGCGAATTCATTGGATGCTGTTGAATTTGACTGATGCAAGAACGCTACAGAGGTATGCTAATTTAATAGGTTTTCAGGATTTCACCTTGTACTTGTTGAGAATTCCGTAACGCGTGAAAAGCTCATATCCCAAGTACTTCAATGGGCTTCCATCGGATGCCACGTTCAGGCCAAAGACATCGAAGTCCCAGTCATCGATTCGCTGAAAAATAAGGAGAAAAATTGAAACATTCGCAACAAAGAAAGCATGAATGGTAAAAAGAGTTTTAAGCCTTAGTTTATCATTCATATTTTGATAGAATGACTCGAGAAATCTCCCCTCCAGTGAAGACCTCAGAAAAATTACCATAAATAAAATTACCAAAACAAAAGTCAGATTTTATAATACTGTACTGATGCTTGATAATTCTGATGCTAACAGGAATTCGAGTGGTAAACTCAATAAGTAGTACGATGTGGAAAGCTCGATTTTTCCAATACATTAAGTAAGTGCTCCCTTTTAATGCTTTTTACAAAGTCTCCTCGTTGCGTAAAAGTAGGTTATTTTCTTACCGAATAGCTCACTAAAAACAAAAAGAGGCCCCACAAAAACTCGACACAGTTCACAACATTCATAAACTGAGCGGACCCCATGCAGCCTTTAGACACACAGCAGGGTACCAGCACAGTGGCTACAGACTTTTATTAAAATGGTTGAACAAAATAAAGCTTTATCCATATGTAGCTTCTTGGAAAATTAGCTTCGTCCGCTTTGTTGAGTGTTGACATGGGATAGGATCTTTCTACTTTTGTTCCCGCGTACAAGCTGTGCATGAAAAATATTAATCGTGCCAATATAAACTTTGAGTTGTATCGTCATTGGGGAGTTATATTTACAATTTTACAGTATACAGTACTTCTTAGTCGAAATTAGTAGAGCACCAAAAAAGAATGAACACAATTATTTCCGGTGTTTTTATCAGCGGCTTATGGGCAACAAGTTCTCTGAAAATCCATAGTGCGCTGATCTCTCTTCTAACGAAGCAAAATACGATTTTTACTGGGAAATTTTTAGAAAAATAGAGGGATTCCGCAAAAAGCATCTCTTGAAGAAAAACACGTATTCGATCCCGGATATTCGCCTTTAAAAACAAATTATTCGTAACTTTTAGATTTATACGTTTAAATTATTGAAAAGGCAGCAGCAGCTTATCGCAGATGAGATGTAAACTTGATGAGATTATCGAAGAAAACTTGAGGCTAAGAGAAATGATTTTTGACTGTTTCTTCAACTTCGTCAACGACGGTTCGCTGAAGTGACTCCATTAAACAGGCGCGAAGTAATTGAAGGATTTTTTCGCTTCATCTGCGAAGAAACGGAAAAATAACCTAATATAGTAGAAAACTTCGATTATTCTGATTTTTATCACCCGTGAACAACGTTCAATCAAATGGAAGGAAACAAAGAAAGGCACACGTAATTTTGATCCTGTTCACTTCGTAACTGTGAGATTGACGCGTTTCACCCGAAGATCTATGCGAAATTCAGATCAACATTAATTATTTTGGAAAATATAAAAAAGTTACTGAGTGATTTGAGAAGAAAGAGAATTCAGAAAGTGCATCACAGACTTCTGCGTATGACGTATGATCCATAAAAGCATCATCTTCGAAACGAGTTGTTTTAAAGTATAAAAGCTCGTACTGACATTACGAGGAGTTCCATTGCTGGCTTTTTCGAAAGCAGTAGCAATACACTAAAGGTTAATAGGGTGCTATGAACTAATAGATCTCAGATCTGCTTACGTGAGCGTCATAAATCAGAATATTTCAGACTCCCATGGATCATTGAGCTGTCCACATTTAACGCAAGGCATGTGTTTTTAAACAAAGCGGCTTAAGGATATTTCAAGGTTTTAAAAAGTCGCATCACTCAGAATTTATTTTATTTTATTTTATGAAGCGATGTTCGGGTGAGTCAGATCGATGATTGAGCGACGAGGATTACACCCACTTACCTTCAGTTGACGCGTGACAGACGGCGGGTAATTAAGGAATGCGGACGCGGACGGTCGTCGGCAAATCCGCTCGACGAAGATGCCGGCGCGGATGGCGTTGGCCACAGACCGGAACTTGGGCTTCCCAGAAATGTCGTCACCGCCGGCTTTGCGCGCACCTGATGGTCCCCGCGTGAACGTGGACGTCAGCCAGGCCCGGACTTCCGGCGGAACCGCGTCCGGCTCCACTTCCGAAAACTCATCATCTTCCTCCTCCTCTGCTGCCTTCATCCTGGCCGCGGACAAATGAGAAAACGCAGGTGAATCGTGGTCCCGGAACGCTTTTCAGTTCCCCGGAACACGCACTTGTCTCCAGCTACTTAGTGGACAACGGAGTCGTTACTTCCATTCCCCGCTGTGCAAGGCATAAAGCAGGCTCTACAAAGTCGCCTAATTAAGCCACAGGCGAGCGCTGGCTATAGAAGTCTCCAAGTGGATCTTGACATCGAGCGCTTCGATTCATGCGGACCCAGTTCATTCCATTATGTCTTTATCGCGCTACGAAGAGCGTGAAATCGGGTAATACGTATGTTCAGCCTACGCAGAAACTAGCTCGTAAGACCAATTATAAGACGCATCTCTTTATTTTTTTGCCTGAAATAATTTCCCCTGCACTTTTATCATGTTCTGCAGAATCAGTATGCGTGCTCACAGAGCGTAATGCACTCGTAATAAGGCAAGAGCTCGAGTTCGCAGTAATAAAAGGAATATACAGAATTCGACAGCGATGCGAATGGCTGAGCCTTCAACTATTTCCCGAATTCCTGCCTGCTTTCAGGACTGAATCTCCAGTGCCTATATATTTGATAACGATTATTTGCTCAGCAGCCCATTGGGGGTCCAATCCGCACGTCGAAGCGGGAAATCTGCGCTGCTAAGCTGATTTCCGGGCTTTTATCAAAGTCCGCACCAAGCAGCTTTCTGCTTTCTCCCCGGAACTTCAAACGGCTCAAAAACACCGGGGTTCCCATGCAGCGTTTCTCGAAGCCGAATGGAATGATAGTCAACGCCCGAAATGCTAACTTGATTTTCCAGTGAAAGCCAAAGTAAGGAACAGACACTAAGAAAAATGGGAGTACAATAATGAGAGCGCTCGAAAAGTTTGCTTGGAGTGACGTACTTTTCGTTTCGAGAGAAAAATCCAGAGAATGGGGAGAACTTTTCAAAGCATTGATACAGATATTCTCCTTCGAATCGGAAATGGGCCATCTTTTCAAGGAGCATCACATCACCGGATACGTTTTTATGCCGGCCATCGTCTCGCTTCGAATCATGCGAATGATTTGTTCTTCTCCTACAGAAAGATCAAGCGCCGAATCGACTATATGGATGCACTCGGATAGGTTGCGTCGCGGATAAGGGTTCCTGCTCTCTTCTGCTTTTTCCCATCCCTTCCTGCGGGGGCCATTCATGGGGATTCGCGCGAATACGTAATCCGCTCCGGGGAATTATTCGATTTTATAACGGTATTCGCTTTGAACAAAGGCATGTGGAAAGTCTTGCACTGAAAAAAAAAATAGCCGAGCGCCTAAAAGAAAGTACCAAGTGGATACTGTACTCGAATATAAGACCTCAGCATACGTCTCTTTTTTCTTAATATTGCCCACGGGATTTATAACGCGTTTTTATTATTACAAATATCTTCAGAATCAGCGACGCCCATCGAGCCTATACAGTATTCATGTTTCAGTTACCATCTCAATATCCTCAACCCCTTCGAATAGAAATCAGGACAATGATTGTTGCGCGCTGAAATAAATTCGGTGTACAATACTTAAAAAAACAGGTATGAATGTATTTGATGAAGTTCAAACTTAATTTTGTTCATAATAATGTTAATCAGAAGAATTTTTTCGAATTGGAATATTAAAGGTCAGGACTCGATGTATACAAAGCTTCCGTGGTAGCCTTTATTTTGACGGGAAACTACATTCTACGGTGCTAATTTTATACGAAATACTCATGTCATTTCGTACAAAAACGCCTTTCGCACTCGGAGGTATTTGATTGAATGTCGTAAGTTCTCAAAAATCTTGAAAATTGCGTTTACGGGCTCAATTTTCGGGATTTTTATGGATGAACTAATCACATACAACAATGGCTCTCAACTTTAGCTCTCATCACGCAGAGAAAAGCAGAAGAGACGAAATTGAATATATCTCACTTTTTGAAGTGAGTTAGATGTGATATAAATAAATAATGTAGCCATGAATGTTTGTAAATCGGAGCAAAATTCTATGATAAGTTCTACTGTAATCGTTTGAACCCCATTGAGCTGTACGCCGAAGTGCTCTCGACATACACGTCCATTCAAATCCAAAAACCGAGGAAAGCATTTTGGGTATACAGTACAGTATATATTGCTGGACTCTACCATTACACATGCCTAATAAAATTTTATGAGGAAATCGTAAATTTTTCTCAAGTTTTACCGCCAAATTCTCGAGAAGGACGGAGGGAAAAGCGGTATATTGCCAGGATATATTTTCGCTATTCTGAGAATCTAACGCTATTTGTGCGAAAAACATACTATGCTTCTTTACGGAGCTGTCCTGGCAGTTTTCCTCGATGCTCACTCATTCGAGTAAGCTCGACAGCATGCGAGAGCATCATTCCTCCGCTGCTCATAGATCGTGAAATAAAGGCTTGTGATAATATGCAAAATGGGAAAGAGCGCGCAAGAATGCAGCCTTTGGAATATCGTGAATCATTTTTCGCATGATAAGGACGCCTATTATAATGTTGTCGTCCGAAAAGACTGGGAGCAAAAAGTTTTGACGCGCCGCGCGAAGTTCGCTTCCGAACTTATTGTCAGGGATGCTAGCACCGAAGCCCTATTCCTCGATGCATTGATGAGTCAGCACCTCGTCGTCTCATCACTCGCGAAAAGATTCCAGTTGTTCTGTCAATTTGAACCACATGTACTGTATTTCGAATGTTTTCTCGTATATTATTCAATTACTGTACTCGCTCTACGAGGAAGTCCTCGGATGCCCCAGGAAAAATGTATCGAGCAATTGCAAGGTCTTTCCTTTAACGACTCTATCTTTTTTAAACAGGAAGTAACGTCTTCAACACTTACAAAAGGGCACGGATCAGAATGCGCGGCAGTTTTCTGAGAAAAACATTCAACAGGAACGAGCGAAATTTGATCTTATCTACGAGATGCGTTTCTTCCTGATTCAGTCGAAGAAATTGATTTTCTGTACGAAAATTTCCACAGCAGGAGTATTTCGATTGATGCAAATCCAGCCTTATACATTTTAAAGCGGGAAGACTTCGGTAAAAATTTAGGGTTCAACAATTCTTGAAATATGTTTTCATTGTGGATTCTTGAAAAAGAGAAAACCTGGAGACTCGTCGACGAAAGGACGACCGCGAGGGCTTCAAATGTCATAGTAAAAAAAATATTTGTGGGAAGCATTGTGAGATGAAGATGCCGTGAATATGTGTTAGCTTGCATGCTCATCGGAGCAGCAAGAAACCGACTGGAAAAAAAGATAACATTTTCCAAAGCATGCTGACATGCACCAGACAGGCAGCTACACAGTTGAAACACGTACAGTCATGAAGCAAGTTTGATCAACGCGCCGAAAAGTATACTCTTCCTATTTATGCACTAGTTCATAGTTATTCCGCTCATCAGTTTTGTGTCCGTGTTCGGGAAGCGATTCATCTACGATAGGCAAACCCCCAGCTTGAACCGCCTAAAAGATTTTAAGATGAATGCTACAGTGCAACTGGAGCTAATAAATTGAGTACAAAACAAGTTTAGTCCTACTTCCCGTCTATGTGTTTGATTTAATGTGCCGACAACCGTGTAGGAATAATAATGTACTGGAAAGGAACGGATACCGGATAGAGCTTGAAATCGTAGATCCAATTTTCTTTTCCTTGAGGTTGACGGAAATCCGGGAGCCGGGTTTTCCGAAATCTGAACTCCGCACGTTCCTGTCGACACAAACCAGTCCGGTTAATCGTGCGACATCCATTAAGGATTCGTCATGGTTGGAGATGATCGACAGAAACCGGCACCCAGCATGAAGATCCTCTCAGCTTGACAGGGCAACTCCAAATGGTGCTGGTAAACCCTGTACTGTACCAGCATTTACTCCTTTTTCCGATTATTTTTTTTGAACTTCTGTATTTTTTTGCTCTGATATTGCCTTATCCACTTCAAAATCTTCTAAATACTGCAAGTAAATTGGTGGGTACGTCAGTTCTACCCGCGTAGGAGCATCAGCGGAATACGAGTACAGTACTGTACTGTATATCGAACGCGTTCAGCACGTGCGTGGAATTAAACGTGATGAATCTGTGCTTCTTGACACAAAGACAAGGGACTTGTGAACTTAGTCTACATAAATAGGACTCTCATTTGACGCTATGCACTGAAGGCTAAATCTTTGATCAGAGCCTTAGTAGCTTAGGAGATTAGGCTTTACTTACAAGAGTTGGGAGCGTGCTCCACTTGGACTTTCCTCGGGCTCAGCGGCCTCTCTGCAGAATTCGAAGTAATATGAACAAATCCAGGATCAAGTGAAATTTTCATTTGAGGAGTTATTGACTCAAAAAATAGGGCCCTATAAACACAACGAATGGCTGCTAAGTTCTACTCTGAACATGGGGCTGCTTCGAATTGGAGTATTTTAAAAAGTGGTTTGGTCTGTCAAAAAAGGGAAGGATATCTGATCCGAACTATCCCACTTCAGGTCGTAATTTTACGTAAAGCTGCGAAAAATCTGAACGTGCTCGAAGATCATAACCTTTCTTTGCCTAAAGCGCATGAGCTGGCTTAAAATTTAAATCATTGAAAATGAGCGTAAAATGAGGATTAGGACGCGTAAACTATTTGCCAGTCGCGGCATTTGCTGTAATTTTGGGGCCGGATCACGTGTCAGCGTGCAGATGTCGCATCATGTCATTCCAAAAATCACCTCAATTTGTTTCGGACGCACGCTGACGAGCTCACACGAAATCTTCGCTCTGCTAGTGTGAATCCCGGGGATGGTACAGTATTAACCTGAGAACTCTTCTGTAACGGCCTATACGCGAAGCACTGTCAACTTCGTTAACGAGGTGATGCGCACCCGGAGCTCTGCTGATTTCGCTCATCTTGTAACCGTGAACTGGACTAATCCACGTGGAGGGAAGGAATAGAACTAGTCTCAGGTGACGTTCAATTCGTTAGACAGGGATTCGGATTCGAATCCCGTGGGGTGACGATAACGGGTTTCTTTTCGAGTTTCTCTCACTCCGGACTTCGCCTCCGGAGGCTCAAGGCGCTCGAGTCTTGCTTCACGAGGCGGTAAGAAAGGTGCTTGCAGCACAGAAGCCCTCTAAAGGAGCGTAGACGCACCGAACTGCGCACAAGTATTAGAGAGTTAACTAAGTTCGCCCTTTACATCGGTCCATGCCAGGAAGCTTAACCCATGCATCAGAAATTCCCGCGACGGATCCTCAACTTATCCCAAAAATATGCTTCAGGTAGGTTATCTTCGAGGTTGACTTTTTGCCTTTCGGCGAGTAAGGGAGGACATACACGTGTGGTCCTGACTACTCTGCTGAACATGGATAGGAAAGAAGCTTTAAGTAACATTCGCTGAGGTACAATTGCAAAGAACATTCGAGCCGTGATGGAGACGAGCACACTGAAGCCACCACTAAGGATCACCTTGACAGAATCAACAGGGTGACGGAAATCGATTCTTTCCAACTTCCTTCCATCAACTCATCGATGGGTGTTCACGCATAGCACTTCTAGATTAAGTACTGTTCATCACAGCAGAACTACCGTTCATTTTATCTCACTCTGAATCCATAGCAATGATTAGGTTGAATGACATAAGGACCTGATTCGGAAATGTGCGTAGCTAGAAGGGACCGCTTCCTATTTGCCATAGCGGAGCTGATAGAGAGCTATTTAGATTAAATCACGTTACTTAAGGGACTTCATTGCTAAGTTAGTCTTTATTTTTAAAATGCTGAGAGAGTCGGTTTATTGTGTCCCTCTGGAAAAATCCCCGGCATTCCTGAAGGACTGCAAGAGCTACTGCGATGGAATTTTCATTTGGACCAGCAGGACCTCTGGAATTCCTCGAGGCACGAAGCCGGGAATTTTCTCGAACAGATAATTGATAGGATGGCTGACTGAAAATCTCGGAGAATTTTGAACCGTGTTTTGAAAATATAAAAAAATTTCAGAAGAAATTCCTAATTGTTACGTAACTAATTCCTCTCTCACGAATTCACAAAATTCCAGTCCATCAGAGGAACGTGGTAAGGAGCGTTGCTTGAACAACCTTATTTTTTCATAACTACGGTAATGCTTATAATTACCCATTTGACTGGCGTGAATAAGAAAACATGTAAAACCCGCGAAAAAACCCGTCACAACGTACCGGCATTTTTAAATTTGACTGCCAACGTAAGATGCATACTTCACCGTTCTGAAAAAAAAACCTGATATAAAGTCAATTGATTTTTTCGATATTACTAAAAGCATCTAGAATATAGGAGGCAAACATGAGATGTATGTGCAACATTAACTCGCATATTTGGAATATAAGCCGCACCTTGGTTTTAGAAAGAATTATCGGGTGCGAGGAAAAATAAAAAAAAAATCAGCGAGAGTAACTTCGAGGAAGAATGGCTAGAATTTTATAAAGTTCCGCACTACTTTTAGAAGCTATTTTTTGGTAAAGAAAATAAAAATCATGCATCGTTAAATCAAGGATTTATGACCATGTTCCATAGCTCTTCTGAACTGCAGAAGTGAGTGACTCACCAAGATTATTCGGAGAACCGATCGCAACTTTAGTTTTTGAGCTTATTATTAGGTTAAAGGGTGCATGCGGCCGATAATTGCGTAAATGTCACGGTAATGTACCTCTTAGGCATTTAAAGGAATAACCGTATGCAGTTTATAACGATGCCTAATACTTCTGGAAGTTTCGTTTTTCGACGATTGAAGAATCAATTTGTGAGAGCGAAGGTTTCTGTCAAGGTTCCATGATTCATCCGAACTGCAGAGAACCGTGAACTATCCAGTATTTGAATGAGTAAGGTCTTACTCCTTAAGTGCTCCGTTTGTGCCTGAAAGGTTCGTAGTGTTCCGTAAGCCTGACTGTGCTCTACACCCCTCTGCGTTTGATGCTGTAGCTTCCGCAACAGGGTCAAATCCGAAGGTAGGACGAATAAGCGGAGGAGGCGCGCGGATAACTCAAGGCGGCAGCCAACGTTGCGTTACATGTGACGCAGTCGTCGAAAGCAAATGTTGTCAAACTTTGGGAAATTACATCGGATTTATCGTTTCCGAAGGAAACGGCTTACTTGTTTCGCAGGTACGATATTTCCAAAACCTTGATGGCAAAGTTCAAATGCGTCTGCAGAACTTTGGAATCGAGCTCGGTCGTCTCCAGGCATTTCATAATCTTTCGCAATCTGTGGAAAAACAACGAAAGCCATAAGCATACAATTCTAAATAGGAAGTTTTTAATCCCTCGAAAAGTTCAAGAATCTCATCCACCAGAAGAACAGCCGTCATTTCCGTTGGAATATTTTCAGCAAGCTTTTCAAGAAACGAAAACAATGTATTATGGTGTGTAAACTGACAATGCAAATGAAAACTTGGGACGTTCTAGCCCAACGCTCGACAGTATTTCCATTTCATAGCATCAGAAATGAAGCTCTTATGAATAAATTTCTACCAGAACGATGTACCCTCGAAAGATTTTGTCTGTAGAATGCACAGTCAGCTCTTTTTTGCAAAACAATTCCATGGCGAAAACCACCAGGCCATAATCTTGGCGAGCTACGAAAAAAAAACGTGGCCTAAAGTTGCTTATTCTTCGGAATCTTCACAGGTTTTTTGTTTGTTTTTTTCAGTTTTATATACGTTTTTCGTCGTTTTACATGTATTTATCTAGATTAACAGTGATGGTGTACTTCGGAAATATTAATCTCCAATAATAATCCCCGCACACGTGAAACGTATTTTCTCCAGCAAGCTAATTCCGCATTAATTTCAAGCTGATTAAATATAGTGAGATTTTTTGAATTTCCTTGTTCGCTGAATATTGATGTGCTTAGTCCACCTTTACGCGTCCACACTCGCTGCTGTGCAATGTATCATGTAACTTCAAGCTGGTGATGTGAAAAACGATGCGACTGACCTCCTCGCTGCGATGTCGGCTGAGTCGAGACAATCCGGCGACGGCAAAGTATCTGAGGACAACTCCTCGCCTGACTCGGGTCCCACCGCCTTCCCGAATCCCCCCTTCTCGGCTGCATGCGGACTCTTGTTGCTGCTTCTCCGCAGAATCCTCAGGGAACCCGGCTCTGCAATGATTTAAAAAATGTATCCCCGACGTGTGACGCGTGCTGTTGCTAATTTTCGCAGGAAGCCGGGAATTAAAGGCCCTCGTACCGCGTGAAAATTTCATGCAAGCGCGCGTACAGCAGTCCTGCCGAATCGATTCCTTTTCCGCTCCACTCAATCGGCGCCCGGATCCGGGCTTGGGTCTCACGCGTTCGCGGAATAAGTAAGTTAAGGATCAGATATCTGAGGCATTGAAGCGGTTTAGTAACGCCTTTTTGTTTTATGCCCTGCAGAATTGTCTTTATTTCTGCAAAATTCCGGAGAAAACTGGAGACTTGCGAAGCCCTTATCAGCTATTTTCAAGCACTGTACCATCAGTTCGAGGTATAAACTCCTTGAACGCGGCGTTGACAGTGCCCGGAAAATATCTTAATGAAGACTCATATAAATGAGAAAAAAACAATGTAGTGATTTATTAAATTATCAAAACATATCCGCGAAGTTACTTGTTATTTATCGTATTTGAACTATGTTAGAAGCCACACTTTTCCACAAGAAGTGTGCCCAAAAATTCGGGTACAGCCCACACTCGAGATATTTCTGCCTAAAGGTTGTTCTGAAGTCTCATTTTTTTAGTAGCCTATGCAAGCAAAAAAAATTCCAACAATGATTACTAAACTCCGTTAACATTCTTGATTTATTTTAACTGCATATGTATTAATTACATCTAATATTACAAACACATATTTTACTCGCCTTCTTGGAACTTTCATTCACTAACATTTTCAGCTGAATTTAAAATACATTATGAGATGAAAATAAGCAAAGTGGTTTATTTATTGGCTTTGAAAGAATCTGTGGAATGATTTGGATTGAAATTTTATTATTTTTCAGGAAGCTGATCCGATTTTTGCTTGAAACTGCGTTCGGATGAAGGAACGCAAAAAAACGAGACTCCAAGAAACTCCCCAAAGCATACGTTTTTTTTTTACAAGCCAGCGACGAATCTGCGCTTATTCACAGCATCCGAAAGGGGACAAAAATGAACACGCGACTGAACTTGTGCAGTTGCGTCGATAAGTTTTGCGCACGGCGTGCTAAATCCAATCTGACGTCTTGAAAGATTCTTACAGTTCAGCCCAGCCGCTTGCCAAGTGGCCCAGCTGCTTCACATGCAAACTCCGTCCCCAAACTTTTCCGGTGCCTATCGATTACCGATGTAAAGGCCAAATCTCACCTACTCTCGAAACATTTTCATTCCCCTTTTGCGAGGACATTCCCGATGCCTCAACTATAGAGACTAATGATCGCAATTCAGATTTCATCAAAAATCAATTGAAAAGAGGATGAAGTTTTTGTAAAGCTTCCGCTCGATTCCTTACAGAGCACAAATCATGCAGCTTTCTCCGTGAAGTTTCTGTTTCAATAAAGTGACAGAAATTTGTAATCTTTTCAGGATAAAAGGAATACAAAAATAGGATGTTTCTGCAGTCATATGATAAACGCTGATATATTTTTGAAAGACGTTTGAGTGAATAAAACTGCTGATCCAGCAAACGAGTTTTAATGAAAATCCGAAACATTTTCAATGTCCTGAAGATTACATGGCCTTCCTAAAATATCTCGAAATACTGTAATTAGTGAACAAAAAACACTAAAATCTCGCAAAATCATCTTCAAGGTGTTTCTCCTGAAGCAAAATCGTGGTGTGCATTATTTTTACTTGTCTGTTTTTCATTTGACTTGGTCCGACGGGCTACCCATGTGCCTTGAGTGTAGAAACACATTTTTATTTCCTGTAACTTGCTTTCCATCCGCTTGATTTTAAGAGTACCATGATGTTTACACGCGTTGGGTAAAAAAAATAGAGCTGTCGTAAAACTACTCCTCGGTGAGAAAATTGACGATCTGATTTAGAGGAGCAACCCCGAATCAAGGCATTATTATGATTTCATTCATGGACAATATTCGCGGTGTCATACTTTCCTTTTTGTGCTTTTTTGTCGTCAAGGCGGATTTGATGCTCCTGGTGGCTTTGACAAGTGCCGGCTCCTAAAGTCGCTCATCCGATTCGATAAGTTTTGCGCACGGCGTGCTAAATCCAATCTGACGTCTTGAAAGATTCTTACAGTTCAGCCCAGCCGCTTGCCAAGTGGCCCAGCTGCTTCACATGCAAACTCCGTCCCCAAACTTTTCCGGTGCCTATCGATTACCGATGTAAAGGCCAAATCTCACCTACTCTCGAAACATTTTCATTCCCCTTTTGCGAGGACATTCCCGATGCCTTAACTATAGAGACTAATGATCGCAATTCAGATTTCATCAAAAATCAATTGAAAAGAGGATGAAGTTTTTGTAGAGCTTCCGCTCGAACAGAGCACAAATCATGTAGCTTTCTCCGTGAAGTTTCTGTTTCAATAAAGTGACAGAAATTTGTAATCTTTTCAGGATAAAAGGAATACAAAAATAGGAGGTTTCTGCAGTCATATGATAAACGCTGATGTATTTTTGAAAGACGTTTGAGGGAATAAAACTGCTGATCCAGCAAACGAGTTTTAATGAAAATCCGAAACATTTTCAATGTCCTGAAGATTACATGGCCTTCCTAAAAAATCTCGAAATACTGTAATTAGCGAACAAAAAACACTAAAATCTCGCAAAATCATCTTCAAGGTGTTTCTCCTGAAGCAAAATCGTGGTGTGCATTATTTTTACTTGTCTGTTTTTCATTTGACTTGGTCTGACGGGCTACCCATGTGCCTTGAGTGTAGAAACACATTTTTATTTCCTGTAACTTGCTTTCCATCCGCTTGATTTTAAGAGTACCATGATGTTTACACGCGTTGGGTAAAAAAAAATAGAGCTGTCGTAAAACTACTCCTCGGTGAGAAAAATTGACGATCTGATTTAGAGGAGCAACCCCGAATCAAGGCATTGAATACTAAAGTAAGTACCTGTTATAAGCGCCACAGTATGAAAGGAAAAACACGAAAAAACAGCAGTTCCGCCTAAACTACGAGGACCACCGAAACTGTTCACGGCCGAGGATTTCAGCGAGTAGGCTAGTTAATCCGGATAACGGCGCCGTTATTTCTCAAAAGCAATTTCGTCGCCTGAGCGCTCTGCGAGTGCTGGCACTTTTCGGAAGCTATTCGTCGGACTAGCGAGGAATCGTTCGATTGAGATTATTCACATTATTAACCCCTTGCGGCTCACTAATGCTGCCTGCGCAGTGTCGACTGTCGATGCATCGACCTGCCTCGGCACTCCATCACGACTGTCCATCACTGGTGCCATTGTTGCTGACACGAGTGACGTCACTTGTCAATGGCTTTAAGCTTGATTAATCCGAAATGCTTCGAAAAGCATTCCAACGCGATTCTGACAGAGCATGCGACCCTCAGTTCAACAAAAGATTTCCTTGTTGTGAATCAAATCACCAGTGACGCCCGGAAAGAAAGGTTTCATCAGCGAAATGAACGGATATCCAGCATTTTTCTACGTTGAATAACACTTCATATCATTTGAGTCAAAACAACCAATTCTGAAATTGAAACGTGAGTCTCACTCGGCTTTCAGGGCTTGCGGAGAAACACTCTACCAGATGAAATGACTAACGTATGCAGAAAATTAATAAAAATGGGAGTACAGCGTTAAAGTTCCGCATGGTATTCGTGATCACCGAAACACACAAAAATACAGATTTGAATGCACACATCGCCTATGAAATGATGCAAGTGTGTCGATTAATGCATCGGTGAAGGTAAGTCATTTGGAGCGCTCCTCCATTTAAAAGCCCGATTAGCGAAACACTGGAGCACAAGATCAGAGTTTTTTTTAGTTATTTTGCAAAGGTCTGACACGAAAAAGAAGTAGTTCAGCAAATTTCTTCACGCTGAGTAGATTCAGATACCGACACGTTTTTGTGTTCGAAAGAGTAGACCTTGTTCGCTGCAATTTCTACCCGAGATATTCCCCCTAAAGAGCTTGAAAATAACATGCTCCACATCAAATTGGAACTGGTACATGTGTCCACAGTAATATATCAGGAATTTTTCCATAAAAAATGCGGAGGGTTTGTTGAAAAAAATGGAATCCCAATCAAAAGTTGGGAACTGACTCGTGTGTGAGGCGAATTCAGGATTCCTGATTTTTTCCTGCTACGCATCACGAAACTTTGCCCACTTCGTCCACGTCGCGGGAAATCCGAGGCCGACCGAGAATAATACATACGTGTCCGACTATAATAGGGAATTCAGCAGCTCTTCGGCAACATTCCTTGATTTCCTCTGGGATCTGAAATCCCATTTAGATATTCTTACTGAGCAAACCAAAGGCTGATTCCGGTCTCTCATTTCTTCAATCTTTTATACTGATTTTTTTTTTATCAAATTGACGCAGTTCTAGCTTTTCTCGTTTGGAAGATGTTCCTTGCGAAACCCGATGCAAAGCATTCACTTAAATAAATACGATTTTTACCGACAAGCATTACAGGATAATACACGTATTTTTTACGCGTCTATGAAAATGTTTCCATCCGCGAGTCACGAGAGATTCGACTCCAATCCTGACGAGACGAATAATTGTCTAGTTCTAAAGTCGTGCTTACTGTATATAGGTTATATCACTACGTCTTAATCACCAACATTCTTAGTATTCTAAGGCTAAAATAATGGACCAAGATTTAAACTAGAAACATGCACTAGCGAAACCGCGGATCAGGATTACGGGGTGCATTCCTGGGTTACGTGCAGATTTAAGAGTTCAAGTTTATAGAGGGTCTTACTTGGTTCATCAGATGCATCGGCTACGGCTTCGTCCTTCCTGCGATCGGCAACTGGAATAAAATCAGCAAACAGCAAACAATCCGCACATTAGTTCTACGTCATGCACAAAGTAATCATATATATATACTAGAAGTCACTGCTTCTAAGAACATTTCAAATGCATTTATCTCTACTTACGCTGAGGGATTTTCATGCAATCTCGTTTTTGGATCGAACCCGCGTTCATCGTCACTAATCTCGCACAGATGACTTTTCTACCGAAGATCACGCGGACTGAAGCAAAAAGGCGATCTTTTGCGGAAGTCTCCTAAAATGACGGGGATCCGATACCAGCTAAATCTCCTATACTTGATGTTACCATTCTATCCTGCAGAATCATTCCGTCGGAAATTTTGGTCTTTACGAGAGTTGACGTGGTCCCGCGTCAAGTCGTGTTTCTCGGCGAAGTTCATTCATTCAGATTTTAGGTTGATCACTGTATATATTTTTCTTATTCTCAGTGTATTCAAAAAAGTGTTCACCCGCTTCTGCCAACACCAACAACATGAAAATTAAATGCAAATTCTATTACATATTTGCATCCTTGCCTCTTTTGCTCCATCCGAACTTTCGATAATGCATTTTGAAATATTTGGAAAGGACTTACGGCTGCTGAAGGCTTAAAAATGAGACCCAATTTTTTCGTACCGCGAGCAGAATCGAGACATCTGTGGAACATTCACAGGTTATTTTCTGGTGGATCGAAAAGCGATCCGAAACGAAATCATGCCATTTTAGCTCAAAATGTGTTAGAATACACTTGTAGCAACGCAAGTCTAACTTCTCAGCACAAACGGAATGCTCACGCAGAATTTCTGGCGAAGGTGAATACATGCAGCGTTAATTACAAGCAATCTGATTTTTGGATGCGTGTGTGGGTGTGGGTGCGAAGGACAGTGCTCAATGATTCCCACCGAACACGCGAATAAAAAAAAATACATATTTAGGCTAGAAGATACCGATGTTTATCCTTGTTTGGGTCAGCGGGAATAACGAGATGTTCCCGCAGAAAACTTTCCGGCAACTCCTGGGCAACATGTTGCTTGTTATTTGCCGCATGATAAGATCGGAAACTTCCCAACGAGGGATGAGAGGGAAAAATCACCGAGGATGCTCGTCCTAACTTACGGTTCGCATGGGTTTTTGAATGATTGATGTGAGTTCCCCGTGGAATAAACGAGGTCATTTAGTTGCACCCTTCCGTATACCTCCGATTCGCGGCAGTTATATGGAATACAATGTGAGTAACAGAGCGAAGTCTCGAGAGATTAAGGCATTCAATCGCCTCGAAGGAGTGAATCTTCTTTCCCATGCCTGGAATGGCCCATGCGTACGGGCAATTCAGATTGTTTGATGGGCTTCGGATGCGAACATTCTTGTGACAAGTGATCGATGAGTGGTTTCGTCATCACTCATGTGAAGGCATGGCAAATGGTGACCATTATTAATTTCGCATACGTCTCTACCTTTCATTGCTCAAAGAGGCATTTTAAAAATCTTAAAAGCTCACATGTGTCAGATCCGGGATGGCGTAAGCAATCTAGGAAGCAGGATTAAATGGAAGACCTGCTAATGCACCGTATCTGCAATCTGATTCTGCTACGTGATTCACACTTCAATCGTCCCCCAAAATGTGAAAACTGGCCGACTTTATTTTTGTCAGAGAAATTATGTTTTGGCGCTTTTTTAAAACTGTTTCGGGCTCATAATTTAACGAAGATCCCCGAAAACGTCTCGGGTGTTTGGATTTCAACGGATCGTAAAAATCATGATGAGCAAAATAAAAGTGAAAAACACTTGGTATTCAAGCTAAAATTTATCTCAGCCCGAATTAAAGTTTATATCCTAATTAGTTTTTATAATATATTCAGAATTCTGCTTTGGAAAAATGGACTAAACACAATTTTCAGCCTCCGTGGGTCGTATAATATTTTTGTAATAGGTCCAACATTTTCATTTCCCCCTGCATATGCATAATCCTCAAAACTAAGCGCGAATTTAAGAATACGGCCTCACGAGAATTTCGTTGCGCGTGTATATTTCGCTCTTATATGCTGAAATTTTTTGAAAAGTCTTCCTTTGAACATATGAACAAATTGTTTCTACTGAGCTTCATATAAAATCTTGCATGATGGATGGGGTGCAGGTGATCAGATGTGAAGCTTGGAAAGTTTCTTCCGAGGAAGCTTCGCATATTAAACTGAGCCTAGCAGTTGATTTCAGCCTGTTTAGGAAAACTTCGTATATTGTATAGCAATAATCCTATCGCGTCGGGGTCATTCAGCAAGTTGGATGACAAACATCGCATTTTCGCTCATGATGTCTTGTTTCACGCCCAAAGTTAACTTCTTCGATCGAATGGCACTTGAGGCTCATGAAACTTGACTATGCCCTGGTGATGGTTTAGGAGCACATCACTTAAGAGCTATCAATCACTAAGACCTACATACCACCAGAAAATCCAGTGAACACCTACAGGGAATCAACTGGTGAGTTCGGTTTTCTTTCTCCTTATGCTAACATGTTATGAGTTGAATCATAGCTATGAAAAATCATTACAATGCCATTTTTCATTGAGGATTTCGTTTTTTTTAACTCAGTGAAACTGCTTTTGTCAGCAAATCGAACCTTTGGACGCTTTAAATGCAGATAAATTACATGAAGCTTCAATTATTTATGCTACAATCATTCGTGAGTTTAATTCTTGATGGTGGAGTATTCGCTTGACCTATAAGGATCACAATTATTTTCAACATTTATGAATTTTCAATTTGTGGTATTCAAAAAAAAAGTAATTTTCTTCGGGATCTGAAACACTATATTCAGCATTTGTAGAATAAGATTTAATTTTCGCGCAGGAACAGTACATGTATCCGAGTTTTCGATTACCCCGAAGGAGACGTACAATTATTTACTGTGCTCGAATTTCTCAGTGAGATAATTTTTGGCGTCATTCCGCTTTGACGTCACGGTAATACTTTTTTAGTCTCTCACGCGAATGCACTCCGCAATTCCTCTATAAAAGACCGAACTGGAAAAGGGAATTTTTCCTTTGGAAAGATTGCTAATTGCTATGAAAGCGACATCGCCAATCCTCCTTCGCGGCTTGACGGGCGATCGTCGAGAGTCACTTCGGGCCATTTAATTATGTAATTTCTTGGATATGTTACCCAGCACCAATGTGAGGAAGAATCGGATGTGACGCGTCGCAGCAGCGCAGATAGTAATGAAAATGCCAGGTCGAGTCTGTCGCCGACAGGAAAAGCCGGTGTAAGAACTTCCTACCGAGCAACAGCTTGCGAGAATGCAGGGAGGTTAAATTAATGAAGCGCGTCCTCCAAGTCAATATACAGCCTTTGTCTAAACTAAAGATTGGGGCGATCTTGCTCTTTGGTTGATTGGAGAATCCTTATTTAATTTGCTGAAATTTTCTATCTTATTTCCTGCCTGGAAAAGTTTTCCTCGGAAACTTGATTCCCGCATCTTGAAACTGAAGAAAATAGAAGGCTGGGAGTGGAGTTTGAATCACAGGGAGTAATCGAAAGTCTCGAATAGTTCCTTCGCTACCTGACATAAGCGACTTTTGCCGCGGTTAAAAACGCGCTTCAAACGGTTCTTCTTATAAAACATCTCACCTGCGTATATATGCAATAATTTCAATATCACAATAATTAAACCTGAAAATTCTCGCATGCAAGATCGCACCTTCGTCTTGCACACCAATTGTAACTGGACGGCCTATTATTTAGTTTATGTTAAAAGCAACGTGTTCGTGTGCTGCACGGGTTCTGAAATGTGGGGCGATTATTCAAATGTATTTGGAATTTTCTAGACATCAATCCCATCTTGAACGGACGGTCATCATTCGCAAGTTGCATAGAAACTCGTATTTTCCTCAATTGCGGCATTCCCGTCGTCAAAATGAAGATTTTGCTAAGTTGTGCACGAGTTAGCCGACGCCTTCTTGAGAAGCTCCTCGCGACGCCGCTGAACAAAGTGCCCCGTCCGACAAAAGCTTAGGTCATGACGCGAAAAATATGGAACGACCAGGCAGCAGTGAGTCGCTGACGGTAATGACCAAAGGAAAAGGCATCACGCGTTGGACCCCCGACTTTTACGCTGCCAACATCTATAAGGCGTGATCTCGCCGTCAATTTTCATTTCAGCCAAAATTTTTCGGATCCGCGCCTCGACCTAAAGCGGCAAGTCTTCTCACCTGACGAAGCATAAAATCCCCGAGACCCGAACGTTCGCTGAAAATATTGCAGTACCGACTCGCACGAAAGTCATCCACGCACGTACTGACACAGTTGGGAAATGGGTCAAGGCTCTTCAGAAAGTGGGTGATACGCGTACCACTTGCGGTACTCAAGATTTTGGTTCAACAGGGGTGGGCTTCCGCCCCTGTTTAACTCAAGAATTTTTAATTTTAACTCAAAATGAGTTCAATTTTTAATTTTAACTCAAAATGAGTTCAATTTTTAATTTTAACTCAAAATGAGTTCAATTTTTAATTTTAACTCAAAATGAGAAGTTAAAAATTAAAATTGAGTTTTACTCAAGTTAAAAATTAACCGAAGTTGAGGATGGATTGAATTAAAATGGCATTAAGAAGCGTCAATAAATTGAATGTTCATGTGGTGTGGATTTTTTTCTTAATGCACGTGAAATACCGTGTGTGACGTTTTAGGTTGCCATTATTGATCCGCTAACACTCAATACATATGAGGGTGTTTTTCTTGAGGTATTTTTCCCTCTCCTTTGAGTCCAACAGGAAAAAAAAAGATGTCCGTCTCTTCAAAAAAGTAATCCTTCTGAACATGACTTGGGTTTTTCGAACAGTCCTGACCTTTCCGCAAAAAACCAGATGTAATTTTTCCGAAGTCGCTGCTGGAAAACAGTAATAAAATTTGTTCGCTCATCTTCGGTGCGTCTTTCATCTGACTCAAAATTATGGGCGAAACTTGTTTTCCAGAAAATGATTCTCACACCCTGTCATGTATTGAAAGTGTATCATCCAGAAGGCTTAAAATCCCACAGCAAAACCCGAGTTGTTTACATGCGCATAACCGGTGAATATAGCGGCATCGAAGTGCTTTTGATCGCAGTCACCTAAACGTATAAATCTGAAAATCAGCGTCAATGTGGAGAATATTCCGCTGGGGGATATCCATCTCATCTCACGTTAGACAGCGTAATATCCGACGCACCGCGATTCTTGGAAAACAGCTACTCCATCATCTCAGAGTTAGACGACGAATTGCAGCGCCTCCATTAGTCAGATAACCAAGGCTCAGAAACGTTTTCATCCTCGCTACTTCCAGCTTCATTGTTCCGTAGGTTCAAATTTGGAGACTAACCTCACTATCGTTTACCTTGATGCGCGTACGAATTGTGTCGAAAATTGAATTACGAGTTGTAACGCAGCAGCTCAATCCCCTGAGTTTGGCGCGAGTAAATCTTGAAGCTAGAGCACAACTCGAAAACTCTCCAACAGTTAAATGGGAGCATTGCTTTTAATTAAATGAAGATTAATCCCGTTTGTAGTCTCTCGTGCAGAAAACACGGAGCAGATCAGACCAGTAATCCCTTGTTCGCACGTTCAGAATGGTTAAAGAACATTTGTTTCTGACATTTCCAACACTCTCCTTTGAATCCTTTGCAAAGCTCGTTGCTATCCTGCGGATTGTAAGCTTGTTCGGAATGAAAGAAAAAATAAAATCCGAGCGTAATTCTACCTACATTGAAAGGATAGTCATGTATAGAGACGGCACTTTTCGTCGGCGAAGTTAGGGATATCTAAAATGACAATCGAGAATAACGCATTTGCTTAAAGTTCAATTGCTATGTCAACAAAGCTCGTGGCACTTTGAATGCAATTAAAGCTGCCTGAATAGTAATGACAGAATGTGTGATATTCATATAGTTTGAATTCGGAGGCTGTATACACCGAGTGCCATTACCCATATTCAACATGTAGCTTTGTGAAAAGCAGTTCAAAATGTTAATCTACTTGGACGCATGAAACCATAGTTTCTGGCTTCCTGCTTTGAAATTGGCGAGGTCATACTTCATATCGTACGTACAGCATTCTGGCCAATTTCTTTTCATCATTATCATCTCTTGTCGGTATTTCGAGAAATAGCCGATTTATTGTACAGCTAAGATAAACTGTTGATCTCAGCAGCATCATGCCAATGCTGACGAGGGATGTAACAAGATGTACCAGGCACCCATCAAGACTTCATGCTGCATGGCAGTGAATCTCCGGCAGTAGATTTTCGAATTCGCCATCGTAGAAATCTCCAGGAAACACATTTCTAAACCCACCCGAATCGTCTGTCCGTTTCAGAACAGCGGCGACCTTTTCTCACGATTCATTGCTTTGTTTCAAAAGGGCTGAACTGTCGCGGACTCCGAGATGGATTCAGGGGCAAAGACACCGGTTCAGTCGGACGCGTCACGTACGCCATTCTCCCACATGGCCGACTCCAGGTCTTCCAGTTCGTGATAAGCATAGCTGTTGATCTTGTCAGGGATTTCCAGTGGACGAGCACCAGGAAACGCTCGCTGATGCATTTGTCCTCCCGGGGAAAGCCGAAATGCGAATAATGCCGGAAAAGAGAACTGCCTCGGGAGGACCGTCAGACGCGAGATAGTCTTTCCCCCGCCTGGCTGAAGCACTCTAGGGTTTCCAGCTCGCATGAAAAGCCCATGCCGCGGGATATAAAAACGCTGCAGGGACCGAGGTGGTTCTTTCGAGCGCCTCGAGCTTGAGATGAGTCCCACACTGATATCTTGCTCATTTTCTTCAAGAACCACTGGAGAATGAAGCCAAGCCCTATTGCTAATGACCGCTTCAGGCTGCGTTAATTCCCGATATCACCCCCCCCCCCCCAACCCTTCCCCCGTTTATCCGAATTTCCCTGTCCTAAGCACGTATATTTATCTTAAACGGGTGTTCGAAACCCCTGTCATGCCACGTGTTGATCAGCATGCAGTGATATGCAAGCCCCCCCCCCCCCAATTATTTACCTCGTAGCTTGATATTTTCAATACTAGACGTCGGAGCACAGCATGTTTATATTTGTCTTGCAGCAGAATTTGAATTAACCGACGCTAAAATGCGCAATAATGCTGTAAATTGCAGGTGCAACTGAGCCTCATGCTTCAAAAAAGCAACAGTTTGAAGAGAGAAAATGCTTTCAAAATCTCCGTCTAAAGGAATTAGAAGAGAAGAAATGAAGATAACAGGTGTCGCACAGCCTCAAAAGGGCCAAAAGCATTCTTTCAGGAGCTTCAAACATCGCAACATGTAAGAAATGTTTTCTTAAAATATCGGCTCATCTTTTTTTCAAACCACTGTGTGTTGAAGCAATCAACGTTTTTAAATGCTTCAAATTGCTCGTTAAAGGTCATCAGGGCACTATTCATCCTCAAGAAGCCATCATGAAGCATGAAGCACTACGCACAGCTTCAGCTTACATGAACTGCATTCGTCGGAGAATCAGAAAATTGGGGGAAGATGAGTGATATTTAATATGATTAATGGAATCTGCCTTTTCTGAAAGCTCTTTCGTGGACTGGGAAAAGAAATACCTGAATGTTCACTGCATGTATATAAAGGGGGAAGAACCGATTGACGTGCTGAATTTGATCCACCGTTCTCCTATTTGGAAAATCTGTAGCTTTTTTGAAAACCAGCATTCGTGAAGCATACGCTTTCAACATAACTTTTCAGTTTCCGAAGCAACAATAATTTTTAACGCGGTGAATTGATGTTTTCAATGGTTCGTTGCTTATGGTGATGAAATCAATTCGACCGGCTAATTTCACGTGAAGTCGTCGAAAAAATTATGGTTAGTCGACCTTCACACATTCGTAAGATGAAATCCCGCTAAGCGTTCGGATCGAGGTTCCAACTTACTATACCTCTATATTAATGGCGGACCTGCATTTTCGATCCCGCAATACTGAACAACAACTTCCGAACAGCAGTCTGGTGACGAAAATGGACGTCCCGCAATTCGACGGTGAAGAACGTAACAGCTAGAAGCGATAGGTGAGCTCCAGCAGCAACTATTAGTGGAAGTTGACCTCGCAGAAAATTGCTTTTTCCCCACTATAGCGACAACGTCACTGGCGGGAATTATCGGTTACAGTCTCCCGACGGGAAACGCGAGCCGTGTTCCGACCCGATTCACCGTCAAGTCCCGTTGGTGTCGATGTCGACTGGCAGTCTGTTTTGCGCGAGACTCCGTCGGCCATCGAACAGGATTTACCTTCCGAAACCGATCCGATTGCGGCAAAATGACAGCTTTATGCAGCTCGGATCCATTAGTCCTTTTTAAAAGGAATATTTTCTTCAATGATATGGCGTGGCTGCTGCTTCGTGAGTTGTAAACTTCGGTCGTTAAAATGCTGCGGAACAGTTTCATATTTCACTCAACCCAACGATTTGTTGCGGGAACGTCAGCAGAGTGAGTGAGTCAGGATGAAGTATCACAAGTCATTAACTTTTTATGTTCGGAGACTTCATGCTTCACATACACTACATTTGCCATAGGGGCGGCATTACATCACTTATTGTAAAGACTCCATGTGAAACGTTTTGAAAAACTATTACGATAGAGCGGGAAGTGCTCGTCTCCGTATACATTCTTCTCCTCTTGAAGAAAATCACACTGAAATAAAGGGTATGTATCCCCGAGGTTCACAGCATGCTACGCATTGATTCTCCTCCGATAAATTCAGAGCGTATCTCCTCGTGCATCGAGAGGAAAATTGATTTCCTGGGAACCATTTCATCGGAACTGAGAATAGCTGCGATTTTTATGCGAGGTTGGCCCATGGCGAAGTTCCCACGGAAAGACGGACCGGGATTTCGCGATGGAACCATTTCGGGAACTGTTACAGTAATGTTGCTTGTTTATGGACCCAAGAATCTAGCAAAGGGCGGGCTTCCTGGTGGTTCCCACCAAAGAGACATATATCCCGTCGGCCTTCGAGAAACAATCTTTTCGAATCTCTCAACCCTGTTCAAACATTGCATAGTTCTTAGAGATACTCTCACCGTATCATCTTGGACTGATCCAGGGGAAAATCACCGTCAAAAAGCAACAATGAGAAACGAACCCGACAAAAAGCACGCATGACCAGGCTAGCGGTTCCTCATCAGATCCCATTTTCATCTTATTTTAAACATATTTTTCATTTGTATTTTCAAGCATTCTGTTTCGGCAGTAGCTTAAAAATTTTTTTTAAGATGTGGAATATACCCTGTAAATATAATGTGCTTATTGTATTTTTTTCTCGTTTTAATACTCATCATGTAACATCAGTTGGAAACGATTTACTTTTATCTTTGTGAAAAAGAAAAACTACACAAGACGTGAAGGAACAATAAAATAAGTTTAAAACGAGGCCAACATTTTATCCTGGGAACCAATCGGTCAAGGGTGGTTTTCTGCTGGGTTCTATTTGTCCGGGTGCTTTTCTCCTATCCTGCAACTCTCTGTGCATGCATTTTCGTCCGGCTCCGGTCCGCGGGAATGAACTTGATTTCCCCGCGCTTCGCGATCGGTTGATTTCGTATCCTTCGATTGAAATCCCCAAGTTTTCTCTCAATGCGAGGGATATGGAAATGTTTTCGGGATATGTGTAGCGAAGTTGGAGAAGTGGAAACTTTTTGCACTCTGCGGAAAACCACGTCTTTCATTCCACCCCGTGTTTTTTTTTTCGAGGAAAAGTCCCGGCGGTGCGGAATTCGGTGAGTATCTGTAGCAGCGGTATTGAGCATGTCAGCAGATAAGCAGTCGCTTTAAGGATATCCGAGTCCCCGAGGGACCGAATGTTTGGAGACCTGTCAACCAAAGAGGATCAAACCCGGAGAAAAGAAAGCGGGCTGCAGAGAGCGAGAGAGAGAGAGAAAAAAGGCTGCCTGCGGCAGAATCCCCGGGTTACACACACTGCATAACGAACGCATTTGCGAGATGCTGCAAAGCGCGCTTGGCCCGCGGAGATGTTCGCCGCGAGTGACACGGCCCCTCCGACACAAAATCCGTGCCGCCGCGGATCATCTCCGCATTTCCGCCGCCGCCGCGGGCTTTCCGCCGGAGGAGGCGGACTAGCATCGGGTCACAATAACAACCGGAAAAACGCGTCATTCTCTCACACTCCTAGCCGTTCGTCAATCTGAGCCAACTTCAGAAAACATAAATAATCAACAAAACTTCAACCTTGAACTGATTACAGGCGTTTGGTCCTCTTTCCGAATTAAAACAGCCATGCGGATGACTGAATCGCGTCTTCGCCTTCAATCAGATTTCAGGACCTCCACTTCGAACGATGTCGCGAAGGGAAAGTATGGAACAGTAGATTTCTTCCGCATTGGAAACAGGTGATGCCATTTGCGCAGTTTGTGCGTCATGCAAAACCTCACGTGGATCTGATACATGCGAAGAGCTTATTCGGATACGGAATAGGTCCGGGTAGATTAATTACTTGAATAATATACGTAACAACTCAAATCCGTTCGCACATTTACTGTGATATTAAGAAGATTAACGACATTCACTTACTTCCGAATGAATTCATTTTTGGGTTTTCGTTTTATAATCATATCATATTTAATAACTAAAATCATGAAAGTGAGTCAGATGTGAAACTTAGTTAACTGTATCAAATTTGACCGAATTCATGCGACTCGGGTACAAAAAGTGTATGGATTGGAAATATTATATATTCAAATCCAAAGTTATTTGGCTGTTTACAGAATCATACACTCGACGAAGATTTCAAGGTACTGTAATCTATATGATCGTTTTTATTTTCGAAGATGACAAGGAATCTCTTAAATTTATTGGTGGACTTGAAAGATGAATAATATGGCTGTAAACCTGCCTGAAAACCTGCTTCAAAATCGTGGAAACGGTTTTTAGAGTCTCTATAGAAAGGGACCAGAGAATCTACCTTAATATAGACTTTTTTAATGCTGCTCTCGATTCAAACCTCATCCAAGAGCTGAGAAACTTCA
The DNA here is from genome assembly GCA_905338405.1 of Notodromas monacha. Taxonomy (NCBI): domain Eukaryota; kingdom Metazoa; phylum Arthropoda; class Ostracoda; order Podocopida; family Cyprididae; genus Notodromas; species Notodromas monacha. The sequence continues at coordinate 46,267 of CAJPEX010000009.1, read as the reverse complement.
GGAACGCATATCATTTTATTCCAAGCTATTGGATGCTATGTACACTGTATAGTGTATACAGTACCACAATTCATGCATCAATATAGCCGGTCTAAACGATTTTCAAATGCGATATCTACACTATCACTTTATTCGCGAACTTAGCCAAGAAATGCGTGCGGCAGATGCGATATTCTGCTTTGTTTTGAGCGCGATTGAGTAGAATGCCCCCCAGCTAAAATGTGCGAACATTTTCACCGACAACAAATGCATATTACGTAACTGTAGGTTCTCCTCGCTGCATACATACCATAAATCTGGGTCAGGAAAATTCTCGGAGTTCGAGCGAATTGCCCGTTGCATTTCCACTACGACGTTTAGCGTCGAGGAACCCACCGATTGTTCTCTGGAAATTTTCTCCCATGCTGTCTTGAAATCTTCTGCTTTGGGCATAGGCCTGACAGCTCAGGACAGTTATGTTAGATTGAACTACAAACGCGTTCGTTTAATTTCGAACAACCGAAACAATAAAATTAAATTCGCAGCAGAAGATAGCTCATGCCCGAAACGCCCAAGTGATGATAGGTATTATTTCATGCGCATTGTGTTGGAGAATAAACAATTTCAACTACGAGAATGTACTCATTCACATTCTCGTTCATCTAAAATAATCAAAGACCTAAGCTTTGATCGTGGTTAATTGAGTTCGTAGTGTAGGGAATGCGTTGAATTGTTGCCTTATAATCTCTGATTGTAGCCCATTAAATCGCTGTAGTTTTCCGCATGTTCGAAAATCAAACGCGGATTACCAAAACCATCAGCAAACTGATTTAGACAAAGATTCAAAGCGAATATAAAAAAATTCTCATTTCTGCTTCTGGAAACAGTACTCAGGCAGAAAATGGTATCAAAAGCAAAACGAGAGGTATACCTCTCGTTTTTTTGGTCGCAAAAAGGAAAAGGGTTTTACCTGAAAATTTTTGTGTACACTAATTGTATGGACTCACTATTTTTGCATTTTATTTCTTTAGAATCAGAGAAGTCTATTGATTCTGCGCAATCGAATTTTTCCCACTTAATCTCTTCGAAAGAAACGAAAACAGAGCCACAATAAATCCCACATTTTTTTGCTGAAATGTATGCCTAATATTTTTGTTGTTGAAAATTTTCATTTCAAATACATCGGGGTGTTTTTCGAAATCAGTCATCCGTGCACTTTACCGGCAAATACAGGATGCACCATGATTCCGATGATATCTTCGCGAAAAACAAAATAGAGTGCACTGCATATTTGAGTAAATAGGATGACATTCTGTCAAGGATGGGAGCAATTGTGTTGTCAAACGCCGACGACTCAGTTCTCGACTCCTACACCCCTATCGTCGAGCGCAGAGGAGAGGAAATTGGGAAATCCTTGCCGCTGGTCGCCGGAAGGCTCCTTCCGCAAAACAACGAAGCGATGGGAATCGCGTCCGGGTTCCGGTTCGCAATCTGCAAGTCACGGCGTTTTGGTAAGGGTGGGGAATGACACCACGCGTCAGCCGGTCAGGGGCCGTTGTTTTACGGCCCGCGTATTCTTCGCTGAACCATCAGAAAAACTCCGTTCCCCGTTCCCAGAACAACACCTTCCGCTCTGGATTTATAAATAGAACCCGCGTTTCTCCGACCGCAGCAACTCACTGCACAACGCGTCCGGCACGTGGCAGAAACATTTTCGCGTCTTCGCGATGATTTTCTTTTTAATTTTCTTTTTAACTGGAGCGAACGGAACTAGCTACTCATCATTGTTTCTTGAACATGCTTTCCTTAATTCAGTACCATTTCTACCTGCGGTTAGTCGAAAAAATATCTCAGTATAAGACACACGCCTTAGTTTGAAGTGAAAAATGTTACCGCCAACATATTAATTTATCCTCAAAAAAATCTATGACATTACATTTGCTTCTCTTCTTTATTTAACCTGTAATGTGATCCAAGGTTTATGTGCACAAGAATCCCGGAAATTTGTCGGAAATTTTCGTAGTCAATAAGTATGAAAAGCACCCTACTTCTTGGTACCATTGGTTTTTGAGTGCATGGGGTACTTGAGTAAATATAGGAGCATTGTAAGGTCATACGAAAGTTCGCAAGCGCTGCATCAGTACTTGATGGAAAACACTTTCTTGCTCAAAGTATTCATGAAAATAATTCGCAGTTTTTAATCCTCGACCAAACCTTCGACCTTGCTGGCGTTAAACATGTTCTCCACGCTAGAATAATCAACTACAACATCATCTTCATTTTGAAATAAGGCAACCAGTGTATGAACTTTCGTCAAATCTGTACAAAGGGATGCACACGCTTAAAATGAAATTATGAAGTCTACACGGGCATCACTCCGAAGGAATTGAATTTGGTGCGCTGTTGATTGATAAAAGCCCTTGACTCGGATTTTTCTGCAGTCATGCAGTTTTTTTTTAATATTTTGGGAAAAAATAATATTTTTTATTTCATGCTATATTATACCCAATGAGCCGTATGCCGTATCATAGCTCTGGTAGGTTTGTTCGAGAGGGAAAAATGTAAGAAATGCATCGTCTTATTTTGGGGGAGCAGCACATATTGTTACTGTACAGCGCTTCGGCCTCGATTTCTGAGCCCAGAAGCAGTGCACTATTTACCGAATTCCCCAGTTCTAGCATAAAATCATGTCGATTGTTGCTTTAAAATTTTTGAGCTGCTGACAATTTTAATGTTGCGATTGAAGCGCGAAATTTTCTCGCGAAAGGAAAAAAAGGGGACGCGCCGTAATGGAGATCATTTTCCGGATGACTTAAAGGCTCGGGTCTGAGGCTGAGAACTGCAAGTGCCAGGGGTATTGTTTCAAGAACATTATTCTGGATGCGTGAAGGGACCTGCTTCCCATTTTCGAGGTGATTCACCGAAAGGCGCCGGGAAAATGGTCCGCACGGGAAAGCGAAGTTCCCATCTATCCCAGATTTCCCTGGTTTCCGCAAAACATTACTTCTCCCAGGAAGGAGCAGGAGAAAATAGCGAGCAGAATTGACGGATGCCGCGATCCTACGAAGAACCTGTGCATATCAATGAACCGTGCTGCCGGAAATGGCGGACGGAGTCGAGGCATTGATCGATGAAGGGAATATTTTGGTTAGATTAGGTTGTGTCACGAGAAATACGCTTTTCGTGATTCATTTATCAATCGAGCAGGATCGTTTTTTCCTCACAAATCACGGCTAATTCACGACACCGCGGCTGATATCCGGCACTGACGATCTATGCGGCAGTTGAGCCCGTGTATACGTATATACGTGCCGAAAATGAGAAGTGAACGAAAAATTGCACTAAAGGGTCCACGTCTCCAAGATATCAGACCCGTAACAGACCTAGCGCTAAAAGTTCCACTGCTGTCAAACGATGATATTCACTTTTCGTCAGTTCTACTGTCAGAAGAAAAAACACGCAACTTTGAACCTTTCTGGGAACTTCTATACTACATGAAGGTTTTTCTGGAATGAATCAAAACTTTTGACATTACCTAAAATTTAATTTCTTTTAGCCCCAACGTTCATGTAAAAATCCTTCAAACTTATCCGGTATCACGAATAAAACTTGAAACTAGCCTGTAATTATCCTCAAAAATGTTCCTTTAATAGTAAACGTGAGCACAATAAATGCTTGCGTCGACAATCAGCATCATAGCATTTACTAACACAAAAAATTTCACGATGGAAACTCTTTATTTCATAGAAACATAATTTTAATGTCACGAGAAATAAACGCGAAGTTTCTTTCATGATTTTTCAGTGCTATTTGGTAGCCCTGAGACTGTCTGCATGTTCACGTAATATTATTCAACTTCAGACAGTATATAAACCTTTGCTCCCCAGAGATAAAATTAATTTTCTCACTCACTGCTCCCTTAGATCTCATCCTGGGCCTGTAAGAATTGGAGCAGAAATCAGTGTAAATAACCATGTTTTCTTATCCGATAATGGTGCCCAATTTTCTACCATCCGTGCAGGTTCAATGCATGGTTAGACAAACAGTGGAATAGAAGACTGACAAGCATATGGACCCAGCCCTCTTATCCAGGTGAATGAAACGGCAAAGGGGGAAAATGTTATTGACATCTAGTCAAAAAATTGTGCGTTTTCGCCTCATGCTTTCATTCCTCATTTTCTCCGTTTTCCCATGCATTAGTTTTGCGTTATTTGTCTTTTGAGCTTTTTTGAGACGCGCAGTTTTGGGACATGTCCGGATGCCCTGACACCGGGAAACTCAGGTTGCGGTCAGCCAAAGCCGGGCTGAGGCAGCGACCGGCTCTTCGAGGCATTGATTCCTTCGCCGAACTGACGTGGAAGCGCATTCGCGCTAATTCCATTCAGTGGCGATGGGAAAGAACATGATACGGGTTTGCGGAAAGCGGCGCACGCTGATCAGATTTCCGCGGATTCTGTACATAGTCCCGACGAGAGATGCTGCTCTGAATAGCGGGCTCGAGTCTACCTCAAGCTTAGGATTTCTTCCCGATAGGGGGTAGCAGGGAGATAATTACTTTCTGACAATAAACCCGGCGCCTAGAAACATTGCAGTGGACGGCAATGTTTCTAGGAATTGAAGGGAAGAATCTCAATTCGTCACGATGCGGGGTTCAACGAGTGATGCGCCTTCGGGACGCAGGGCGATGACTGCGCAAATAAAAAATACAATAAAAGCGCCGGGAATCTGTTCCTCCCTCGTCGGAAGCCACGATCAAGATTTTGGTCATGTGCGACAGAGTTCCTGGCGATGCACCTGGTCGAGAGCCCGAACATGTCCTACGCTGTCGACAAGAGGATTCGAGATCGCGACAGACCCCGTCGTGTGTCGCGAATCCACCTCGAACCTCTTGCCGGTGTAACAGTCCTCAGTCTAAGCTACTAAATAATTTCAGTGAGATTACAGGGATTACTCTTTTACAATGCATGACCAGACTGTCAAGTCACGAAACTGGTTCGGCATTTTCCGAGGTTCTCAACCTGGGTTCCGCGGACATCGAAGGGCAAGACATATACTTCTCGCAGGCTACAAGGTTACTTTCGGGGAGGATGAAACAGAAAAATGGATAAATTGAGAGTTGGCATTCTGGAGATACGAAAATTGGTAACGACTAATATGCCGGTCAACCAAGGGAGGTACTGTATAATAATTCTCAATCCCATCAAACGTAGACGTGACATGATGAGCTCCAAGATTCCCTTCCCTATTCCATCATACATTTTTAGTGAAATAATCAGGTCAAGAAACGCTGCACAGATTCTTTTTTTGGGCGTTTTGAGCCCATATCGAGTACGGAAACTTCAACTTAGGCTTTTGTCACATTCACCCAATTAATATTTGCAGTATCGTACTGTATTTAAAGGTTGGATAACCAAAAGATCAATTTCTATACGTTGTTCCATATGTACCGTTCTGCATATCTACTGTTCCGCTTTTTTTTTTTACAGTGAAGAAGGGCTTTTTTATGCTGGATTTACAGACAGAAATAGATGAAATCTTCGACTTCCATATGCAGAAATATAAATTCATATTTCAAACTTCTGTACAGTATACTTTCCGAAGGGCGTTGTCGTTTTGGCATCTATGCACTGGCTCACAGCAATTGAGTTCGGCAGTTTTGTTCGGCAGAAGAATACCGAACTGATCAACATATGTTGGCAATACAGCATTTATTCTTTGTTTTATTTTCATACAGTTAAAAATAAATGAATCATTAAAAAACGAGACAATTTTAGTCGTTCATGTCTGTAAAAAAAGTAAGCTCTAAAATAGGATGAAAAACGTTTCTGATCCCGATGTAAAACCAGCAGGAAGAAGGTCTACCATAGAGTTAGATGAGTGTGAATTAGGAAGAGAATAAAAATTATTGCAAGTTATTATGTCAGCCTCGACATTTACCGATGAAAGTCTAGTACTGTACACTTAGTATGTGACCTTCCGAACGCGTGCTCACATTTGTATTAATAAAAAATGCATCCAAAACACTGAAATTATCCGAACTAAACACTGGCCAACGAATGTCAGCAGCAAGCAGCCAGCTGTCCGACCAGTACCCTAGTCAAATATTTTCTCGCTCCACGGCAGCTTTTCATCCCAAGACCTGTACGACTAATGTATGTAGTACAGTTCATCCCCACAAGAATCCTGGCGTCTACCGTGGGTACTGAAACAAAAGCGCTCAATGTAATTCTTTCATTCGCGAACAAGTACTACTCGTCAGGGAAGTTCCGCGGTCATGCTGAACCATTACTTTCTGAAATTTTACCGGAAAAAGGTTAACCCAAGAAATCAGACGCGAAGCATGTGTTGACAGTCCACCCGGATTCGGAGCCTCTCGTCGAATGCAATTCACGGTTTCCCCAGAAACACATCGCAGAACTTGACATCCCGGTCAAAAACAGAAGAATGTGCTTCTCAATATCCTTTCTTTTTAAATCGGAATTCCCCGGGGTAACATGGGCGTACAGGAGGCAACGTCGGAAGAAAGCGCATGTTTCCTGTCCGGATAAAATGTGTGCCCGGAGGTTTGGTCATTTTTTCCTGCTCCGTTTCTGTAGCGTACTGGTGTTACGTAGTACATATACCCTATTAGGTTCGGTGGTGCGCATGCATCGTTAAGTGGTTTTCTCTGATGACAGTAGCTCTTTTAATGGACATGTCGAGCATGCATCCACTAATTTGATCTCAAATCGCATATAGCGGATAATTAAAGCATACACCAGTACGGCGTCATTTTCACCCAGGAGTTAGTAAATAACGAGGGAATTATGGTTTTGCCACTCATGCACCAATTCGAAAATGAATTGTTGAATCGTCACTGCTGATGGGACTGGAGTGGGCACTGATTCCTTCGCCCGAAATTTATTCTATGTTTTCAAGTCATGTATTTTACGAGCATACTCTTTGGTGTCATCAAAGTTCGCTCGAATCGTTACCGCGTTCCCAAATGTCAAAAATTTGTCGTTTAATCGCGGAGTGAATTTGAATGTATCAATCAATTTGAATATATTTCCTCTGATGAATCAATGAAGTTCAAATTTTCTGAAATTTTTACATGAATCGAAGGTACGTAGGAAAATACTGTATAGCAAGCATTTGGCACCTCACACTGAAAAGTGAGGCGATTCCTTTTCTATGCCTCACCGGGTGCAGTTATTTTTTCGAAACTTGACCAAAGCCGAACCATCGTCAGTTTATTCGCAAGATCCATTGATCGCATTAAATCTTGGCTAAAGGTCAAGTTATTCCATAACTTGAGGGATCGAAGTGGCGCGATTTAGTATTTTAGTGCATAAGTATGAGCGCATTTTATTATTCTCCCGACAGTTTCTTGCTCATTATGCATATGCAAATGGGATTCGGCTTAAATTCAGAATTCCGAAGACGTCATGTTTGACGTGAAAGATAATCACATCGAGTTCATCTTCCGGCAATTTTTTGAGGACGTGTCTCGAGATAAACACAAGTTTTTATCGCAAACGTGGGCGGACGAGAACAGTTTTTCCGACAAATAACCGTAGCGTGCGCTACACTGCTGAAATACAATGCATATTGATCACATGCGTCGGCGTTTTCTGCCAGTGAAATCTCGAGTTCTGTTTCGCGACGCGCGTGCATAATGGATCCACCCGGTTTGTCGCCGCACTGCTCGAGATCCTTCGCATTCGAGACCCGCTTCGCGTCCATCAATGCCTTCTATAGAGGGCGAGAGACGTGCTTCGGGTTTTCAGTTCAGCCGATCAGGGACAACTCAAGCTGAACCAACTCGTCTGAGTGCGTCTCATCGAAATCGACAAGAAGTATGCATAACCCCCAAGGTTGAATTATCTACGCGCGTCTCACTACGTCGCTCGAGGTCCTTTTTTCAGAACTCGGGGGCGTAATTTTACATTATCCTGAGACGAGCGTCAGTCGGAATTGATGAGTAGTGGGGTGCAAATAATCTAGAATATATTTCAGGATATTTGAAGGCCCTCTATGCAAGAACCCGCGAAATTTCAGTATTTATTTTAAACACATGCAGTGCGGAATTATAAGTCTTCAGCGATGACCATGACTGAGCTTCGGGGGTTTCCCGTAACGGGTTACACTATTTTCGTCGCAAAAGAGGCCTCAGAATCCGCATTGTGAGGAAAAACGAAACTTGTTTTCTTTCAAACAGTTATCGCTTTAAAGTACATTTCAGTTTGCAGGGATTTCTTCGGCAAGTTCCAAATTTATGACTCGTAAATAACCGTGGAGTTTTCGGGAGTTTCGTGATTTTTATCGGTGAAAATTGCTCTAACTTCAACAGTTTGAAACGGGCAAACGTTTCATTCTTAAACTACAGTACTGTATGGAATATCGATTATCTGGGTAGATGCCTGGGTTCATTTGATTAAATATTCCGGTATGATTAAAATTACTGAGGGTAAAAATATTTCAATTGAACCTGTCGTGAGATTGCGATATTCCCAAGATTATTACAACGTAACTCATTTTTTCAGATGTAATCAAAATCATTTTTTAAGGAAGTCCGTGCGAGACGTTTGTTCATTTGAAATTTTGTTCCTCAGGGATCACGAAATCATCTTGTTCCTTATTCCACGGTATTTCTAACTCATGTACCGAATTTTAAACTGAATTTCGCTTAGATTTCGATGTGAAATCAAATTAAAATTAGGAATGTTTACTGATCACGTGTGAATCTGGCACAATCAATGAAATGTATGTTTAATCGAATTAAAATCGATGTTCCTCAATACAGTTTTTCAGATTAAAATTACAGCCGGAAATTTGGACGGATTTCATACTCTTTCATCGGATCATGTATTTTGCGAGGGAAATAATGGGTTGAGTGCAATTTTGTGAGTCAGGGCCGCATGTGCTTCCAGTGATGAAATGAGAATGCTTCCGGAGCACTTGGATGAAATTTATAGGTGAATTAAATGTGGGATTCCTGTCGACTCAGGACAGGGGAATTTTTCTCACGAACCAATGTAATAGCAATAATCGTCCAGCTTGAGGACGCAAGTGTCGGATATTTTCTTGGCGCCCGGAAAACTGCGGCTGGCCTTAAGCGTCGGCTGCGGGTCCTGTGGGACGACGAGCAGCGACGTGGCTTGACGCACGGGTTCCCTCGGGCCCAGGTCCTGGCGAGATAGCGACACCGGGGTGAGGATTGCCGTCCCAGGGTTCGACGCCGTCGTGAGTGCTGTCGGGGCCTGGGCCATCGTGCACACGACGGACGGGTGTCCGCTGAAACAGTCCGTCGAGTCTCCGTCGTAGTAGCTGCAGCCCGACGAGGACTCGCTGCTCAACGACGCTCGGCTCGTCGGGCACCGCCAAGAACATTGACACGACGTGTCACCTGTCGAGCATGCGGATGCGCAGTCCTCGCAATCCTGTCGACTCTCCTCGTCCGGCTCTGCCAAGTCACTCGGCCTCACTTTCCTCGATACCCGTTCCTCGATCATTATCGTGTTTTCGAAACACCGCTTGAAGCAGCACGAAAACATCGCTCCCCACTTGAGACTATCTCTACAGTCCTAAATCCACCTTTTTTCCGCTTATTACTGTGAATACTAGATCGATTCCACATTAAAAGCAGTTCAGGCATGCCTCAATAGTTATATTACTCACGGTGATTCACGTGCTACGATAATAACAAAAACGCGAATATCTTCGAGATTTAATGTGAACATAATTGGGAAATGTGTGTCGAAGGTGGGTGGTGCAATTGGGAAGGAGGGGAAATCCTGAAGTAATCTCAACGGCATTGTATTTGTTTGATTGATTTACTTGTAATAAAACTACTGTTCATTAAAGATGCAAGGATTGATGTTTTGAAGATGTCGCCTAATTGTCACAGTTTTAAGGCGGAAGCCAAAGATCCTATCGGAAAATTTAGTCAAACATGTCCCACATATCCAGCTTTTACGGCTATGCCTTCATACGCGTCACTGTCGATTCCGACGCGCCATGGGCATTATCAGTTTCGAGCTCCCGAAAAATTCTACAATCGTTGGACAAAAAAGACCTTCATTCGACAAAGGGTCGGTAATGCAAGAAGTTACTTTTGAAGACCCTCGTACTTAAAAAATATTTTACTGATCCTAAATGGTTGCAATCGTTCAGAGATATATCTGCCGAGGACAAGAATTTGGAAATTCACAGAAGGAAATGCTACCGAGATATATTAAAAATATCCCTGGGATTTAGTTTATGACCTGCTACTCGTTCGACATAAAGATTTACACAGAGCTGGTAAAATTAACTGGCCGCAATAAAACACCATGAAACCTCTCAATAGGTAAATCTGGGGATCCCTTTCTGATGGCACGGCTTTTTCTGACTTATTTTTTCTGATCTGACATTGTTCCTTTCATTTGGTCATGAGTATGTGCCACACTTTTAAGTCACTGTCATATCCATGTTTAGCCCGATTAGAGTTCGTGCGAGAGTCTTCCAGCGGATTTTTTGGAGAAAAAAGTAAAACCTATACTGAAAGAATATGGTACAGTATTTCCCAAGCTGCTGCTACAGTGTAGGGTAATTCCCATTAAATACCACAGCCGGAAAATAACACTTGCGACTGGACTGAAAGATACACCATCTTCAGCCGAAGAAAACTTTGAACTTTTCCGAACGATTCGATAACCAGGGAACAGAGCAGAACTCGCTGCATCAGACGGCTATCGAGAAAGAATTGGACGAGCAGCACGGAATCCCCTTAGATTTTCCTGCCAAGCACTGCGTAAAATATCGTGCATACCTTCCCATTATGCGTCCCGTGCACGGAAGACATCGCGATGAGTCTCCCACAGCTGGGCTTAACCCCCCGAGAGTATCGACGGTACATTATTCCTCATTCCGTGGAAATAGCCGTTCGTTTGGGTGACAACGACATTTCCGGCCGCCGTGTCACGAAACCGACATTTGCCACACTTGATGATATTTTCCCAAATTACCAGATCCTTTTTCCGCAGCGTGGCTCGTGAAAGTTTCAGAACGCACGACAAGTCGTGGGAAGTCCAGATCGGCTTCTGCGGAGCGGATTTAGTTCGCTCGCTGCAGAATATCATTGAGCACCCGGAGCGAGAACAGACCCCATCGTGTTGTGATATATCGACCCCGATTCCAAGGTGCTCACGGTCATTCTACGTCGGATGAGAACTTTGGGATCCACTCGCAGAAAATAAAAACCGTCTAAATTATTTGGCTCATTTTTTTTTTACATACCAAGCCTAGTCCCCCGGCGGCTTTTTTCTGTGGAGAAATCGCTCCACCGCAATGCATGTCGGACCCGGAAAAGCTTTCAGTATAACGGAAAATTCACTGTATTGTATAGCGAGACTCGAAGAAATGAAGGCAATACAATCAGGAACGTTTAAAGTGAATATGTTATAAACAAGGATTTGTTTCAATGAGATTCGACCTGTATCACATTATTGACCAAATTCACCTCGATGTGTTACAAGCCAATGTCATCAGGCATTTTTTGTCTCGATAGGACGAAAAATACACAATGGTAATTGAGACGGAGTATTTTAGAACAGACAGGGAATTACAGTACTGTATATCGGCCAAACGTTTGGGACACCCTTGACCTAAATCCATGAAAGCTAAATCCAGGATTCAGCAAACGGTATTTCGTTCGAAATACAACGAAACCTACATTATACAGTATTTTGTAGTGAACGAATGTTTTCTTCCAAGTATTACAACTTAATGAATCATAAGAATTAAATGATGAAGTCTTCATTCAATAAAGCTTACTCTTTTAAATCACGACTATACAGATTGAAAGTAGGTGTAAATTCCAGCATGTGACTCATACTGTACTACACGGAAACTCTTCAGTTTCAAAATTTGGGTTGAGATTCTGGAGCAAAAACTTCAATCGAGGATCATTGAAGTCTTTACACGCATGGGCTGTGTTATACGTGCATAAATTCGTTAAAAAGCTGAAAATTTTAATGAAAGAAATATAAAGTGCAAAATTTGCCGAAACATAATGTGGTTTCGTATATAGACACTAACGGGTGAGAGAACTCCAGTAGAACGGAGAGAAAGAGCGAAGGAGAGCAAGGCAAGTGTTGCACGAGAACAATGTCAGGATCACAGATATTAAGGCCATGAAGAATTTGAAGCACAGGGACTCAGAAGACCCTGACCAAGGAGACAAGAAGATGGATAGCCGGCGTTCTTCATCCGTTCATGGCGAAATAATCTTCAACAGTTTCCGTAATTTGACATGCCAGCGAACCGTTGAAATCGGAATCCCTTCGAGAACGGAACCTCTAGAAGTGGACTCGAATGTTGTTTTTTTCAATAGAAAAGGGCACGGGGTTCGATCGAATCAGGCCAACATGTGGTTCGGACATTTTCGGTGACGCGTGTTCCAGGTGACTCCGGGCTTTCGGAAACCCCCCGGAACTGTTTCTCTCCGCTCTCCGAATCCGTATCTATGTGACCAAGAAAATACAGACCGCTGGTAATCCGACCTGAATCGCGTTCCGCCGGAGACTTGGCTTTGTGCGAGGGACACCGAGGCTAAGCATTTCATTGACACGCGACAACAGTGGGGCGGACTCTCGTCACTGCTTCTTTGTTAGCTCACATCACTTCTTCTCACACTAGCAGGCATTCAACCCTCTCGCTTTTGTGGCAGGAATCCCCTATTCCCGAGAAATGTCTCGCGAGTTGGAAATGCACTCTTCGCGTATTTCCCCATATACGCAAGAAACCACAACGCTCGGAAAAAAAAAAATATCTCACACAGTTCCCCAATCCGTTAGTTCCAGTGTTCGTTTGTTTTTCTTGGTGCATTCGTTACACAAACCTCATGGGCCCAGTGAAGAGCGATGCCTCGGATTTTAGAAAGCATTCTGGCAATGCACTCGACAAGTGAGCCCGACCTTTCAAGTGAAGAGCCACTACTGCACACACTAGGCTCCATGTTTTTTTTTCAGCAAAAGAATGATTATAAAAATTAATTTGTAAAACCTGATACTGGTTTTGACTGACCGCGAAGTTGAAACTGATCAGAAAAAAATCAGCCCAAAAGCACAGTAATACTAATTTGAGGTACTTCATTTCTTTCGGATTGACTTGAATTGTATACATAAAGTCATTAAAATTCTAGATTAAAATGATGAGCATGAGAAATGCATAAAAATATTTTTTAAATAAGGATGTGAGTCATCTAGTATGATCTCATGACGAGGAAGTACTCGTATATACTGTGTATCAAAGAACCATTCATCTTCAACTTTCAAAGGAAGGTTATTATGTGGGCGTCTTAAAAATGTCTTCTTCATATCACTTTCGGTATTGTATCCATCGAATAATTGTAGAACGTATCGTTAATCATATAATTTTCTACCTCATTTTGAATCATCAGACTATTTCATCTCCTGGGCGAAGTATAATACAGGGTGATAGATATTCTACTTTCTGTATTTGCTGTAAACCAAGTCTGAGCGTTGACTCAGTAACATATTATTGCTATCAAATGCTAGTAAATTTCATTATTTCTCAAATCTTCCTCAATCCCTTTTTACACTGCATTAAAAAGATTCTTCTATCTATTCGAACAGTCGAAAAATTATCCGATAAATTTCTGAAAAACACAGTGGTCATTGTTTGGATGAAAGTTCAGGAGCAGATTTCGAACGTATCGTCGCGTAGCTTTTCAGGGATAAATCTAGCTGAGCAATCGCTCGGATTTCTCTGCAACTCGTTCCAAATAATCCGATGTGAAAAAAGTGCAAGGAACAAAATAGAACTCAGAAGAATCGGTAATTCTTAGATGCATCTCCATCTTCATTCAGAGGTGGCGCTGTGATCAATTAATGATCGAAGGGCGGCATTGGGGCGCATCATCAAGTACTTCTTTTGGTTTCTATATCTCACTTGCGCGTGGGCAGGAATAAAAATAAATAAATGCTGAATAGATGCGTCACGAGCCGGAACTTCGGCTGATTCTTACGGACACCTTCGAAGGGAGCCCGGAAACTTTTCTCTCTCATCCGGGGGTGGGGGTATTATTAAACCAGCGGAATGGCTAGTATCCATAGATACTGCCGATGTTGTGTGCATCTGGCGAAGAACAGTTTTAAAAAAAAGATCCGTGCGCACGAGTATCCACGGAAAAGAGCATTGAGTACGGCGTATTTTTACTTCCTTGCTCACAGAAGATCACGAGATCCTAATGGATTTAACGCAAGAAAAGATCTTTGATTAATCAGCTCTCGGTTTTTGCTCGAAACGATCCGCTAAATAGTCCAGCATGGATCTTACACAGAGGAATAACTCTGAGCGCAAGTAAAGGATCATTCGCGACCCACCATATATCTTCCACGCCTTTCATGTAGAGGCGGGGTATATAAAGCAAGTGACGAGTTGGTCGGCGATAACGGCCGCATGATGAAAAACGAATGATGAAGTCAACTCTGGGGAGTTTGGTCGCCCAGAGGCGGAAAAATATGGCAGGGCAAGAAAGAGCGTCTAACTCGATCCTCTTAGCATGCGGCCAGGAGTCTCCAGGGAAATAGGTAAACGAAAAAAAAACGCTATCAGGAGAAAAACAGGAGGTGAAAATCCTGCTTGCGTTTCAAGTAACACTGCGTTGTTTCCCTGCTAATGGAAACAAAATACACACGTGCAGAAGCCGTCTCCGGGGTTTTCCGCATAAGCAGATTTAATTAACCTCTGCTAATTCATCTACAGCGTTTTCCAAGCGGCTCACTCATCAACTGGTTCAATGGCATTCTTTATGATTCTCAGTTCATCCGTCATTTAAAGAACAAATTGTGCGATTTGGCATCAGATGCGGCATCAAATTTTAATTCCGTGTCAGACTGATATTTTCCGCACTAATTAAATTTGACTTCAGAGGGGGTTTTTGTTGCTTTCCTTCAGGTTTTTTTCAGACAGAATTTCTCCCGGTATGTGTAGGAGTTCATTCGATAAGGATTGGAGAAAATGGGGAGCGTAGGTAGAATGATTTCAGCAAGACTTCACTAGCGAAGATCGACGCCGAATTGGCAAAATTACCAGCGCGTCGAGGCGCTCACGGCCGCTGAAGGGAAGACTTGATCTCATAATTTCCCTCGCCTTGTCCCATAATCGCAGACACGGGTTTCATCTCCGGTTCTTTTTTCGTATTCTCTCTTTTTTTCGTGACCCGCGGCCCAAATCCCGGAATTATGCTCCGGGCGGGGTAATATCTCGTCGACCGGGGCTCCGGCGGGCATCGTTATCATCCGAGCGCTACGTCAGCAGACTCTCGCTGGGTTGTTCCTCATCAGGCGCATAGGGTAAGAACTTCATTGCCATTCGCTGACCCAGGGATCACGTCTTTTTGGATCCCAGTTTCAGGACACGGCCTGATTCCACGGCATTGCCGTGCCAGTGCCAGTGCAATTCCCCAATGGCTGCTGATCTCCCAGGTTTTAAGAAAGGAGCACGGAGAGCTTGGTATAAAATGAGCAAACTGCTGCCAAATTTACAGATGACGTTTCTCGTTGATGACCTTCATCCTCTTCACTGTTTCAAAGACATAGAAAGTACTGTAGCTTGTCGCATGAAGTGACGTCAGCAGAAACTACAATTTAGAATGCATACAGTTTACTTTACTGCACTACATGGACGAGGGGTAGTACTGAAGTTTCTGCGAGTGGGCTTCCATTACAGAAAGAGAGCAGGCCTGAAAAAATTATTCCCGAGAGCCCTGATCGGCTTCATTCCTAATATTTGAATTAAATGAGTATCAAAAATAACCGTATTAAACATATGAATTTACATTTAGTATCCTGAAAGAATGAACAAACGTTTTCACGCCGTTTCGCTTAAAACACGAAAATCTGTCCTGCGAATGAAAATTTTTCTCTGGGATAAATCCGTTACGTTGAACAATATTCCATAGAATCGGCTACTCATTGTTCCAGGTACAGTATACAATTTTCCTATTCTCTTACTAAAAGTGGCTGCCCATAGCCGCGATTTACCTCACATTTGTGTTACTCCAGGTATTTTTTTCGTGTGCCGTGCACACCTTCCTCAAAAGAATCCGTACGAAAAAAATAGCACGGTAAACAGCATACACGAGTCCCGATTCCCGAGTTAACTTTTTACGTGTACATACGGGCTGCACTTTTCCTGAAAAAATCATGAAGAACTTTCGGTGCGGACTCTATACTCGTCGAGACGAAGAAATATTTACAAAAATTGTCACCCCTCTTCCCGTGACTGGCTGATTTCCTACACCTAAAATGCCGCCCTTTCGTGTTATATGAATCCCTGGGGGCCCGAGAATTTATCAAATCTCGTATTTCAGCTTCTCAGCCTGTTTGTGCGCACAAAGGAATTCAAAAATTCAAGTAACGCGTCCAAAAGAATGAAGCCTTTCCCCAAGCTTTAAATCTGCATGAACTTGCTGAGATTATGCTATTACGGTAATTGCCTTCCAAAACCCTGAGAACTTCAACCTGTTTTTATTTTCACTGCTAATTGATTGCTTCATGAAGATTTCTCGAAAGGTTTAGCAATAAACAAAGCCTCACATGAGAAACTTTACAACCACACCATTCTTTATAAAATATTGAGACGAAACAATTTGTAAATTCTGATTTGCTAGCATAATTCGTATCTGATGGTCAAGCAGAGATACGGAACTCAGAAACGCTTGTCATATTCGCGATTCTCCGACGCTGGTGCAACTTGCATCTCGAATCGATCAGCATCGCCACTCGTCCACCAATCACAGAATTTTCCGCTACTAAAATATTTTCCTTTCTATCACAAGTGAAAATCAATCAGTTTTCGTATAGAAAAAATGTTCAAGCCATTATTTACACCCAGAAGAATCGCGCCGACTAGCATACACCTCGTTCAGTGCATTCTTTCCGGTAACGCCAAGATCAGGTCAAGGGCCTCCAGCGTTTCCCCACGTGTGCTTTCTTAGGCAATCTCGACCTCTCTTTCTTGCATCCCGAGACTACCCACAACCCCATTCGGGCCTCTCAAGCGTATAATAAAATCGTAATCCAGTTACACGTCCGTTTCGCCGCGGATGGCATTAAGTCCTACTAAATTGCTCCGAGTTCCCCGGGAGGATCTCTCTACGTTCTAATCGCGGTACCTGTTCCGCCACTGTCATTTCTTCAGTTTACTGATGGCAGTGAAACGAATATAAATGCTGTAGGAGCGCCGACATTGAGGCAATCCATGACGCCTTTTGCGTCTCTCCGGGACGTCATTGTTGCACGAGTAAATTCTTGTACATACAGTATTCAGAGCCCTTAAATGCTTGCAAATATTCTACCTTGTGCATCGTATTACTGACTCAAGAATAATAGGATTTTCAATCACGCCATCAATTGCATCCTGCGAAGATCATGCGTTCTCTTAGAATTATCCAAAACGTTGAAAACCTTCATAATTGATGAAGTTATTGGTCTCGGAAGCGCAGAGCCCGAGCATTCTGAAAGTGCACATTATGTTCGAACAGGTAAATACATCATTTTTTTTCTTAGTTTATGAAAGCTCTATTGATTTCGAGCCCATGATACCTGCATACAGCTGTCAACAACGAAACGAAGCACTCCCGAATAATGTGTAGACTGAGCTACACAACATCCATAACTTTTCCCTGATTTTATCTTGATGAACGCGTCAACATACACGGAAGGCATTGAAGGCCTCGATATTTGGTTCCCATCAATTTGTGCAAGCAACATATACATCCCATGAAAGTCAGCTACTCATAATCCATCTGTCTACTTACACCGGAAAAAGGGAATATAAACTCTTCCCATATAACGCGGACTTGACGAAGGAAAAGCACACAGTCTACCCATAATAATTTCAACGGTTCTGAGACGGCGGTGAGTGGAATCTAAAATGTTCCAAAAAATCCAACAACGAGATCGTTCTTGCATTTTTTTTCTGCTAACAAACCATTTTTTCGACCAATGGAAAAATCGTGTTCGAAAATTCTGTTGCATATTGAACAAGTTTGATATGTCAGACGAGTTTCAATCACATATTTAATGCATAGATAATGAAAACTGCACAGAATCTGCGTTACTTCCAGTCCAGACACTTCCAATAACACATTCAAAGGCAGTACTGTATCTTTACATCACGCTTATCCAGTTCATTCTCAAAATACGCGCGTAAACTTCGTCGACTCGTTTCTACCCGGAATAGTTGCAGAGAGTAATCAACAGGCGACCGAATGAAATATTGGATTAGGCATCGAGAATTCAGTTCGAAATCCAAAAAAAGTGAAGTTACTGTCGAACGGCCTCTTCTATGAATCGAAGAAAATGAACTCTTCGTCTCGTATGACTTGAGCCATCACGGGACATTCTAGCTGAACATCAATGAAAAACCTCATCAATCTTTACACGTCGCAAGTAAGCTACCCAAGAACAATACAACCCCGCCTTCTGTGAGCAAGTTTGCTGAAAAGCTCAGCAGAGGATTTCATGACGATTACGAAGACGAAAGAACGCGTGCAAGGTTTCTAACAGAATATAGTGTTCGTCCTCCGGATAGACTTGCTCAGGCATGTAATGTAGCGAGCGAATTTCCTATTGACATCTGCAAAACAGCATACCCCATGTTTGGGCTGTTATCGCTGGTAAGCAAGTCGAGAATTGAACGCGGCGATGCTAGCGCCAAAAACGAATTTCAGCATTCTGGGAATTGAATAAATTTGTTTTGGGAAATGGGGACTCCTTCATCAAAGGCGCGATGCAAATTAATCACCGCCAGCTCATAGCCTACTCTTTAGGTCCCGGGGTCGTACGCACACGTCTCTCTACGACTAATGGCGGGCTCCGGCGCACTTTAGGCCCGTGAGCCTCAGGGACGTTTTGCGGAAAACTACGGAGCGCCATTCCTGATCGAGTGTCTGCATTCTGCTGTGCCGACAAAAGCCCCCATCGCACTGTCAGCCAGGCGCCTCCTCAGCAGAAAAGCACGGTATTCAGCGCGACAGAACATGCAGGTCGACATTAGGCTTCATCACGGGTCGCTAGGTTCCTCTACTCAAATATTGCCCGAGCTGACATATTTTCTCTCGCAGCCTAGACGAACTGCTCTTTGTTCCGGTAAGTTCAAACTCATCCTGATGTATT
Organism: Notodromas monacha; assembly: GCA_905338405.1. Classification (NCBI taxonomy): domain Eukaryota; kingdom Metazoa; phylum Arthropoda; class Ostracoda; order Podocopida; family Cyprididae; genus Notodromas; species Notodromas monacha. Next base: position 27,119 of record CAJPEX010000009.1, on the reverse strand, counting down.
TCTCGCTAGATTCCTCATAACCTCACTTGCCGCTGGTTTATCCTATTGCAGTCTTCTCATTACGAACGACTTCGTCTCCGGTGTTCTTCATTTGCCAAGGCGCTTCTTATTTTTATAGAATTTGGGTACATAGCTTTGCACTCTCCGTGGTTATTACCATTCAGTGAGCAATGTCAATTTTCTGGTTTATTGAATTGCAGCACGAATTCGCAATATTCTCATGCTGGAAAGTAATTAAGGTAATCAAGGCTCTTTGATGTCCGATGCGACTCTCCTTCAAATCGTTTTCCTAAGCTGCATATTCAGATTTTATTCAATTTTGTCTGTTGTGAAACCAAGTTAAACACAGATTTGATGCTTTCATTCCTCCTTTGAATAATCGAGAATACAAATATCTTGAAGAATGCTCAACAGAATACCTACATTCTCCTCACGAAAAAATTAGAAGAGATTTTTCTGGCCCGTATTGATCCCTCTACTTTATTTTTTAATATCTGCGGCGATGATAAATCAGCTTAAAAATAATACGAGGTTTGACAAACTACTCAGTATCCAGTTTGATGTGAAAACTCTCAAATTGTATTTGCCCATAGTTCCTTCCCAATTCACTGGTGATGTGTGATGCGTTTTGCACGCTGAATCTTGCGGGCTACACACAAATCATTACCTCAAGCGACAGAGCATTATGAAGTTGCAAGAAACTTGATCAAAATTAGGATAATCGAAACTTTTGAAGAATTAACTTCAAATTTATTCCAAACCTGAAACGAGACAAAAATTACGATTCAAGTCCTCTGGTAGGCTTTCTGCGAGGAAACTTCTTTCCCTCTTTCTGTTCATGTTACGATAGAAGTCCTTGAGAATAATTATTCAAGATTTCGCGTATGCTCCAGATACTGCAGTCGCAGACGCAGTTTTTGCGTGTGCATGTTTTAATATACTGTATCACATGCCGCCAGCAAATACATAATTACAACCCAATCCGACGCGTGCTATGTGAAGGACGTATTTATTGTTCCCAAAAATGTGTTCTTGGTCATCCGGACGGATGAAGTACACGGGTTAACTCCTGCATGAAGTGACTGGATCAATTTGCCTCAAATCGGGAGAGATGCAGACTCAGGATTATAAGCTTCATCCCGGGGGTTCATTATTCAAAAGGCACGCAGTCGAGGTTTCCTTTCGCCACACCCGACGGCCCGAACTAGGCTAGATGTGACTATAGGGGAAAATGTCAAGCAAGCCCATGCGGCTGCGTGGGGAACGTCTCATCAAGTCGAACGAATAGCTCGCTTTAACGCTGCACGATGTTGCAAGGGTTTCATCCGGACAGCCTCATTATTTCCGCATAATTTATTTTGATGGGAGACTTTCTTTTATTACTTTTTTCTTCCGGCTGTTCGATAATTCGGACTGTGGCATGATTATTCAAAAACAGCCGAATGAATATACGAGAGGTATGAAAATGATCACGAAATTCGAAGAACTCAGAGTTTCGAACCGGCTTTTTTGCTGATCAGGTTCGACTCAGGAAACGGTGGGATGGGAGTCTTACTGATGATATACTGTACATCATATTCACTTGAAACAGTTTCTCAGAATTCGACACGAAAATCCAGGCGCTCCTCATGCACTAATGTATGAATGGTGATCGGGATATTGCTCTGGAATACAGTATAGTTTTTCGTATAATCTTTTGTAATAAGAGTTTTATCTTGAAATATCTTTCGAGAATTTATTAATTATTTTTTGATGATATAACTGAAAAACATTCAGAAAATACTTGAAAACTGCGAAGTGTTTCTTTCTGTGTGTTTTTCTCCCAAGGAACGTGGCAAGTTATTTGCCTTCAGCCACCGAAAAACATTTTTTTCCTTCGCCCTATTCAAGAAAAAAATGGCCCAAAATTTAGAAAATATTTCGGATAACCATGAAATATTGACATTTTACAATGTATGTTCACTGTTGGGGGTAAGCCATTTATGACATATCAGCAGTCAGAAACATCCGTCTTTTTTAAATCAAATTAAATCTGTGCCTGTCTTAAACTTTACAAATTGCCAAGTCATCACGTTTTCGGAAAGATGACGTGTAGTGTATATGCGTTTTTGGATTGAACTTGTAAACCGCTCGGCTGCGATTCGTATTCGCTGGCTGACTGAAGGTTCTCGCGCAATTCCCAACACTTGTCTATTCTCGATGAGGGGTTTGATAATTTTCGACGGGTTAAACAGAGATTGAACAGTTATGCGATCGCGATTAGATGCAGAACGTTCATCTCGGGGGCAGTTGATCGCGGAGCCCAGTGCCCCAGGGTTTCGGCGGAAGCCAAGTGCGTGTGTGTTCCTATGGTTTAATTGGAATACCCTCGCAGTCAAGCGAAAAATATTCATCGTCATAATTCCCCTCCAGTCGTGGTGCTGGCCCCGCGGGCTTCTCTTCCGCCAAGTCTCCCTGTTGAATTTGACTGATATGTGATTTCTTGTTTGTTTGCTTTTCCTTGTCTGTATACTTGCCTCAACATTCCGCGGTGATCCTATAAAAATAATTTTTCAAAGGTACAGTATTTTGCACTGTACTCATGCATGAAAAAGACTTCAGGCAAACCGAAGCTCAAGGAAATAAATTATCAGAGCATACCAGCTAGAAATATTTTACCTTAGAAACAGGAAAAAATCTCAAACAAAGAAAAACTGTATTTAAAATAGGGTTGACTAAAAACGAAATTTAAGTATTTTAAATGCTTGTATATTCTCTATGACATTGAAAAATATTAAGTTGAAGCACATTTGATCTTCTCTCGAATGTTCAGAAATTATGTGCATTTGGTATTACCCCCATCCACCTTATTACGTTGAAATTTTACTCACGAAGTTGATTACAGTATTTAGAGTCCCCTCGCAAAGCTTCAGTGGTTTTTATGTTGATTGGGAGGCATGGCTTGAAATGAATTGCAAATGTATTCATCTACGGAAACTTTTCATTATCACGGTATATTCAGGGTAAAATATTTATTGCCCTGAATATATTCAGGGTATTCAGGCAAGCTCGTATTATTTTTTCAAAATTACTGCTCCGCTCAAAATACGGCAGCTATAAGGACAGATTCAGCTTCCTTTCACAATTCCCAGACAGTTGATGGAAATTAAAATCCAAAAAATATTCATTTTTTCCATTAAATGTCCTAGCTCGACCTCACTACTCAATACAATACGCAAGAATAAATGTTTTTTTTTACCATCAAGAACATATTTTGGTGCTATTATTCACCAAACGTAAGTGCTGGAATTGAGAAAGAAAAGCTGAGTGATATGTTCCCACAGTAAGATCTTTGCATTATCTCCGGACGGATACGCATATATTTAACGCTCAAAAGAAATCATATGGGAATTTGATGGGAGAAAATGTGCATGCTGTTCAATCAAATATGTGTTAGTGGGAAATGTTTGAGAGAAAGTTCAATATTTTATTAGAATTGAGAAATGTCCTATCTAAAGAATTATAGAAGCCTTGTCATGTTTGCATCGTCGATCGACTTTCCCAAGCAGGATCAAAGACCCGCCGTAAAAATCTCAACATCATGGGTTCTAAGCTTCAGGAATGACCAGGGGTATTATCCCTGTATCTTTAGAATTTATTTTTTCCAGGCATTGGGAATGACTGGGTGTTTTCAATCCATGCATGCATTTATTCCAGTCCGAAATGACATAAGAGCGAGGAATAATCCTATTTCTTTCCAATCTTGCGTTTTTCCTCGGATTTTCTTGCATACGAGCCTACATTATATTCCGCTTCCGCCTCAGAATTCCGACAGATACAAGCGGGCTTTGAAATATAAATATGTTTGCTGTTGAAATTTTTCTGAGGATTGCTGGCGGTTAATTTCTCCAAAAAATCCAAGCTTTCTTTCAGAAATACAAAATATATGTCATCGAAACTGAATAACGCATGTTTTTGGTGCATTATAGTTCCGTTAAGCATTTCTTCACTACGAATGATGATTGAACCATAAACAAGTGAGTGACTAATTTTATTTCCTCTTACCTGAAACTTTGAAAAGATTCAGGATTAATAATTTGAAATAAAATGGAGAGAGGTGCAATTTCATCTCATTGAAATTGATAAATTAAAATTTCCCGCTGCGCCCATAAAACTGCAGAATTATTGGTCAAACCTAGAGCTGAAGAATTGCAGGGGGAAAAATATGAAACATCCATAGGATACTGCTGTTCGTTGAAATTAGTTCAACTTATCGCAGATCTGTTTTCAGGCACGTAACTTTTCAGAAAACTTGTGTTTCTCCTAAATTAAACCGATTCCCGTAAATTTCATTATACGAGGTGAACTGCCTTTCTATATCGTATCTTTGAAAAGTTTCGGACATTTTATCACGCCTTTTCCTCTCGAAGTTATAAGTTTCCTGATGAACAAACTCGGAAAACATTGGCTTAGCACTTTTCGTTGGAAGCAAATCGAGTCCACGTGCAGAGTACTCGTTCTGCATTTCAAATACATTTCATACACTCGTGATCGTTGACAATTTTCTTCTTCCTCGGGTCGGAATTAACTGAGGGCATTCTCATCAACCGAAATTAGTTGTACTGTACTAGGATTCTTCTTATTCTCCTTCGTTAATCGTATGCAGAACAAACATGAGGGCATGTTGAGCGGAAGACGGAATTCACATGGAAGCAACCTCTCCGCAGGTTTTCACAAGTTTCTTCATGGTCCTGAGGTTCTGCGCTTGTTAAGTTCCCGCCCTGCTGCGATTATTGGCACACTCGGAAACATTTGCATCGTCCGCCAGCGTGATCACTTTCCGGCGGTCGGTCAGTCGAAAACACCGAATATTGTTTCTGAGCTTGGCTGACAGCCAAACCGCCACAATTACACAAACGACTCAAGATGCGCTAAGCGTTGGAGCCCGTCAACGAAAAAAAGGGCACGAACAGCAGCGAGCATCAAGTAGGCCCGGGATAGAACCCTCGTTTCCGGGGTCCTCGTGCTCAGAATTCGCGAATATTTTGCGGGTGATCGTCCACCATAAGAGAGAACGATGAACATTGCGTCGATTTCCATGAAAATCTCTCCACCCACATCGCGTCTGTCTTTGGGGAATTTCAATTCAGTCCAAATGGATAGTCCTATGATACTGCGGCGCTCACTCTTATGGCCACTGCATCGCTAATTTTCAGGAATCGTTTTTAAAATTTCAGGAGGACCTCATCATTTTTCACTTTGAAATGGGCACGGGAGAAACGCGTAACCGGTTGCGAATTCCCAAGAACGATGAAGGAATTTCTTTGTTCACATATATTCTTCAGCTGACCGAAACAGTGGCAAGACCTGCGTGAGGTCCACACATTTTTTTTCGCGATGAAGAATCAATGCTGACGATTGCAGTTATGGTGACTGTCGCCACATGTGTCGCATCGTTAGGTCGCATCCTATACTTGCAGCTGATTGCGGTGCTGCCGATTCTGGGCACGCATCCGACGCTGATAAGATCAATTTGACGGGGTTGAAACTAGCAACCGTGGTTTAAAATCCAAACCTTGAATATGTCGTCGCACAAGTTATGAAAATGCCTGTCACAATGCTTTCTGTCCTAAATTACCCTCTAACTTGCTTCCAATCATTTTTCATTGGTGAAGTGATGGACTGTTGGGGTGTTGGAGCTCATTGTCAGCCAGATAATCCAAAACAAAAGTCAGAAATTATTTATATCCACAATTCGCAACCTTACATGGTAATTACATAGCTTGGCGGATAATACGGGAATTCCATTGAAAAATTCCCCATTGACGGATTTCTGTTATCACGAAAAAAAAAACTCCGTAAATTCTTGAGGGGCCACAAGGTACAGCAGGAAAAGGAAACTTATTTTAGTTATTAGTTGAGGCGTAACAGTTGAAACTCGAAAGCACCGTTAGTCTAATTTTGTTGTAACCAGTCTTGGGTTCTGTGATCTCGGCGACAAACCTGTCGAAACCTCCCTTGGGAAAATCGACAGAATTCCCACCCCAGGATTTCTTTTGAGGTAGCCTGACGGCCGCTGAGCTCTATAAGGGTGACTGAAAAGAAAATCCTTCCGTAGCATAACAGCCCCCACTCCAGCTCCCATCAGCGCCCTCAACCCGAGACTGTTCTCGAAAAGAGGAAAAAATTGGGTTTCTGAGATTTTTCACCCTCGAGAGAAGCGAATGTAGAACAATGGGACTTGGGGCTGTGCAATTACAACGACGACGTTTTCCCTTGCAATCTCGATGTCGTTTTCGGGCCCATTTTGACGCTCATGCGAGAATGATGAACCTATTGTAAATTTATAAGGCTCACTTGAATCAGTCATTTTTCCGAATACTGCATGCGAATACTTGCAAGTCAATTCTAACTGAAAATTACACAATTCCACCTCTAAATGCTCTCAAAATTTGCCACTGTGGGGAAATTTTCTTTAAACTTCGACGCGGATTAAACTGAAATACTCCACGTGGACAAGACTCATTCCAAACTATAGTCGCTTGTATCTTGATCTCCGGCTTTTGCATATGCATGTGAAAACAAGAAACGAATGCTATTGTACCGCAAGAAAAAAGGAAACTGGAAAAGACACATAGAGAGTCCTTGCCGATTTCTTCTGCAAATTTATGTTGAATATTTCAAGCGGATCAGAGAAAAAAAAGTCAATAAAACGGCTCGGGTTGAAGATCTCTGCGCTGCTTCATAGTCGAGAAGAAGTTCATCAACTTGGCCCGACTCGTGGTGGTCCTATGAGATGACCGAATTCCTTGAGAAGCAAATCATCATTGTGTTGAGAAACGAGGGCAGGGAAAGGGGGGTCCTAGTCCGATTCATTCCGCGGGTTCCAAGACATATTGCTGGTCTCGTCGGCACCATCTAAATTCCCAGCGATTCCGCATGATGACAACCCAAGACGTTCATCACCTCCCGACAATTCCTCAGATTCTAGAAAGCATGTCTACAGCTTTGGTTCTTCCACATTAATCCAGTCTTTGCACCACGAGATTTAAGCTTATTCAACGACACACGAGTCTAGCAAAGCGATGGTAACAAAACTCGGCGTCCAAAGCTGACGGAAACATGACGCCCTCATTTCATGTTATCTTGTGATTGCAGTAGTAGTACAGTACAGTACTCGGGCGGAATATATAACCGGCGACTCCTGTTCACGAATATCGATATCAGAGACGTCTACTTACTGATGAGATAAGTGTCGCTGTCTACTCTGAAGGCGGTGGTGTTTTGGGACGTCCGGTAGTACGAACCATCGTCCTCCGGTGTTCTAGGTTCGTCCGACATGTTGACGTCAGTCCCCAATAACGGATAAATATTACATGTCGCACAAGCAGATTAAATACGCCGACGTATTCACGCGAAAAACATGACTGAAATTTTTTTGAATAAAAATGGATCACTCACCGGACACTCAAAGAAAGGAACCAAACAGGAAATTCACAAAAACTGCATTTCATTCGGTTTCTGTACCAGCTTACGATTTAATTTCAAACTTCATAACCAGAATATCGTAAAATGCGCTGAAGAACATAACGCATGAAATGTGCGTAAAACTGATTGCATTGCTTAATTGTCTAATTTTGTTATACCTACATTACTTCCTTCTTGAATTCGCATTTTCGTGCGATGAACTTCAACCTGATGCTGGCGGATAAAAAAAAATGATGATGCAGAAGACATGCGACAGCGAGTTCAATACATTTGTGAATACAGCGCAAGTTTCGCGGATAAAAGAGAGTGTGATTCATACAGAATTGTATCTCAGGAATGTTCATGGAATTCTGATGCAGCAATATCCTAAAAATGACGCAAGCTGAAAATCAAATAATGATGAACTTCGGGAGCTATAGAAAATGTTTCCAATGAGACCCTCAAAAGATTAAGCAACCGGCATTTGGGAAAATCAATCTCCCCCTGGCCCTTTCAAGTATTGTGTCATCGTCAGTTGATATTTTCAGATGATCAAAAATTCATTCAAGGAGCCAGATTAGTGCTCACAGTATTTTTCATCCCAATTGTATGCGTCCATTTGAAGGGAAGTTCGGTGGAGAATGTTTCTTGGTGAAATGAGAATCGAAACTTTTCTCAGTTCCGAAAAAACTCGACGTTGACGCTGAGGCATGCAGATTTCAAAATAATTTGTCGACTCCTGCCATCCCTCGAATAACTTTCAGGTGCCTTGAGTCCTAATCCCCCACAAATATTCGGCCATTCAAAAATATGGATTTCACCACTCCCAGTGATTGCGCGCTCCAAAATGCAGACAATAACTTCTTCATCTTTTGTTACGCAACCTTGCTGCATTTTTAAAATAATTGGCGAGGAAAATTATTTTAAAGAAGGCAGTAAACGAGCGAGATCCGAGTACTGCCTTCAGAGTTCAGGTATGGGCTTGCTGCTGAAATTTTGGACCGGAAGTACAGCACATCAGGTCAAATTAGGTTCTCCACCTAGCCGTAGCTTATGGACAATACGGGATACGGCTTATGTAATATACATAATTTTGAAATCCCGCCATTTTTCAGAAATTTTGCAATCCCAGCGTTTCAGAATCGGCAATCGCCTGTCTTTCAAAAAAGTTTTCAATTAAAAAATGATTCCAGTTATACGGTACATGAAAATTATCAGAATAACGAAAAAAGAGAACGATAAATGAAACTCAGACATCGATTTGCAGTATATGTGAGAAAAATGAATTGTTAGGCTTCGATAGTATTGTCCAAAAAGTATCTTTTTTATTCTCACATTGTTCTTACATTGTTCCTCCAAAGAACGGAATTCTCAGTGGTCTTGCCCGCCAATTCACATTTGATTCAAAACTAAGTCAAGTTTGACGCATGACCCGTTTCTGGAAGTTGAAGTTTGTCTGGAAATTTTGGAACACGAACTTCGTCAACTTAAGTGATCGTTTTTTCTTTCAAAAAGTTTAGCTACGGTAATATGACCTGCAAAGATTCGAAAAATATTGGAAATCATTTCATATGCGCTTTGATTTGGAACTTTTTCTCCTATTGTCTTTCATGGGTAACGCAAAAACTGAATTTTTGCTTTAAACATCAGTCACAATTTTCTGTTTTATCCCGTTCATACGTTCCGGTTGAAGCCGAGATCAGATCGAGGGCCTCCAGCACTTCTCTGCGTGTGCGTCCTTTTGCAATCCCGGCGATTCTTCTCTCCTTTTCTTTGCATCTCGAGGAGCGCCCCACGACCCCTTTATTATATACTCACGTGTATAATAAAATCTCAATCGAGTTACGTCCGTTTCGCCGTGGACTGCATCAAGTCATGCTAAATTACTCCGAGTCCCCTGGGAGGATTTCCCTGCCTTCTAATCGCGGTACCTGTTTCGCCCCTGTCATTTCGTCAGTTATCCGGCGGCCGGCGCGCCGATAATATGAAGGCGTTTTGACCCAAACATCGAGTTAATTCACAAAATTCCCTGCGTCTCCAAAGAACGGAATTTTCAGTGGTCTTGCATCGAGAAATAAAATAAGAGAATGCTGCACGTAAAACGTTAGCCGCACAGCGCACCTAACTATAAGCAACAGCACATACGTACGTACGTATTATTGAAGAACTGTAACTTCAAGCATTAGATCTGCCGAACATGAGCATCGAGAGTTCATCGAAATATACAGTACAAATATTACGGCAAAAAAAATCTCATGAAGAGATAGCCCTAGAAATACGCTGGGAATTTAATGAGTTATACAGAACTGGGAGCATAATAACGGGAAAAAGTACCCCTCCTGAGATAGATCGAAGTTTTAGCACGGTGTTCTGCGAGGTGCGAACTAAGTATAATAACTTTGATGCACCAAATCTAAATAAAATTTCTCGTAATCCAGTTTTTCTGAAAGTTTTAAGATATAGAGCAGGTTCAAAGCGATCATTTTCTGGGTTACCTCCACCCCAGCTAGAAGGAAGATAAATTCTACGTTTTTTGGGAAAATTAAACCAACATTTTCCAAATGATTTATTGTTGTGAAATCACGATGAGAATGACGAAGAACTGCTCCACGACCCCAGGGATGTCCTTGGGTTAAAGAGACGGTATAAATACATCTGTACGAGAATATCTAAAGCGGCCGGCATATCGTGAGAAGCGTTCATGTGTTGATTAATTTTAGGCGACTTTTCGTCCGAAACGATGATAAATTTGTCAGCGAAAAAAAATTAGAATGCTATTCTACTTTCTTATAAAGGCTTTCTGAAATAATCATATATTGTATAAGACAAGCACAATACTGCATTGAATAAATTCGGCTGAAGTATGAAAAAGGGGGGCATAATGGTTCATACAAAGAAAGCCCGCATCTCCACAGAAAATTACTATACCTGCGTTACTCGAAGCATTTTGGAAACCCCCATACAACGGATCGTTTCATCGTAGCTACGCGATTTGTTCACAATGAGCGCGTCAACTGTTGCTGACTACCGTCATCGATTTCCTCCCCGAGATACTCGCAGAAAGTCATCATCCCGTGAGCCCAGCATCACAGAGACCGCAGGGCGATGGAACGCAGGATAGGTTCGAAGATCGGTTCGTCTTGGCAATCTTGCGAAAACCTGAGTTACTGTCAAACGGCCTCTTCTCGTGAATCTAAGAATTCGAAATCTTTGTCCCGGATGACTCGAACCATCTGCATGGGGCGTTCTAATTTAACATCGGGCAATGAAGCACTTCATCGATCTTTCCACGTCGCTAATAAGTTACCTGAGACACATTCAATACTGCTTTCTGCGAGCAAGTTTGCTGAAAAGCTCAGCAGAGGATTTCGTGACGATTACTAAGACAAAAGAACGCATGCAAGGTTTCCAACAAAAGGCCGTGTTCGTCCTCAGAATAGACTAACTAAGAGATACAATGTAGCAGGCGACTTTAATTTTGACATCTGCAAGACGGCATATCCCATGTCCAATCAAGGAGGCTGTTATCACTGATACGTAAGTCGAGAAATGAACGCGGCGATGCTAGCGCCAAAAACGAATTTCAGCATTCTGGGAATTGAATAAATTTGTTTTGGTAAATGGGGACTCCTTCATCAAAGGCCCGATGCAAATTAATCACCACCACGAGTATCGGATGAGAAATCCAGGGCCCCAGCATGCGTGTGCAGAGAGATGCTGATTACCGCCCGAGGCCGCGTGAAATCCGGGCACTCGGAGTCCCTGCAAAACGCCTTTTGATGCCTCGCGGTAAGCTGATCGAGTGTCTGCATTCTGCTGTGCCGACAAAAGCCCCCCCTCGCACTGTCAGCCAGGCACTATCTCAGCAGAAAAGCACGGTATTCAGCGCGACAGGACATGCAGGTCGACATTAGGCTTCATCACGGGCCGCTAGGTTCCTTTACTCAAATATTGCCCGAGTTGACACATTTTCTCTCAACGCCCAGACAGCAAATCTTTTCGTTCGGATCGATTCAAACTCATTCTGATATTAATCAAGCATTCATTGCCGGATTTCTCATTACGCATTTAGCCATCGAATATTCTTGAGAGAGTTTTTTTTTATTATTTCCTAGAAAACTTCGAGCTCAGAGGTCCGCATTTTATGCAGTGCAAATTATTTTTATACAGTTCTGACCAGAAGTAGATCGGACCAGAATTTGAGCATTATTTTCAATTCTTCATTTCGCATCCCTCAAAGATAATTTATTATGAATCTAATCACATGATAATTGTACTATGACCACCCAAAGAAGAAAAAAAAATCGATTGAAAAGCTCACCGGATGCAGTTTTCTTCTACCTGCTCATTCTTTCCATTTTGTGAATCTGGACGTTTTGATTATTTTAAAGCATTTCTATAATATTGCGCCAAGGATTTAACAGAGAAGTTATGCGTTTCAATAATTTTCGGAAAACATGGGCGGTATTGCATGATATGAAGTCTGCCAATTCTTAATTCAGCGTGCGCTTTTAGAGAAAAACTCTTATCGAAACTGATTGAACGGCCATAGATACTTTCCCGCGTTAGAATGATATTCTAAAGCAGGACCTGAACTTGTCCAATAAAAAACACAATTAAAACAGAGAGCAGAGAAAACTGCGAAAATTATTACATTGTTTGCTAAATCAGTTTCTGATTTTGACTGCAGCCAGAAGCTAGGATAATGGACAAGTTCCAAACTGTTCACAGTTACTATGCCCCGGTGACCATAATTATATTAAAATGTATGAAAATCAAAGTCGCATTGATTATCATTGAATAACAATCAAATGAATTTAAATTTTGCATTTTTGTGGATGGTTGCTCCGCACAATCATGGGGCTTAACTTTAAAGTAACGGCATACATTATCGTACTTGTATATCCATCATAAACGGCCTCACAAATCCGAAATACTTGTATCAAAATGTTTCCACAGTCAAAGTGGCTAATGAATTATTTCGTCATCCTATCTTTTCATTTTTACATTGCTGGAGCCACTCCGTTTGACTCATACTTCGAAACGCACCAACACAAATCAAGTACATGAATGAAAATCACAGCCACCTCGCAGCGAAACTGGAAATGAACCAAAGCAATGATGATGTGATTTTTTTTATGAATGGATGTTACAGTTGGAAAACTTATTTCAGTCATTCAAAATCTCCCACTACGATTGTGAGGGAATGGTTCCGTCCTCTGCTACCTTGACCACGTTAATTTTTCTCTGGCGATGGTGCTTGGCAATTTTTAGATCATGATTGATTTGAACTGCACTTTTAAAATTGCAGCTAGATCAATACGAGCAGTGACCGATTTAGTTCACTCCGAAATATTTGTCTCTCAATTTCAACTGAAAAATCGAAGTGTGGCTAAGAAAGTTGTATGCCTTTTGTAAAGAGAACTGCAATGATCAGTATCTGCGAAAATCGAACTACAGTAATTCATAAATTATTTTACGTGACTAAAAATTCTGAAATTCTCGATTTTCAATCAAGTAACCCTAAGCTTTCACTTCCGTCGTCCAATTCAGTTTTTCAACGTCAGTGATTCTTAAAATGTCATGTCCAGAAAGTTATATGAAATGATGGCCATGTTTCCAACTGCGCACTCGCGTATGACACAGACATTTTTGCTCGTACTGAATAGTGCACATCTTTACACAAAGGGGACACTGTTTCCACGTCTTCTTTCTAGATTTCCATTTCGACGGCGCAGCGCGGTATTCGATCATAGGATACAATAAATGCACCACAATTGGGCTGTTGCTATGCAAGAAATATTCAAAGAAGAAACCAAGCATTTTTTTTTCTCGATCGGTCGGGCGGACGGAGTACGCGAGTTAGCCCGGTTATGAAATGACTGGATCAATGAGCCTCCGATCTCGATATATACACGCGCGATTAACGGCTCCTCGTGAACGTGAGTTTCATCGCAGGGGGTTCATTACTCAAGGGCACGCAGTCGAGGTTTCCATTTGTTGCCCGGCGGCCCAACTCAGGATATATAATTAGGTGAAAATGTTGTCAAGCACGCCGATGCGGCCGCGTCGAGAACGTCTCATCAAGCCTGGTGAATAGCTGGCTTTTACATTCTCCGACCTTTCAAGGGCCTTTTTTTTATGCGGGGATAGTAATTATTACAGGCTAATATGATTGGAAAATAAAAGCTCGTTCCATTACCTAATAAATATGGACCATCGCAGATTCATATCATAGGGGGTTATTCAGAGCTTGTCAGCCTTTTTGCGGACTGTATACCGCATATACTTCACGTGGTGTGTGTCCTATTTTTACTACATTTGGACTACATACTCAAGTACCTCAACTACAAGGGTTTTTTTTGGCAAAGAGGCGTTTATCTCAGCCTCAAAATATGTCCTCAACTACGGTTGAAGACATCGTAGTTAGCTATAAATTTTCATTTACAATTCTGTGCCAAGAACCGACGTATGCAGAATTTACTGCAATATTTATGCATATTACAGGTGGAAAAGCTCTGCTTTGGTTCATGGGCAGCTGCTGAATAATGCGATATAAAAAGTAAGAGGAATGATTTACTGTTCGGAAAAACAAAATCTCCAAATCTTTCGAAGGTGAATCAGGAAACTTTCAAGGAGGATCTGATTTCCTCCGAAAGAACATAGTCCAGGTATGAGATTTGAGGTGATGAGCTGTGTCTTTTTAAGTCATGAACGTGTTGATACTTCGGGCTTGTCGTAGCGGCAAATCTGAAATTTCTCATCATTTTTAATTAATTGCTTTGGCAAAGAAATTAGTTATTCTTTGTTGGTCTTACTCAAGCCTGAACTTCGTGTGAAGTTCTTTTTTCCGTCGCTCAATGGACGCCGTAAATGCTCGTCTGGATTGACGTGGTCAATTTCGATTTGTAATACTGGATTTCATGGACTGGACGCGCTTGCGCAGTTCCCGACACTTGAAGCCGACCGGGAGGATCTGATATCGTTTTCGATGGGTAAAACAAAGGGTGGGAGAGTTAGATGGTCATGATTATATCCAGGACGGTCGTTAGAGGTGTAGTAGTGGATCGTGCAGCCGAACGCCTGCGGGTTTCGGCGGAAGCCAGCGGGTTTGGGTATACAGTACAGTAATTGGAAAACGCTAGCAGTCGAGTAGGAAATTGTCTTCTTCTTCACTCATCCTGGCTAGTCGATGCGCGGTCCCTGCGGGCTTTTATCTCGCCAGGTCTTCCTGTTGAATTTGACGGATAGGGGCCATTTTGTGCTCATTTGGTCTCTGGTTAATCGGGGGAAAATGCCTAGCTATTCTTCAACCTTTCTGTTAAATAATAAAAACCCTTTTTCAACTGCACAGACGAAAAACTGAAGGGATGCCCTTCCTCGGTTCGCGCATGATTTCGACAATCTAAGCGTGAAGAGCACAGTTCCACTAATCACATTTTAAGAATGATTCACAGTGGTTAAAATTTCACTCAGGACATGAAATCGTACTTTTTTCCAGAATATACAACAGATTAGCGCAGATGACAGAGTCGTACAAAAAATTTGAAAATCCTCCGAGAAAAATGTTCGCTCCTTAAGCGTACTGTGTATAGCTCGGCAAATTTCAATTTTTCTTTTTTCACTAATTTTCTGGCGTTTGTGGAGGTACACGGTGACTTGGTAGGATATGATGGATTTGTATGTCCCCAGGAATTTCCGGAATGTTGATTGAACTCAATCTTCCACACGCTCCTTGATGAATTACTCTACGAAAATATTGGTATTTCGCGAAAGAAGGACCGCCAAACGCCTATAATTTTCAGATGCAATTCTGTGCACCAAACTGATTTCCGAAGATTTTCCTCTGGCTTAATTCGAAAATAAGGGCATTCCCCTCTTTCAGAGGGGTATCATGCAAAGTGACAAAAAATTCACTTCAGTATTTGTGATATAGACCTGTGTTTCCGAACCCTTGGTCTGCGGACCGGTAAGTTTTTTCCCGGACCGCGGGAAAGTTCTCCAAGCTAATAAATTTTTCACAAGTAGCAATGAAGGACGTTACAGTATCTTTATTTTCAATTTTGTCAAGACAATATGGCAGTTTAAATTATCTCATGAAAAATATACCTTGGCTTTTATCCTAATAATACTTCAGACCAAATTTTTACCTGATTTAAAGAATTATTTTAATTTTAGAGTCTGAAAAACCTTTCTTCATGCCCACTTTTCCATTTTTTGAAGACATTCCACTATAGCTGCTTCATTGGATCCTGAATTAATTTTGCAAAAAAGCAAAAGCTTTTCAAATATTCAAGCTGTCTTTCAAGCATCACGTTTATGAAAATTTGCTGGTACTCAGAAAATTTCATTAAACTTCACTGGTCCGCAGAAAATTTTTTGGAAATTTGCCGGTCCGTGGGACCAAAAAGATTGGGGAAAACTGATATAGACGACGGAATTCCGAGAGAAACAGCCTCTCGGCAAGTTTGCACAAGTTCCCGAGGTCCTAAGTTGCTTCGCACTGTTGCGTTTTCGCCCTGCGGCACTTATTCGCACACTCGATGAAAACCTTAGCAGCAGCCGGGAGCGTGATCGTTTTGCGGCCGTCGGCAGGGAGCCTGCCGGGCCAGAAGCACACCGAACATTGTTTCTGAGCTTGGCTGACAGCCAAACCGCCACAATGACACAGGCGACTCAAGATGCGCTGACCGTATTGTAGCTCGTCAACGAAAAAAAAAAGGGCACGAACAGCAGCGAGCATCCAGTGGGGGCCGAAACCCTCGTTTACGGAGGTTTCCTGCGACGAATTCGCGAATATTTTGTAGATAATCGTTCATCAGAGGAGGGGGGGGGGGGGGGCACACGATTAACCCCGCGTCGATTTTCAAGATCATCTCTTCACCCACAATTTTCGAGGAATTCCGATTTCTATGAAACTTTGTCGTATATCTGACGGAATTCCGCATCGACGTTGATTCGCGGGAGGCGTTGCAAGGCGATTCAAGAGGACCTCGTCATTCTTCCGTGTTCAAATTGGCTACGATAGAACCCCGTTACCCCTTAAGATTTTCCAGGAACAAAGGATTTTTTTGTAGAAAGATATTCTACAGATGACCACGGCGTTGGTTGGAGTTGCTTGAGGGCATTTTTTTCTTTCTTTCTGCGATGACGGATCAATGCTGGCGATTGTGGTTATCGCTACTGTCGCCACAGCGTGTCGCATCGTTAGGTCGCATCCGATACTAGCAGCTGATTGTGGTCCCGTGGATGCTGGGCACGCATTCGAGACTGACGAGATCTCCGTGATGGGGAAGCTCGGAGTCGGAGCCCTCCCAGAAATCTGAACTCATCTGGGTTTCTCGTGCGGGAAGTTATAAGGGCGTTTCACTCACTCTTTTTTTCGCTTAAAAAAAATCGAGTCATGCTGCAACCGTAAATAAGGCCTGGAATCAGACATTTTCGGATTTTAAAAAATTTCTCGAATCAATTTAACATGAGCCGTTGACATTGAATTACCGGACCAAATTGTTTCGCGGCAATTTCCAGTGTGATACCGTAAATTATTTCCAAAAAATTGGACCTGTCTCTTTGGCAATGCAACACTGTACTTGCTTTTCATTTTTTAAAGCATATTTCTCAAATTACATCATGCCCATTCTTAAATTATATCCACGAATGCTGGATTTCATCATGCTGTTGAATGATGGGAGTACTGTATTCATGTATTGTTGTATACGAGTAGGAAATATTGGAGGAGCCGCTTGAAAATCTTTAATTTGCTTGACTTAAACTTCTTAAATTTGAGTCTTGTGAAGAAATTTTAATTAAAAATAATGACGTCTTATTTCTGAGATGCTGAATTTTTAAAGGCAATGTCGAGGCTTTGCAAAACATAGCTCAATCGCCAGTCTCTTCGCTTATGCAACCATCCGTACCAGATTTTGATGAGCATATTATTGACACCATGATTGTTTTAAAGCTCTTCAGGCATGAATGACAAGGTTGTTCATAGCTTCTGTAGAATAAAACTATCTAGCTCTAGACATTTTCCTCAATGCAAAAATTGATAATACTGTATTCTTGCCTCAATGCACTTCCCACTTTCTAAGAAAAACATGCAGATCCAAAACAGGTGCATAATTTCATATATAAAAATGACGGGCAGGTGTTTGGAGAAAAGGGACCGGTCATTGTTCGAGAGGTCACCGAGCGGGGCCAAGAAAAAAGAAACTTATTTTATTTCAGGCGGTCTGAGTGTAAACGCGTCTCTAGTCTAATTTTGTAACAGCCATTCTTCGCTGCTGTGATCTTCGGCGACATAACCTCTCGAAGCCTCCCTGAGGAACATTGCTTGAATTCCCACCCCAGGATTTCTTTTGAGGGATGCTGACGGTCGCTGAGCTCTAAGGGTGACGAGAGAGAAAAGCCTTCCGTGGCATAACAGCCCCCACTCCAGCTCCCATCAGCGCCCTCAACCCACGACTGGTCTTCAAAAGAGGGGAAAAAATTGGGTTTCTCAGATTTTTTACCCTCGAGAGAAGCGAAAGTAGAACAATGGACTTGGGGCTGTGCAATTAACAACGATGACGTTTTCCCCTGCGATCTTGAGTGTCGCTTTGAAATTCATTTGGACGCTTATGCGAGGAGTACATGATGTACCTCTTGTTAACCCGTCGAGCATCTGAATCTCTCATTTCCCTGGTATCACGTATGCATATCTGCTATTATCATCTGAATGCACTCGACAGAAGTTTTCTACGTCCAGCATCAAGCGCTATACGCAGAATACAATTCAGAGCCACGGGTTTCGCAGAAAACTGTGCGCACATTAATTGTTTCAGGCTACGCGACTTCATGTTGAGCGCCGGATTTCGTAGAAGAACGGTGCTTGTGGCACCGAAAAAATGTGATTGTTTCAGAAGAGAGGAAAAAATAATAATGAAGGCCATGCGGGGAGAAAAATACTGTATATCCTTGCCTATTTCGTCTGAAGCTGTGTGTTGAATATTTCGATTGGATCGGAGCCGAGAGGTCAATAAAACGAGTTGGGGAAAAAAAAGGGCTCTGCCTGTTACATAGTCAGGAACAGGTTCATCAACTTTGCCCGACTCGTGGTTGTCCTACGAGTTGTCCGAGTTCCGCGAGAAGTGAATCATCATTGTATTGAAAAGCGAGTCCTGGGAAAGAGTGTTTCTAGTCCGATTTATTCCACGGGTTCCAACACGTATGTACGGTACGTATTGCCGGCCTCGTCGGCACGAGAGGAATCCGCAATGATTTCTCAGGATGACAACCCACGACGTTCATCACCTCGCGACGACTCCCGAGATTCCGGGAAGCATGTATGGAATACTGATTTTTTCAAATTCCGCCAGCCCCCTCGCCGCAAGAAACAAGTTTGTTGTTCAACGATTCGCTCATGGGTAGTGACGAAATTCAGCTACCGGAGCCGCCGGAATGCACGACGCATTCATCGCATACGCATCATCATCATGTGATTGCAACAGTACTCAGCTAGGTTACATGACGGGCGACTTACATCCAATGAAAATGCTATCGGAGTTATTTACTCACCGATCAGATAAGTGTCACCGTCCACTCGGAAAGTTGCGGTGCTTTGGGCCTTCCTGAAGGATGAACGATCCTCCCCATCTTTTTCAGATTCCTCCGACATTTTGACGACAGAAACGAACACTGGCTGGGAAGAACGGAAGTTACATGTCTCACGAACTATCTCTTGACGGAATGCGCCGACATTTCCGCATGAAAAACGCAACTGTGGAATTGAAAACGAATATAGATCATCCATGCATTCTGCTTGAATTGTCTATGCAACGGCTTTCAATGAAATCCAGCTTGAAAAATAACAATCATATTTTATTAAGCTTCCACATGAGATAATTCGTCATATATCGCCGGATATGCGTCAGGTATTTCAGAACGGCAGAATGCTGATTTTTAAAAACTTGGTCGAAATTCGGGTAAGGATACATTTGTTTCCTTAGTACTGTACTGTCTTTCAATGACTTGATCAATAAATTATTGGATTCCTTCTTTTTATGCAGTCTTCTTTTGATTTTATTCGCCTATCAAGATTTTTTCCCTGAAAGGAGTTTTGAAGAATAAATGGTCGATGATTATTGAAATTGAAAAATGTAAAAAAATGAAGCGAGGAAAACGAGAACGTAGGTTGAGCGAAAATTAAATGCTTAAAAAATACTTCCAGAAAACTGTCGGAGATGCGGAGTAATCAGAAAAATAATTTGAGGATCGATACGAAGTCTGAAGTTTTCACAGAAATCAATTTGAATGCATGCAATTATTTTCTCAAACAAAATGCGCTCTAATTCAGTCGATTTATATACTGTACTGTATATACAAATATACTGTATTGCAAATTAGAAGCATAAAACAATTTTTTTCATACAAGTATGACGTTATCCTGACTACAAGAAGCATTTATTGATGCCCGTCTTCTGATCCTCCAGTGAAAGTAGGTGCCAATGAATTCTTCGGGAATATAAATTTATTCCCCATTACAAAATAGTCACAGATTTAATGCTTCAAACTCTTGTAACAGGGTCATGGCGCCTCTGACCACAGAAGAAGGACCTGAATACATTGTTCGACGAAGGGCCTCGATGGTCACACTTACTGTTCACGAATCAATGTGAAGACGCCGCTCTGAAGAAATAGAATAAATATGAAATTCCAACTCTATTTGAAAGCACACGATCTCGCGTGGGTGCTCCCGTTTTTATCTTTAGTTATTTATTATTGTCATTGAACAGAACTTTGTTCAGGGTGATTATGAAAAGTATCAATTGTTAAACTCTTGGAAATTAAGTTATCTCCCCATCAAAAATCAGCCAGAGAAGCGAGATCGAAGTTCCTGGAATTTCCTTAGTACTGTACTGTCTTTCAATGACTTGATCAATAAATTATTGGATTCCTTCTTTTTATGCAGTCTTCTTTTGATTTTATTCGCCTATCAAGATTTTTTCCCTGAAAGGAGTTTTGAAGAATAAATGGTCGATGATTATTGAAATTGAAAAATGTAAAAAAATGAAGCGAGGAAAACGAGAACGTAAGTTGAGCGAAAATTAAATGCTTAAAAAATACTTCCAGAAAACTGTCGGAGATGCGGAGTAATCAGAATAATAATTTGAGGATCGATACGAAGTCTGAAGTTTTCACAGAAATCAATTTGAATGTATGCAATTATTTTCTCGAACAAAATGCGCTCTAATTCAGTCGATTTATATACTGTACTGTATATACAAATATATTGCAAATTAGAAGCATAAAACAATTTTTTTCATACAAGTATGACGTTATCCTGACTACAAGAAGTATTTATTGATGCCCGTCCTCTGATCCTCCAGTGAAAGTAGGTGCCAATGAATTCTTCGGAATATAAATTTATTCCCCATTACAAAATAGTCTCAGATTTAATGCTTCAAACTCTTGTAACAGGGTCATGGCGCCTCTGACCACACAAGAAGGACCTGAATACAAAGTTCGACGAAGGGCCTCGATGGTCACACTTACTGTTCACGAATCAATGTGAAGACGCCGTTCTGAAGAAATAGAATAAATATGAAATTCCAACTCTATTTGAAAGCACACGATCTCGCGTGGGTGCTCCCGTCTTTATCTTTAGTTAGAATAATAACAGTAACTTGTCTTGAAACAAGTCCCACTAATACTTTTCATAGTTAACAATTTGAGAACCTTTAATTCAATAGAGGGGTAGTTTTTAGTCGGTCTCTTCGCTCTAGCTTCAAGGACCTTATTCTGTTGCACAGAAAGCCAATAGCGCAGCTAAAAATACAGTATAAACAAATTTCCTCAGCAATACGTGGTGAGAAAAATTTGAGAACAGCTAATATTGTGGTTGTAGAAATGGAAAAATCCAAAAAGCTAGCTAAAATTGCTTCATTATATAATTTAAAGTTTCGATTGGATAACCACCGTTTGGTCTTAGAAAATAGTCACCAGCGGACATTTTTGGTCAGAAGATTGATGGCAATTACGGGATGATATTGTGAATTATATTTGTTTACTTAATATGAGCTGATAAATGGGATTCTCGGCAGAAAATCCGTCAGACAGAAAACCACTATTTGAGCGCAGATGCATGATAAAGATGTCAAAAATAAAAAATTTCCTAATTGCAAGTGAGTGAATGCAGTTGATATGCAACGGTTCAATGATTGCCACAGCACTGCTCATAATATTTGGGATCACAATTCAAGTACAGAAGAAATTAAGTAACTCAGTACGAGAATGCATGAACCTTCTTTCGCATTCAAAAATAGTTGATGGAACGTTTTCTTAATCTAGCTTCGGATTGACTGAAATCACATTTTGACCGATTTTCCACCAAGTAATTCGGAAGGTTTGCTTCTGTCCCAACTTCTGAGACAATCGCGACTGTCGGTGCTGAGAAAACCGAACCAATGCGAAGAATCGTGCTTGGCATCAATAAACAGCCGTCCCTGTTTCTGATATGATCCAGNAGTAATTCGGAAGGTTTGCTTCTGTCCCAACTTCTGAGACAATCGCGACTGTCGGTGCTGAGAAAACCGAACCAATGCGAAGAATCGTGCTTGGCATCAATAAACAGCCGTCCCTGTTTCTGATATGATCCAGTTGTCTATTTAGATATTATTCAAGTGGATTTTGAGCAGGAGATTTGACTTGAAGCGAAAGCTTGAGGGGGGCGGGGGGCTTCACTTCGTTGCACTGAATAAATTGGAGCTTCTTCGATTCTTATTTTCCATCAATTTTACAAGAAGTGGAAAATACATAATTTTAAATATACTGTCTACGAATGTTGTCATTAAATGATACGGTTGCGTTAACCCAGTGAAAAATTTCGGGATTTTACTCGTATTATCTTTGATATATATAACAATTACTGTATCTCACGACAACGAAGTGAAGCAATTTTTGCGAGATAGGTGAAATGTTATACTGTTCTTCATTGTGCAATCGTGTTGAGCACACATTATGAATGAGATTCGAGCACTTTGAAGATACTACTTCGCATTCCTAAATTCGATTATTGACTTCCTGCCTGGTAATAGTAAAAAGCTCGACACACACGTGGTGATCAACTCAGATTACCTTAGACTGCAATCAGTAAATCTGAATAAAAGGGGCAGGCGTACAGGTAATCCTAAGCAGGAAGAAAATTTTGCTTGACATCACCTGTGTAACTTACCTATAGAATGTGNCCGATTTTCCACCAAGTAATTCGGAAGGTTTGCTTCTGTCCCAACTTCTGAGACAATCGCGACTGTCGGTGCTGAGAAAACCGAACCAATGCGAAGAATCGTGCTTGGCATCAATAAACAGCCGTCCCTGTTTCTGATATGATCCAGCTGTCTATTTAGATATTATTCAAGTGGATTTTGAGCAGGAGATTTGACTTGAAGCGAAAGCTTGAGGGGGGGCTTCACTTCGTTGCACTGAATAAATTGGAGCTTCTTCGATTCTTATTTTCCATCAATTTTACAAGAAGTGGAAAATACATAATTTTAAATATACTGTGTACGAATGTTGTCATATTAAATGATACGGTTGCGTTAACCCAGTGACAAATTTCGGGATTTTACTCGTATTATTTTTGAAATATACAACAATTATCTCACGACAACGAAGTGAAGCAATTTTTGCGAGATATGTGGAAGGTTATCTGTTCTTCATTGTGGAACCGTGTTGAGCACACAATATGAATGAGGTTGGAGCACTTTGAAGATACTACTTCTCATTCCTAAATTCGATTATTGACTTCCTGCCTGGTAATAGTAAAAAGCTCGACACACACGTTCACTAGTTGAGTCTAATGGAATCTGACGTTAGTCATTTAGACTTATTTTCCCCGTCCGCATGTCCATTAGGATTCGTCCTTCTTTTAAAACGAACTGTAGTGGACACATTGAATGGATATCTTACACTGCTCCGACCTGGAAAATAAAAGAACGTTGTTTGGGCAACTCGGAGGGGTACCAGAATTTTTTTTCCACTAACTTTTGCCTCATAAGGTAATCCACGAAAGCCGTGCAATAAATTGAAGAGCAGTGGCAAGTGAATTTCACAGTAAAAGGGTGAAAAAAGTCACGAATTAAGAGTCAGGAGAACCTGATGTAAACATAAATCAGGCATAGAAATACGACGTATGGGTCACAGTTGGCTGGAAGAAAGTGATTCCTAACACATCCATGGTCTGTCGAAATCTCTGCTGGCCAATAAATGCAGTCACTTGCCATGCACAAAAGATCGCATGTAGTTCACGTTTTTTCCCTTCTCCCTGTATAATATATTCCCCGGTGTCTCTCCAGGTAAACGGAAGGAAAATACAGTGCATTTTTCAGCATGCAAGCTTTATCTTCGTTTGACCACTGATTCAGAAAAGGCATGCATGATAAGATAACTTTTGAAATTTTAGTTGAGAAGGCATTTATATATCGATTGGTCTATATAGACACGAAAAAGTAGAAAAAAGTAGTGGTTCTGAGACAGAAGCCAACATCTAGGAATTTTTCCACTAGATCGTTTCTCTTGAATAAAAACTCGGAAATCGATGAACAAGAAACATCTCAACAACAAAAACTATCCAAAGCTATCACATTTCCAATAATCAAGAAAGCTACATGTGGCAATTGTGCAACATTGTCAATTTTCCAAGCAATGTCAGATGAAAATAACAATTGAAATCAACAGTTTGTCAGTAGATTGGATTCGAAACATATAAGACATGCTTTCAAGCTCCCACAATAGAACAGAAAAGAAAGGGAACAGCGGTAAGATACATAATGGTGGCAATGCATCAACAACAATAACAAAAACCCAAAAAAAATGAAAAACCCGCCACTTTGAAAGTTGAAAGTTCAGAAACAGTCAGCTGATAAACAAGAAAACTCAAAAACGTCGGTCGTCAAAATTAAATTAAGAAAGAAACGTCCTACACAGTCACATCACATGATCAAATCAGGAACAGAGATGGTGGGAAATAGGTCGGGGTTGGGATACGTAGCTTCAGTGACAAGTGACGTGGATATCAGGTCCAGGCTCCATCATCGATGCCTCAGCAAATCTGCCGGATTGCATCAATTTGTAGCCATCGACAATGGACACGTCGTCGATCTTCTGCTGGATGGTGTCCCTCTTGACGCATGTGACAGAAGGCCCGTTGTATGTTCGCAGTAATTCCATATCCTCATCACGAATGTGCCAGTCAAAAATCTGTTAAAAAATTAATCAGGCGTCCATCGATTTTAATTCAATTAAAGAATATACACAATGCTTTTTAAAGCCAGGCGATCCATATCAATTTTTAATATTGTAAAGGGATATTTCTAAGCGTCTGCTTTTTTTCAAATACTCGTCGCATTTTTTTAATTTTTTAAAGTTTAAATCACTGTAAAGACATTATTACGTCACTATTCCGTCACTCGCTTACGCTGGCGTTTTCTCGAAGTCTCCAGGGCCTCAAAGACTTGGGGATCGCAATGACGTCATTTTGAATAGAATATCGAATGCTGACTTGTGCTGGCGTCTTTCCAATCCTCTGAGCGACTTGTACTAACTCGGGTCGCTGTAGAATCTCGCCTTTGGCTAGCGGACACGACCCCTGGAATTTCGGGAATAGAGTCAATACCTGAATTGCTCGCTGAACACTCGTGGAAAACCTACCATAGGCTGGATTTTGTTCTCCTCGCAAAATGTCTTCACCACGTCGCAGTCATTCAAATACGGGTGGTATTCGAATTGATTTACATGCGGGATGATCGACGCCGTTTCCATAAGGCTTTCCAAATCATCAACCAGGAAGTTTGAAACCCCTATGGCTCGTACTAGTTCACAGTCCACCATCACTTCGAGAGCTCTCCAGGTTTGTTCTAGGTGACGGCGTTTGTTTGTCACGCTTGAGGGACAATTTGGCCAATGTAATAGATACAGGTCTAAAAACGCAAGCAAAATTCTTATTTTAGGAAACACAGGTCATTCCAGCTGGCCGAGAGGTAGCACGACCGTCTTCGTTTAATAAATCCGAAAAATTAACTGGGACAGTAAGAGTCGTGCATTAAATGAAAATCCTGCTTAGTTATGGAGGTTCGAAAGAGCATGCAAATTTACGGGCAAATTTCGAGGAGATACGACTCAAAAAGAAAAGAAATATGACAATAATTGAACCTTCGTCCGGGCACGGCAGAGGTTCTGGTTACGCCACCCCAGCGGTGTTCCATGCTTCCGAAAGCTGAAATATACGCAAAATCTGCACAATACGCAAATACAAAATCACAAAGAAGCGTTTTCGTGGTCTGTTACGTATATTCGTATCTGTCCCGAATGACCTCAACAAAATAATGCAGAAGGAAAAGTCCTCTGAATTTCTATTTGTTGATAAACACAAAGGACACCGCAAAAAACAAACTTGAACTTAGACCGCTGTAAGAAATTTCAAAATTGAATAATGAGGCGACTTCGCCAGTTGGCAGGGTCCGTGATGCACTTTTCTTTCTCCAAGTACACAGGAAAATGAGCAATAAAAAACTACGTTTGTTTTTTCAAATGCTACCTTTATTTTTCTAGGCCAAGGGGATGAAGAACTGGCATGTTCTCATCGTATGTCTTCCATGCCAACTTATTTTTTTTCGTTGTGCGCGGCTTTCAGAGTTCGTTTGCCCTCGCTGAACTGTTGTGTAATCCAGAGTTCAAGTTCACCTAGTGCACGTGGATGACACGTGGAGTGAATAATTCGCGATTTTTCGTAAAGCAAAGTTTCTGATTGGAGAGGGGGAGTGGACTGCGAAATTTCGTCCTCATTCGGTTTAAAGCTCGAGTATTGTGATCTTACTCTGCAGGGATTTAAAAAAAATAACGATGAGTGACGCAAAATATTTTCTCTTCCTCTGTCCAGATTAGCAGCGTCGATCGAAGACACCACGGTGTACTCAAGAAGATTTTAACGAAATCGGTGAATCCAGAAGTCTTCATTTGCTAAATTAGTTTACTGAGTGACCAATGGTGCTGAATAAACCACTCTCGAACGAGAGTATCATTAATACAGCATCGTATACAGTGGAGCTCTGACCGACCCATGAACTGGTTGACTTCATTTGAATGATCCTATGAATGGAAAAAAAAATTTCACCTGAGGAAAATATTCAACGACGTAAACGATAGAAAATAATTCATGAAGAATGAGCCATGCTAGTCTTGATCCGTTCGGGAATGAAGTTATTTTTGCAGGGAGTTCTTTTTACTCCGAAACTTGCGATTTACCATTAGATAGTTTAAAAAATTAAATCAATTCAGGATTGAATGATTCCCTCGCCTCCACTAGACCAGAAATCTGATGCGTTTGCGTGTGTGTCAGAAAGTCATAACTGGTATTATTCGAGCAGGGAAATTTTGTAAACGTAACAATCGCGTCGGAAACTGAGTATAGCACGACAGGGCGCCTCAAGATTTACTGCGAGCCACGGCGCCACAGAGGGCGACTAATTTTTTCTCGCATCATTCTCTGGAATTTATTATTCCAGTTTTGTCTGGGTCTCGCCCAGCAACGCGCTGTTGCCGCGTGAGAACCCAGGCTCGGGAACTGCATAACCGTGACAAGCCTCGGCGCGTGCAACCGAACTTGACTGCTGGTCGGATGGGTTACCAGGGGCTACCGG